>JAWWEU010000029.1:7356495-7396938 GCA_035583155.1 Acropternis orthonyx
ATCTCCTGGCACTGTCTGGCCCCGCACGTGCCCGCGGCCGGCCGGGCGGGCGGTGCCTGCGGCGGGCGGAGGGAGCTCCAGGAAGGGGCCATATTGGATGCAGTGAGCGGCATCCTCCCGCGGCGGGCAGCCATGGCCGCCACCGACCTGGAGCGCTTCTCGGTGAGCCCCGTGGGCACACATGGCGTGCCGTGGGGTCCCTCGGAAGGGGGGGGTGACCCGGCGGGTGGCGGGGCCAGGCGGGGCTGTGCCGGTGGGCGCGGGTCCGGGGTCGGTCCGTGCGGGAGGGTCCCGCAGCGCCGGGGCTGGAGCCGGAGCTGGAGCCGGAGCCGGAACCGGAGCCGGAGCCGCCCCGCCCGGAGGCTCCTGCCGGGACGCCCGGGATGCTCCCAAAGCGCGCCCCGTGCCGTGTGCCTGCGGGCGGGGGGCGCGGGAAGAATCGGGGTCAGACCCTCCGGAACGCGAATTGCTGACATACCGCGGGTGTGCAAACACCCTGCGGCGGTAACTCCGCGGTGTGTGCATCACCCTGCGGGAGACAGAGAGGCAGAGCAGCCCCCCGAGCGGGGCTGGCCCCGGTAAGGAGCGCGGCACCGCAGGCACCCGGCACCGCAGGCACCCGGCACCGCCGCCTCGCTGCGGCTCTCAGCTTGTGTAACTGCGATCGGAAGTCAATCTGGCTAAAATCCGTGCCGGTCCAAAACTACTCTTTGTCTACAGCTTGGATATTTTGTTGTTGTTGGAAGGCTGCTGTCGTGAAATAGCTCGGTGATGCGTCTTGTAGCCTCTCAGGGCTAGAAACGTTTTTACCGCATTAAATAGCATAACTCTCCAAAGTGAAAAAAGTCTGGTGTGATATTACTAGAGAAATGGGAATAGCAGTGGTGGCTGTCTGATTTATAGACATGCCGTTTGAGCACAAACAAGTCCCTGCTACTGTTTTCTCTGTAAGCTACTTTTTGCCAAGAATCTCAAACTCTGCTTCATTTCTTTGAATCCTGGCCCAAAAGTTTCCAGCTCGAGAGTGAATTTGCAAGACTGTAACTTACTTAAAACTTACATAAAGGGAAATTGACTTGGGGCTCTTGTTTAGAAAGCTAATGTTTCCAGACTCTGGGAGGAGGGGATTAAGGTAAAGCCAATAGCTGGGAATGGAAACACCATGACTCTCTCACTGCAGTTCGTACTGAGTTTGTATCATATATAAATACCTACCTTTAATGTTAATT
Organism: Acropternis orthonyx; assembly: GCA_035583155.1. NCBI lineage: Eukaryota > Metazoa > Chordata > Aves > Passeriformes > Rhinocryptidae > Acropternis > Acropternis orthonyx. The sequence continues at coordinate 7,357,725 of JAWWEU010000029.1, forward strand.
TGGTGTGCCTGCTGCTGCCTGTGCAGGTTCTCATAAGTGTTACAGGAATCTAAAATATTGCCTAGTTCCGGAGAAAATTAAGCTTAATTTGCTTTCTTTGGTGTGGGTAATGAATGCTTGGTGTACTTACATCAGTACTCTGTTACTTTCCTTTTAAAAAGAGAAAGGGGGTGGGGGGGAAAGAAAGCTCCCGAAGGTGCTTGGCTCTCCTTTGGGCACCAAAGGGAAATGGCTGGGCTCCAGCATGGCTTGAGTGCCCAACTCCATTAGGAGGAAATCTTCCTTCGTGCAGGGCGCTGGGATGAGTTTACAGGGATCTACAGGCCAGTAGATCTGGTGATGTGATGATCTTCCTTTGCCTTTTGCCTGGAACCACAGACCTGGCAGAATTGGGTGGGAAAGCAATGTCTCTTTTCCATTTGATGTGGGGCAGAGGTCTGTCCCAGCTGCTGTTCCCATTATCCTTAGCATGTGTCTGGGCTCTGATGCTGTTCCTCCAGCAGTATCATGGAAACCTCATGATTCAGGTGTTCCAAGCTGTTCTTTCTGCAGAGCTCACAGCTTTCTTTATATCACTGTGCCTCAGTTTCCTGAGCATAAGATCCGTGTGGGAGTAGCTCGTTACTGCAAACAAAGGTGATGATAAATTAATTTATTTTTATCAGCTGTTTGTATCTGCAGTGGAAAGTAATGTTGAAAAAGCCTTTGGAGGAGGGTTTTGATACACAATAGGCCATGCTGTTCAGATTGGTGAAGCTATTTATAAGTGTCCAGCTGACACTGACATCCGGGAATGTAGTGACCCTTAGGTTTGGATAATGTGTTTTGAAAACTGCCCAGATGCACGCTTCCCTTGTACAGTCCTCCAGAACGCCTCTGTCTCCAGCACAATAAAGTTCCCTTCAAGTGCTGCTGTTGGAAATGACCAACAAAAGCAAATGAAAGGAAGCTCGCTCATGGAAAGCTGACCCTGAGGCAGCAGGATCACACCAGCGGTGCTCAACACTGCCTTTGTTTTTTTGAGTGTGGTGTTGTGAGAGAGATTTGTTTCAGGCCCTGGAGACTGAAGTTCTCTGCTGATCTGCTGTGAGAATGGGCTCACCACTGCCTTAGTCCAGGCTTGGTCTGCAGGCATTACTTCTGGAGACCCAAGGCCACTCACCAGCAGAGTGGAAGGAAAGCTGATCAAGTTGATTCAATTATGAAATTCTTTGTCATCAAAGCTCGGAGCTTCTCCATTGCCTGGCCTGGGCAGTGCTGAGCCAGCACAGGCAGGGACTGTGCCGGAGCAGACACTGGCAGTATTAGCAAGGATCTTGGGATGCTGAGTGGGAAACAGCCCAACCACTGTGTGCCAGTGGAAGCCAGAAGGTGTGTGAGATGCAGCAGGGAAATGTAGAAGCTCTGAAGGAAGCTCAAAAAGCTGGAAGGAGAAGGAGTGACAGAGAAGCAACTGGAGGTGCGTAGGAGAGTAAACGGGATGAGATGTGAGACTGAGACTGTAAGACTGTTTTGCCTTTAAGAAGCTTTTTCAAAACCCCCAAATCTGTTGCTTTCTCTCTTTAAATAAACCCCATCGACCTCACAAAATGCTGTTGCTTAACTATCTGCATTAACCCAGTCTGACTTGGAGGTGTAAAGGCAGTTGCTTGGGCTCCAAACTGAGCAGCTGTGTTGTGTGAGAAGGGGCAGGTGTCCTCAGCCTCGGGGCTGGGCTGAGATAAGAGTGCAGTATGCAGAGTCAGCTTTGGAAGATGTTGTGGCTGATCACTGTGTGTGCACACTATGACTGGCCGCGCAGACGGGGGACTGTGAACATTGATGCCCAGTGAGGAGAGCACTGGACACATGTGCATGTTGTGTGAGCTGTGGTTGTGGGACAGCTGTCCACATGCAATCCTGAGATTTCCCTTCATCTAAGTGATTGACTGGCTGGTACTGGCAGCTTTACTAAAAGTTAATGTCTCTTGGAAGATCTTGCAAAACAAACACCAATTTATACAGAGGAAAGCTGAACAGCATCTCCCTTGCTGGAAATGGACAATGGGATTTGTTTTATCATATCAGGTTGCTGATCCTGGGGCGGGTCTGGCCAGTTTGGCAGCTGTGTGTGAGCATTACCTGTTGACACACCGCTGCCTCCTTGTCACCTGCTCCCAGCTCTGTGGGAGGAGAGGGACCTTTGAACGCTGCCTGTTCCTGCCATAACTGCCTGAGTTGTGATAAACTTTGTATGTTGCTGCTGTTTTCTGTAAGCTCAGAGTTTCACTTAATAACTGCACAGCCTAAACCTGCTCCCCCCTGCAAGGGGCCAGTGTGACACCTTAGTCTGTGAAAGATGGGCATGAGGAGTGAGCTGGGAAGAGCTCTGTGTGCTGTGGCTAGGGCAGAACGGCTGCCAGAAGTCTTATCGCTGCAGGTCCTAAGCGCAGGCTTACATTTTCTTTTTAATCAAATTCTCAAGGAAAACTTTTCCATGGCTCAATTCCAATGGAAAATGGGGTTGACTTAGATTCTGACATTCCCCTTGCTCTATTTTTTGTCCAGCCAGTGACACCATTTGGAACTTCAAGGATTAAAATTTCTTGTCTGTTTTTGCCATTCAGTTACTTTACCTTTAGCCTGGCAAAGCTCGACCAATGCCCCGTGCAGGGTGAGACACGAGTGACAGATTTTTCTCCAGGCTGGTAGCGTGCCCCAGGAAGCCAGCCCAGCAGGAGCAGCCCTTTCCCTGCCTGCCCTGGCCAGCCCTTCTGCCCGTAGCGTATGCTTTTTTGGGAAGCAGCGATGGAGAAAATGGTCTTCCGCTGGAGGGGCCAAATGGGTGGTTGCCTCTTCAAGCCCTGCAATGCTTCCCTGGGAGACTCGCTTGTCCTCGCACAGAAAGCCATCTCTGACTGCCTCAACCACAGGCCCAATTAGCCCAACCACAGCCCACCACAGTTAAACACTTATTTCCAGTGTATGTGCTGCAAACAAATGTTGCCCAGAATAAGCTGTTCTGTATTTTTTTCCTTCCCTGCCGTGGTGCTGGTGCTGTTGGTGACTCTGGAGCATCTCTTCCTGCTGCAGCAGCAATGCAACGTGTTGTTGTGCGTGGGAGCTGCTCGGAACCGCTCGGAGCTGCGGCAGTGGGTGGAAGGATGTGAGCTGGCGAGGGCGAGGGCTGTGTGTGCCCTCAGCATCGGCAAAACAAATGAAAGCCTGAAGAATAACTCCCTTTCAGGGGGCCGGCCCGGTGTCAGGGCTTGTTGTCAGTGCTGTGGTGGCAGCTGCCAGCCAGGCTCCAGCACTGCTGGAGGGCAAAAAGCTCCCCACACATTATCTGCTGTGGCAGAATACCCGTGCTGTCGCCAGCTGCAGGGAGGGCACAGCCCTGTCTCGGGGTGTCCCTGCTGTCCCAGTCCTGTCGGCTCAAGGCACCACCGTGCCAGCCGGGGCTGGGCTGGGCTGTTTGTCCATCTGCAGGAGTGATAGTCACGCTCCCCTCCCCTCCTTCTCCCGCTCCTTTGGCTCCCAGATTGGGAGGGGAAGAAACTGGCATGATGCTGAATTGGCTTTTCCTGGGTTGTGCAATAAAGAGGAGGAATCTGGGAGGTGATGGGACTGAGGGAAACATGCAGGGTGTGGGCATGCTGCTTCACCCCGCCTCTGTGGGGTAGGGGCACATTTATGGGATTAACTTTGGTTATTCAGAATGTGTCTTGGATACTTCAGGCTGTGGGTGGGAGAAGCTGCCCCGTTTGTTTGATTAGCTGCAGCCTTTAGAAATAACACTGTCCTGTCCCGTGTTTGTGTTTTGTTGAGGTGGTCCTTATGTTCATGTGCAGCCTACTTGTTTCTCCCCTTCCCCACATCTGCACAGCTGCAGAGAGCTCTGGGTTTATACCTGAAGCTTTGCATTTGTGTTAATGTATCATAAAAGTGTCAGACGGCTGAGAGAGCCCATCTCTTCTCCCAGAGCAGCTCCAGTGGGAAAAAAATCCTGACGGTGCTGCTTCTCCTCAGTGCCAGCCATGTACTTTCCTTCCAGAGCTTCTCCTCTGGCATAAGCAGCCATGCTCACCTCCAGCATGTGACATTTGGACGCTGAAGGTGGACCCAAAGAGGGAACCAGCAGGCTCCAAAATGGGGTGGCAGGAGAAATTTCCAGAGGAGGATGGTGTCAGTGGGAACCGCAGGATTCCTGGATGCAGCCCCAGTCGCCACTCTCGACTTGTGGCTGACCAGGGCCCTTGAGGTCAGGGCTGTGGAGGCACCACTTTGTTTAGATGTTCAGATTCCTTTGTGAAACCGAGAAGTGTCCCTCTCCCACACACATGGAATTCCAGAGGAGTCAGACGGCTGGAGCGAGGTTCCCATGGAGCACCCTGCCTCGGGGCTCTTGTCCTCTCTGGCTCCAAGCGCCTCAAGTCTAGGCTGTCCCGGGGAGCTGTGCAGCCCACGGGGATTCTCCCATCCTCACCTCAGCGTGGCACAAGGTGCTGGGATGAGTCTGTGCCGTGACGCGCGCGAGGAGACGCGCAGGGAATGCCCCCGGAGTGCTGTGCCGTGGGAGGCAGGACACGGCCCTGGGTTCTGCTGTGCCTGCCCTGCAGGACTGCACAGACGTGCCCTTGGCTCGGGGCTGCCGTGGGGCGCGTTCCCAGCGCGTGTGGGGATGCGGGAAAATCGAAGCCAGGGTTGTCGGGTCGCTTGCTGGGAGAGCAGCCGATGCGGGCTGTGTTAGGCAGCGGGTGTGCTCCCGGGGCGTGGGGGCAGCTCGGGGCACGGGGGCATTGCGGGGTCTCTGCTCCAGACCCTGCTCACCGCGGGCTGGGCTGCGCCCTCCATCCTAATCCACGCTGATCCTGGCTTTCAGCTCTGCCACAGTAAAAGGGCTGCCCGAGGAAGAGCTGAGTCTGCCTCCCAGCAACGCTCCCCTGCCCCGCCTGCCGCAGCAAAGGTGTTTCCGGCTCACACCTGTGAATATAAATTTATTCTGTATTTTCATACAGAATGAGTAGTCCTTTCAGCTTATCTTTTTGCTGCATGTATTTTTTTAAATAGAGGTTTTCTATTCTTTTTTTTTTTTTTTCCATTGCTTTGGTTCTTCAGATTAAAGGTATTCTGTGCTAATGCACTTTGAAGCTTTCTGGGGGCATGTGTTAATAGGATGTATAGCAGTCAGCTTTATTAGCATGATGACTGTGGTTTAGCTCTCGGAGCTGAGTGGCTGTGCTGGGTTGTGGGACGTTCTCTTTCTGGTGTCTTCCAGGCAGTATTAGAGGGAGACTTGGTCAGTGGCTGGGAGAGCTGTCTGTGGAGGTGCTGTGGGATGGTTGCATGAGGCATACTGGGAAAAAGCATACAGTGGTGACCAAAGCTCTTGGGTTCCCAGTGTATGTCTGTTCCATTCTCTAAAAATATACTGGATAATAGCATTTAGTGTAATTGGGCAATAAATTCTGGAAACGTATGTGGGAATTAGCCGTGTTTATTTTAAGTGGTAACTAAAACAAATAATCTTGGTGGCTGATATCCAGCCTGGCTTGTTTGGCGCAATGGGGATCCGGATCCTTTTTCTCCTCTTCAACGCTTCTTTTAAAGTGTCCCAAACCTTTTCCATTCCACTCCTTAGGGGCAGGCATTCAGTTTATCTCCTGGCTTGGTTTGTGTTCGCCAAGTCTCCTCTCTGTCGTGGAAGGGTGGTGGGTAAGGGGCAGAGATTCTGCTGGTCGGAGCAGCTGAGTGTAAGCTGGGAGTGCATCTGCTCCTTGGGTGAACCTGGGAGAGTCCCTGCTAAATAAGGTGCTAAGATTAGGCTCTTGTCAGGGTTAATTGTGAAGTCCATTAAATTCAAAACCTCAGCAGCCTCTGAATAAATAATTTTAAAAGAAACTGAGGAGAGGGTAGTGTGAGGGCTTGTTTGTCTGTGTTTCAGGTGCTTTTCCTTCAGTCTGTTTAAAAAGTCACATTTGTGTTTTGGGCTTTGCTTGGTTTTGAATAGCACATGGGGGATGGAATTCACAGGCTGCCGAAAAGCTGAACTTTCTCATCCTTTAAGGTCATTTTGGAGGAAATGTCTTTCATTTTTGGTTTCATAGTTTTCTATGTTTTAACCAACTTTCCTTATTCTCAAAGGCAACATTAATGTTTGCAAAACACTGTGTGTACAATGCCCGGTAAATCCTGCTTTGCTCCTTTGTAAACTCTCATCCAGGACTTGCGGTAGGGACAAAATGCATGTTTAATCCTTTCTTGGTTAAGAAAGACCTCACAATTAATTCATTAGGCTTTGTAAATGTTATAGGGAATTTGGTAAATAACAGCTTAAGAAAAGGAAGCATGTGGGAATTTTTCTTGTAGTGTAAAAAGTCAGAGAGGAATTTAAGCCAGAAACAGTCAGTCTGTTTGCAAAAAATTAAAACTGATGTTGCATTCACAGGTTGTGAATGGATCATCTTGGATGTGTGTGGTATGAGAAAAGATAAGAAGCTTTACTCTCCCTTCAAACTTGGCTCTGAAAGTCAGCAAAACTGGGTTTTTTTAAGCCTGTGCCATTCGATGTGTAGATGTGTGTAGGATTTTTATTTTATGTTTTGTGGTTTGTTGTGGTTTTTTGAAGGAGGAAGCTGAAGGCAGTGGCCTTGGTTCAGCTGTGTGCTCACAGGTGCTGGAGGCAGCAGGCTGGTGCAGAAGGGGACGAGGTGGAGTGTGCAGGTCCCTGCTCCTGGCTGGCTGCTGGGAGCGCCCAGCACCCGCCAGCCTGTCACTGGGGTACAGCACAAGGGTGCCCCGGGAACCCAAACTCGGGCACCAGTGCCTTGGATACAGGAAAGCAGTTAGGGAGTGTGCCTAAGGAGCTCCTCCCTTCATGAAAGGCTTTCTCCTTGAATCCCTGTCCCTGTTGTCACAGGGGGTGTCCGCGGTGTGTGCTCACACTGGGTTGGTTTCACAATTGTGCAGCAGAGCGTTGGCTGTCCCTGGCGTGGGGCACAAGGGACATTGGGAAACACTGGGAAACCTTGGCACCACACCAGGGAGTTTTTGAAATCTTTGCTTTCCCTGGGTGCTGAGTGTTGCTCTTCTCAATGCACTCACTGGTCTTAGAGTTTATGAATAGTTCTTAAAAATGGCTCTACAAGCTTTCAAGAATGGCATCACGTCAGGCAACATAACCTTTAGTTAAAGGCAAGAACCTCAGCTCTTGAGCCTTCTTGCTTCTGTAATGTAAAGTGGCTTTAATTTTCACTTGGCATGTCTTGGTGGTGACTCCAGATCTGGTTTCCTCAGTGGTGTTTTTGCCTGCCTGGCATGCAGCTGGGAGCAGGGAGGGATAGGAATAAAGGCCCGAGTGTCTGGGAAAATTCTTGGCATTCTTAGAAGAGTGCTTTAAAGGGGGGCCTGGGAATTGTGTTGGTTTAGTGTGAAGTTTTTTTGGGGACTTGAGAGTGGGCTGGGAGCTTGTTGTGAGTGTGCAGCAACTGGAGATGGCTGGCTGACAGTGTCCTGTGTGTGGAGAGCTGGCTCAGATGGCTGTGCTCTGGCATGCTGTGTCTTGGAAAAGAGAAGGAAGGGAAGGAATTTGGGCTCTGCCCTGCCATTGCTGGAGGGAAAAGCAGTGTTAGGCATCACAGCCTTACCTGTTACAGCTCTTTAGGGCTGTCACAGAAGAGAAAAACCAAGGTTGCCCTCTCTGTACAGGCATGGAGAAGGGAGAGCTCATCACACCATCTCAGCTGTGTCCTGTTTGACTGGCCAGGTGCCACCACCAGAGCGGGCAGAAGCGAGAGGCAGCAGAGGAGCTGAAGCACGGTGGGTTGTTATTGTAAGACAAGTGGTAAATCAGCATAAACCCCACATCTAAAACTTTCTCTGTGGGCTTATTTTTTCTTCCTTTCTTCTTCTCCCAGCCTGTTATTAAGTGCTCCACAATGGGGATCTGAAATTTTAAGCACATGCTTAAGATTAGCTAAAAACCTTTACAGTGGAGTGTGCTTGCACTTTGCAACTCTGTTTGAGATTAGGTGGCATTTAGGTGTGACAACTTTAACCCAAGTGGTGCTGAGAGCTCCACTGACCAGTCCTGGCTGAGCGTCATTTCATCTCCAGTCCCAAAGGCACCCATGAGGTCACACCTACTATACCTAAACCCTCTGTTAAGATTTTCCATGCTCAGAGTCCTCTGGCTGTTAGACAACCTAAAATCTGATCTCATTACCTCTCTTAGGCCATCTCTTTTGGCTCAGTAGACTGCAAAGTGCAAGCTCATCCACTGGTACTGTTATACCTCTAACAGTCCTTATCCTGTGAGAACCAGACAGATAATATTTTAATGTGTGATAGCATCTGTTCTGAATGTTGGTTGCACTACAGAGGTGCTTTTCAAACATCAGTTGTGGTGTTGCTGTTCACTGCCCCTCAGCTCTGAGCTAGGCAAGAGAAGTGTTTTCTTATTCATGGAAACGTGAGTCTGTATTCACTGCTGTCACTTTGCAAATGTCAAGTGGCATTTGTTGAGCCAGTATTCAGAGATGGAGAGGATCTCCTGAGCGAGGTGATTTGTCAGATTTTTCTGCATTGATCCACAAGCTGGGCCAAGCCCCAGGGAGTGCCTGCTTGGACAAAGACGCTGAATTTGGCTTCTGACACTGTTTGCCCAAAGGTTTCTAGGCAGGTACTCAACTGCTCCGTGACTCAGTGTACTTGTGAAAGGATGATAAAACTACAAACACTTTTATAAGGAGTCTTGCAGCGGTGGCGTTTGGGTTGGGCTGGGGGCCGTGTGTGTGCTGGACCCTGCACAGCCCTCTCTCTTCTGTGGTTTGTGGAACTGCTGCCCAGAGTGCCCGGCCCAGGAGGGGCCAGGCAGTGCCTGTGGCTGGCAGGGCAGCTGCTGAGTGCCAGCACGGATGAGCCTGTAGGTGGGACCAGCTTGCTCTGCTTGGATTGAATAAACAGTCAAATCTCACTCAGTCCTTTCCCTGCTCAGCTGCAAAGTGAGACTCCCTGCATCAGGACTGCATAACTTCCTGATTCCATGCATTTCCATTCAGGAGACAAGGGAATAGCATCCTCCAAACCCCGCTGGTGCATGTATTAATCTCTGTGTTGCACACACTGTTGTGGATTGTGGCTGGGGCATGAAAAAGGTGAAGTCATTGTTTTGTGCCCAGCACAGTCCCAGCTGTGCCGGGTGCTGAGCCAGCCTCTCAGAGCGCTGCCCGCTCCGTCCTGCACGGGAGCTGTGCCAGCAGCATCCCAGCCCTGGGATCAGGGCCATGGAGCCTTCCCTGGCCCTCTTCTTGCTGCTCCCTGAGACACACTGATCAGGGAGCTGCAATCTGTCTGCTGGAGCCTGTTCATCTTTCTGTTTTGGCCTGCTGGTAAACGGCAGGGCAGAGGATCTGTGTGTGCTCTGCCCTGTGCCCGTGCCTGGCACACCGATCCGAGCTCCGGGTCTGCCTGTGCCGCTGCAGGGGGAAGCGATGCGCCCGCAGGAACGTCCAGTGCCACAGCCCTACTGCAGGGCATTGCTGCGGCACAGGGAGCAGCTGTACCCCGGGTGGAGGGCAGAGTGCTGCAGCACTTGGCACTGTGTGAGGTCACATGTCATCCAGGATTGAGGAATTTAGGAACAACAGCATGCCTCGGTAGCGGGAATTGAAGCGCTTTGGAACAAAGTGCTGTGCAGGCCATTGTGCTGTTGCCTGTTGCTGTTTCCTAAGTGTCTGTGGAAAATGTAAATGGAAAAGGTCTGGGAAGAGGAGGACCTGAAATACAGCTGCCTTGTGAGCTCTTGGGAGCCAGAAGTTGTCCCCTGCACTGCTGTGCTTCCCCCTGCGTGGGGCTGGTGAGTGGGAAGCTGAGCCTAGACAGTGGGAGACACGGAGCTGGCAGTGCAGAGGTGCCCCAGGGAGCGTTTGGGAGCAGCAGACACCTTTGGGTTGGAGGTCACTGCTCAAGTGTAAGCCCTTTTCGTGTAGCAGAAAGAAGAAAGGACTGAATTTCCCTCCTGTTTCCCTTGTAGGCCTTTGCTGTTTGGCCCTGGAAAATGTCAGCTGTTCATTTTTTGTCACTTATGTTTCGTTGTGATGTAGAAATGGGAAAGGGCACCTCAGATACAGAAAAGTACTGTGCTGTCCCTCAGGGTAAAAGTCCTAGAGCCTTCACTGTTTATCAGCTAAACCATGTGATTTTTAGTTTTCCCTAGTGGTTCTATTCACCAGTTGGTTGTACGCTGATGAGTCTGCTGTAGCACTGCCCAGGGTTTACATTTCAGCTCCCATCATGCCAAGTTCTTAAAAATAAGTATTACCATTTAAAAAAAAAAAAAATCACCATTTATGATTGTGGCCTTCAATTACACTTTTGTTTACCCATATGCTTTCACCTGCGTCACTCAGGAAAACAAAACCGAGGGTTGTCTCCATCAGGAAACACAAGCATATGTCACCAAGAATTTCTGGTTGAGATTAATTGAAAGCTGATACTTCTAGAGATCTATTTTTTATTTTTAATTTAACCAACTGGTGTCAGAATGGCCTTTTCTATCAAAGGTCCATCCTGTTCATAGTGCTGCTGGTGAAATGAAGGAGAGCAGGAGCAGCACATCTAAAAGCATTGAGCTGCCCTGCTGTGCACCAGGAGCCCCAGGCAGGAATGCTCTGCAGCTGAGGGCAGCTGACCGTGGAGCTGGTCCCACTGCTGACATCCCCCCTGGGCTGTGCAGGCAGTGATAAACCCACTTTTCCTGGAAGAAGCTACAGAAAAATGTAATGACGCAGATTGAAACTGATGCCAATTTGGAGGTGAAGCATGAAGAGAAACTGTGATCAGGTTTTTATTTTTTGAAGAATCGTAGGCACACAGTTTGATGCTGTACCCTGTGCACTTCTCCTCACAGGTTTCTTTAATCACTCTGTCTATGAGGAAGAGCCTAATTAGTACGTGATACTGTGTTGACCTTCTTATAGGGATCTGGATTTGTTCTCTCTGATTCTGGCTTGCAATAAAGGGCCAAATAACATATTATCTTCTGTGAATGTGGTTTGTGGCCGGCTGCCCACAGCAGTGCTCAATCTTCTCCCAGCCCCACAGTCCTGCTGCATGACATGGCCTGTGGGACCCTGCTGGGGATGGCCTTTAGAGCCTGCTGTGAGTTTGAAGTGCAGTTTTTTCCCTGGGCTTTGTGCTGGTGGTGCCACAGGAACGGACCTCTGTGCATCCCAACTGCATCCCTGGCCTCCAGCAGAGGTGTCAGGGAGCCGGGGTGGCTGGTGCCTTACAGCTGGTGTGAAGCACTGTGTTGGGGGTTTTTGTTTCAGTTCCTGTGGTGCTCAGCTAAGTGTGTCCATCTGTGCTGCCAAGGGCATGTCTGTCTTTCTGCTGCATGCCAAGGAAAGGGTTCTGTGATGTCTCTGTCAATCCAGAGCTAAAGATTGATGTCCCTCTGGGATGGCTGTTATTCCAAGGGCTGTGCCCACAGATGCAATTCATGTGTCTGTTGCCTGGACAAAGCATCAGTGAAAGTGTTTAAAGGACTTTGGATTTGAAAATACATAAATTCTGCTCTGACCTAATGATGAACCTTTCATTTCACACAAAATTCCAGATTCAAAATATGAATTATCCCCTTGACTCTCTGCTTCAAGGCTGAAGATCAGCTCAAGGCACAGAAATCTTTGAAGAGCATGTTCAAAGGCTGAAGTTAAACCCTGGTAGCTGCCAATCATAGGGTACCATTAGTCACCCAAGAAGTGTTGTTCAGGGCTGCAGTGCCTGTTTGTGGTGGGAGTTCCCACTCAGAGCCATTGCAAACTCTTAATTATCATGTTGTGTAATGATTAAATGGGCTTTGGGAAAGGTTGGCTGCCTCCTGGTTATTTGCAGCTGCAGGATGGGGTCCTACTTGGTAAGAAGCAGGAGAGTAGTCTCTCCAGGCCATGAGATGAGGGACCTGGTTCTCATCTGGTGCTGGGGAGGTCCGGAGTGTTGCAGGGACCAGTGCAACCAGAAAGGGCAGGGCTGTGTTCCTGCCTGGCTCTTGCCATGGCTCATCCCATCTGGCTCTGCCACAAAACCTGCCAGCTCCAGTCCTGCAGGGCAGTCTCATCCCTGGCACAAAGGGTGGAAAAACTCCTACTGAAATCCTTAGCTTTTGTTTGAAACAAAACCAGCAAAGAAACCCCAAAGCATTGCTGCATTACTGCTGCCTTCATTTATTGCAGCATTTGTGTTCTGGATTGCTTATTTGTGCTGAGTGTTGCAGGCTGGCTGCTTCTGCTGGAAAGGATTCAACTTGGAGGTGACCTTGTCCTTACTGGAAGGTGACCTGTGTGAAGCTGTCCTTGAGCCACCCTGGGTGTGTGGGAGCTGGCCAACAGGGCAGGTTCTTTGGGGCTGCTCATCAGGATGGTGGGCAGGCTCCTCTCCAGCACAGGGCAACACAGCAAACACCACCACTGAGCAGTAGTGCTTGTGTTCACAGGTTGGGAAAATGGATGGATTGGAGAGAAAGAGTAAAACAGTGAAAACTTCTTTTCCCTTTCTTTCTTTTCTTAATCTTATTACTTCACAGCAGCTGTTAGCATTGTTTGTCCTAGCACAGCAAAATCCCCTTGGAGCTGAGTGACAGCTGAACCCACTGCAAGCACAGCAAATGGTTTTGTGCTTTGGTATCGGCAGTGCCTTGAACTTGAACCAGATTATTATTGCTGCTTACAGAAATAGAAGGAAACTGCATTTCAAGGTCACTGGTGAAAGATATTTCACTGAAGTCTGTCTCATTGGTTTAGCATCTTTGAGAGGTGGGGGCAGTTTTGGTTAAATGTATTCCTGTCCCGTAATGAACTGCAACCAAAAGCCAAAAAAGAAGAGAAGGAGCCCTGTGTGGCCACGTTTGGGTTTCCAGCAGCCAAAGCATGACTGAGTTCTCAATGCAGCCTTGCCTGGCTGGAGCCTATTTAAATGCAGCCTTGCTGAGCTGGAGCCTATTTTAAAATCCGGAGCAGTGGTGCTGCCTGTTGCCTGGAAACCTCCTCCCAGCCTCGGGCACTTTCAGCCTAATCATAGCCATCGGCAGCCTTTATTTATTTCCCATCCGAAATGTCATCCCAGGCTTCTGGTTTGTGTTTTTGTTTGCTTGTTTTTGTTTATTATTTAAAATGAAAAGACACAAAGTGTAACCATCAAACTGGGTGACTTTCCATGGGAACAGCTTTCTGGGCTGTCACCGCATTGCAGTGGTGGGAACTGGCATTTCAAGCTCTGTGTGGTGGTAGCTCAGAGGCACACAGGGAGGAGGAGAAAGGGGAGCTCAGGGAATAGGCTGAGAGCCCCAGGAAGCCCCTCGAGCTCTGCTGGTGCCTACAGTGGCTTCTTGTACCTCGTGACAGCCTCTCCCTTAAGGGGAAAACTGAACCTAAACAGCTCTGAGTCCCTTCCCAGCACACACGTGTCCCCAGTTCCCCTTCCCTGTGTCATTGCACCATCCCATGCCAGATCCACGGCTCAGCATTGGGCTGCCTGGGGACTCACTTTCCCCCCTGTGTTCTGGGGTCTAACCTTCAGCATCTCCATGTGCTGACAGATGAGTGAAAGGAAGTTAAACCTGGACATCTCTCTATCTTAGGGGCCCTTTTTTTAATTTTAATTCACCTAAACTCTTGGCTACCTTAAAACCTTAATTGCTGCCATCAGTTGCACAGGGAAATTTTAACTGATTGATGTTTCTGCTTAGTGAGTGTGATGGATCCTGGTGGGATGAAACAGGGTGGATCACAGGAGCCCGGCTATGATTTGTTTGTGTTTCTGTCCAGGAGAGCACTGAGCTAAAATCATTTGAAAGCGGGTACCAAATGCTAACAGGACAGCCAGAAGGTTTTATGTGAGGCACAGGAGCTGCTTCAGCTGTTCACAAGTTGTTCTTGTGATTTAAATGGTTTATTTTACAAAGCTGAGAATATTTGTTCTACCAAAGGCAGAGCTAAAGGCTTTGACTCAAGATGCAGTTTAACAAAGGTTTGTGTTTTGTTTAACAATCTTACTGCAGGCACAGAGCAATACACAAAGCTCATCATGTCATTTCTTTTATTTTCCTCTTGACTTAATTTAAAGTTTGACAGGCAGCTTAGCCTCTTCTCAGGGATGCTCCTGTCTCACAGACTTAGTGCTGCAACATTAAGTTCCAGTTGCCAGGAACAGACAGAAGAAACAGAGCCAGGCCAAGGGCAGACATTTTTTCCATCCCCATCTTCTGTGTGTGCTGGTGATTAAGAAAAACAGTCATTTACCAAAGAAACGGTGAGGGTGAATGAATCATGCTCTGAAATGCTGTCTCCCCGCTTGTCCAGGCATGGGCAAGAGTGCCTGAGAGGCTGCAGGGAGGTGGTCTGGCCCCTGGGTTCAGACAACATTGCTTGGTTGTGCAGAGGTGGCACATCTGTTGAAATATTTGTGCAGATCTAAACTTTCCTGGGTTTAACTACTAGAAACAGATATTATCCTTCTGTCAGCTCCTTTTTGCTGGACTTTATAGCTGCCCTGCTCTGCCTTCCTGTGTAGCACAGGTCACAGAGCAGCTGTCTCCTCGGATTTTAGTGTCTCGGTTCCTGAGCAAAGCTCCTACAGGTGATCTGGGGGAGGGAGGAGACAGAAGGGAGAACAAAGTGCACACGGGGGAGGCAGGAACAGGAACAGCAGAGGAACGGTGGAAAGCTGTGTGGTCACAGATGGTAAAGCAAGAGGGTTCCTCACCCTGCCTGTGGGACCTGCACCCCCAGCGCCTGAGCAAGCAAACCACGCTGCTGGTGGCAACAGCATGGGGAAAGAGAGAAGCACTTCGGGGGAATGCAGAGTCTGTCTGGCTGAATTCGGTACTGGAAGGTTTAAGAAAATGAAATCAAAAAGGTGCAGGAGAAATGAATGCTAAAATACACAGTAGTGGATTTTCCCTTGCTAATGCCTCCCAGCTGCATGTGGCTGGAGCTCACACTAGTGTTTTCTTTTCTTTGGAGCCTAGTTCTCCCAATTCCCCTCTTTCCTGTTGCTGGTGACTGCTGAGGGGGTTGTGCTGTGGTGTGCCAGAACACAGACTCCTGAGGGCAGTGCTGGGGTTTGGGTGGGTGGCTCAGCAGTGCACAGGAGGGTGGGTAATCATGGTCTTGCATCTCATCAATCTGATTTCCCACCTCAGTGCCATTTGCTAATCTGGCTTCTTCTCCCTACCAGAATGAAGAGAAGAGGAACCTTTCCCTGGGGGGCCATGTCGGCTTCGACAGTCTCCCTGATCAGCTGGTCAGCAAGTCTGTCACACAAGGCTTCAGCTTCAACATCCTCTGTGTGGGTGAGCACAGTCTCTGCAAACAGACATGGGTTGAGGTTGGAGCCAGGGTTTCTTGTGTGTCCTGCTGTGCCACAAGCCTTGGCAGTGACTTTAAGCAAGTCAGAAATGCCAGACTCTCTTAAAAAACACATTGAGTCAAACCAGGAGAATTTCCGCAATCAGGGAGGAATTGCTCATCCCCTCCACTGCAGTAGCTTTGCAATAGGAAGCACTGTATGTGGCAAGTTAAGTATTTCCATTTACAAGCTGGGGTGGCTGGCACAAGCAGCCCTTGGTGAATATGATGTCCAGGAACATGCAGTCAGGTGCACCATGGGTTAGCTGAGAGCTGCTGGCAAGAACTTGGTCATTTCTGAGAGTAAACCTGCACCCCAAATCTGGGGATAAGGGGTTGGTGTCTGAGCTGTGCCTGGTTGATGCTTTCCCAGGGGAGTCGGGCTTGAAGCAGGGTCATCTCTGTGCTAGTAAAGAGAGGGGGAGCATTCCTGTTCTTACTGGCTGGAGAGTATTTGTCTTGGAGATTGTGAGCAGGTGCAAGGGGCTGACTTGAAAATAACCTCATTATATTTGTGTGTTTTAATTTTGGTATTGATGTGATCAAGCAGTCAGTCTGACTGGAGTACTAGGGACAAATTGTTTCCAGTGATGAGGTGAGCATTAGTTTTGCTTTGGCTGGTTCTTGTATGGTGTATGAGGTCTTAAGTATTGTGACCTGCTAGACTAGCAAAAATACATCCAGAGACAGCAACTCCTCTGGTTTTGTATAGACTGTGCAGTGACAACTTTGACAAGGTTCCTGTGCCATACCCAAGCCACTTTTGCATATCCACACCATAAGTAAAGAGCATGGCTGGAATCACAGTTTTAAACATCAGAGACTTATTCCTTAGCAGAAGGGTAACTGCAGCAGAGGGAAATATGGTTTTAATTGGTGTCATTCTTTGGGATACCAGAATGGATACTCCTACATTCTCATTTGGCCTTTGGGTTTTTTTGGACAAGAGAGCAAAAGCCCCACCCTGTGTGCTGGTTCCTCCTCCCAGCAGTACCCACAACTGAAGAGGAGAATGCAGCTGACATCAGTAGTGAGTTCTCTTTGTGTCTCCTTTTAGATTAATCTAGAGCACCAGCTGGCTTTATTTCCTTGCACAGCTCTTAGCCACAGCTGGTAGGAAGCAGTATGTGCTCCTGCCCTACTCTGAGCACCCTGAGATGTTTATTCTCCTGTGAAGAGCAGAGCCTGTGGTGCTGGAAGAAGGAAATAGTCCAAAGCCCTTGGTAGCAGGCATGGCATCTCCCTGGAACAGAACCTTGCTCCCCCTCCTGCTCTCCCACCAGTGTGTGTGCTGTAGGGCTCCTCAGCAGTGCCTGCCTCTGCTGGAGTGGTGGCAGGACGGAGTGCCTGGGCAGTGAGCAGGGAGGAGCAGGTGACCTCCTTGGGTTTTGCCTCTGTTTGCTCCTGTGGCCAACAGTGCTGTGTGCAGTGAATGAGGAGTTTAAATGGCGTCCCTGTTAGGCCAATCTGGAAATTATCAGTCTTTTTTCGTTACCAGGAGCAGCAGTTCAAAGCCTTCCTGGCTTTCAAACAGCTTGTCAGCCAAGTATTCTGGGATGGAGCTTTTTGTGATGCATCCCAGGCGTCCTTCAGTGGCTGCTAAAACTGTGCTCTCCACAGCTTCTCTAGTGCAGAACCCCAAGCAAGTCAGGGTATGTGGAAAGGAAGATGGTATGTTTTGCCATGCTCTATGACAGTCACAGGGAGACGAGACCCAAGTGCCCTGTGTTGGCTTCGCATTAGGCACGGGAGGCCTTCAGGAAGGCAGATACCTGTGCGACAATTACATGTCAGTCCACAAGCAATTCGTAGTGACCTTTCACTGCGTGATTTAGTTCTGCTCTCCAATTAACGTGCTTTGAAGTACCTGTGGCAAATTCGTGCTGCAGCAAGCTAATGATTTGTCCTTCCTAGGTGAGACTGGCATCGGGAAATCCACCCTGATGAACACCCTGTTCAACACCACGTTTGAGACGGAGGAGGCCAGTCACTACGAGAGTGCGGTGCGGCTGCGGCCGCGCACCTACGACCTGCAGGAGAGCAATGTCCACCTGAAGCTCACGATTGTGGACGCAGTTGGATTTGGGGATCAGATCAATAAAGACGAAAGGCAGGTCTCGTGCCAGCTGCTCGGCCTTTCTGGGCTTGCCTCTGGTGCTTGGGCATGAGCTGCCTGCAGCTCTGCTTGCAGCGTGGAGAGGTGTCTGTGCTCTGTTAATGGAGCAGTAGTGACTCTGGTTCTGGGGACTAAAGGTAGAGGGAATTGGGTGAAGAGCCAAAAGGAGAGGTCATAGGAGGTCTTTCCAGCAGGGAGTGGTGTGCTCCAGCAGCGTGAGCAGTTAGCAAGCTGTCCTCAGTGCAGGGTCAGGAATTGTCTGTTCTGGCAGTGGTTGGTGTTTCTGGACTTGTCTCATTTAATTACACAGATGTCTTGTTCAAGCCCCAGGTAAAGGCTGTGGGACTCCAAGGTCTCTCCTTGGTCCTATTGCACTGCTGCAGCCAGATGGCTCAGCCCTGAGATGTGAGCAAAGTTTGGTCTGGGGCAGCAGTTGTCTTTCCATGCTCTACTGCCCTTAGACTTTGCAGAGCAGTGTCAGGAATCTCCAGCAACCTTTGGATTATAAAGTCTCTGTGTAAATACCACACGTTTCCTGTTGTAAGGCTAAATTGTCTGAGTCTTATAACTCCATTTTAAGTGACAGCATGGAATGTCTAGGAGAACTCCCTAAGCCTTTAACCTGTTGAAGTTTGCTCTGCAGTGCCTGGGTTGCTAATGGAATGGTTTTAGTTACAGGCCGATAGTAGAGTACATTGATACGCAGTTTGAAAACTATTTGCAAGAAGAGCTGAAGATCCGCCGGTCCCTCTTCAACTACCACGACACGAGGATCCACGTCTGCCTGTACTTCATCACCCCCACCGGGCACTCCCTCAAGTCCTTGGACCTGGTGACAATGAAGAAGCTGGACAGCAAGGTAAGGCATTGGGCACCATGGTCCCTCTTTCTGGAATGCTTCTGGTGACACTGATTGTCATGTGGAGGGTTTTGTTCCTTTCATGTAAGTGCTGACTCCTTCCTGCATGGCAGCTGGGCCATCATCTGCCCTGGTGATTGTTGAGGTCCTGTGCTTGTTTTCTCAAGGACTTCCCTGAAAAATGTCAGGAAAAACCTATTTTACAGCTGGCTGTGTAAATCCTAGAGTGTCCCTCACTGTGAGAATCTTACTCAGATGAGCTGATATTTATGAAGCCATCAGCTGCAGCTTTAAGAGCTGTGCAGGTAAGGAACTCTTCCAGCTTCAGCAGTTGAACTGTGAAAACCATGGAACCACCTTGCTGTCCTGACCTCTCAGCAAGGTCAGAGGGGCTGGGAGCCACCAAAACTGTACATGTCCTGAGGGGGTGGTCAGTGCTGAGGAGTAGGTTTGGTTGTGTGTGCTGGTGCACAGGGAGCATGTGAGCTGTCACTGCTGGCAGCACCAGGTGATCTGGACAGGAGATGTCTTCTGAAAGTGTCATTATGGTAAAGAATTCTCAAGGTCATAGGAATCCTAAAAGTAGGTCATGAGAGGGTCTCGCTGGGAGTTGTTTCTTTGTGCATAAGCTGTTCTGCCTTAGGGGGCAGTGGGATGCTTAACCGGTGACTTGCTGATATTCCTGCAGCTCAGAGCAAATTCCTGACACACTTTTGGGTGCTCCAGCTGCCTCCCAGGGCGCTGCAGGAGGCTTCAAAGGTCACTAGTGGCAGCAGCATCTCTTCTGTTCTTTGCAGGAATTTCCTGTCTTTCAGAGCAGTGTTTTAGCAGCAAGGTGGTTCCTTTCAGGTGGCAGATGCTGATCAGCCTACAGAGGGGCAGGCAGGGCAGCTGGGACCCCACAGGACCCGGGGATCCCCAGAATTGCATGGAGGGAGCACTCTCTTCTCTGGCTACTGTTCACACGCAGCTCTGTTGGACTTTCCTGGCGGTTTGAGTTCCCCCTTGTGTAGTCCCTGCTCCTTGTCCTCACTGCCTGAGGCTCATGGCCTGCTTTTGCTTGGCCCCAGGCCAGAGCAGGCTCTGGCTTCCCATTGCAGTGGGCTGTTTGTAACCTTAGTGCCTGTTACACTGACTTCATCAGGAATCCGAAAACTTTCCCTTATTAAACTCTTGTCTCCTGGTGCAGTGCCAGCATTACATGTTCCCAGAAATATGTTTGGAAGAAAGCTTTTGCACGATTCCCCTTGGTGCTGGTGGTCCCACAAAGCATTTCTCTTCTTTTCCTTCTGCATTCCCTACTTTTCACATTTGTGGCTGCCTTTAATGTGGTCCTCGAGTAGTACCAAAATAAATCCTTTGTACTTGTGGAGAGATGAAAACTTTCTGCACATACGAGCTTTTTATATTTCTAAACTTCCACTTAAATAGTCCTCTCTGGAGTCATTTCATCCCTTTGCTCTCATTTCCCTCCTTGCCATGGTGTGAGAACATCCCGGATTTCATGCTGTGGTGGCCTCGCACAGGCGGGCACGTGGCACTGACTGAGCAAGTACAGCCCATTGGCCCTTTCTGGGCATCAGGGATTTATGTTGCATGTCTGCACCCGTGTCATCCCAGGACATCAGGGTGCTTTCCAGGCACTCCCTAGAGCTCTGTGCGTGGCAGCCCCGTGGGGCAGTGTGTGGGCAGTGGGGTGGGGTGTCAGCACACCCTGGGCAGTTCTGTCCTCTCCACACGGTGACAGCAAGTGGATTTGTAGGACACCTTTGCTTTAGCCCACCAGTGGCGTGGCATCAGGTGCTGGGCAGGCTTTTGAATCTGTGTGATGACTTCTTTAACAGATCTTGCTTTTAGTGTAAAATTTACAAATCCCTTCTGGGTAAAGCTGTTTTGTAAACAAAATCTTCCATTGTACTGTAAAACAATATCTGTTTGGCTGAGCTCATGGCCAGATGTTGTTTGGGATGTTTAGTTGCAGGCAGAGAGCAGAAGCGTCTTCAGAAGTGGCTGTAGGTAGCTGGAATGTGCCTGGCTGGCTGCTAGTGGGAAGCATGTAGGACCTGGCAGGGGAAATTTCTGGTGCCCACTGAAAATGGACCCCACTGGTGCTGGTTTGTTTGCCTGGCTGGCTGGAGAGGGCCAAGCCCAGCTCCCTGGCTGTGCCTGTCCCCTCGCAGGTCCCACTCCGGAGCGGGTGGCACAGGAGCCAGGCCTGAGCTGACCCTTCTCCTGCAGCAATGGATCCAAGCCTCCTCAGCCCTTAGCACCTGGCTGTGGTCATGGCCCTTTTACCTTTGTAATGAGGACATCGACCTGCTGAGCAGTGGAGTGAGCAGCAGACCTTGTTCTGTGGAGGGTTGTGGTCCTTGGTAAAAGAGGCCAGGTCAGTGGCTGAGAAAAAGGAATTTATTCTCTCAGATAAATTTGCAATGAGGAAATTAAGATTGTCTTCATTTGTAGCAAGTAAACGCTCTTGTGTTTACTGAGTGCTAAACCAGAGATGGGGGCGGAGAACCCAAGAAAAATGGAAAAAACACTAAGCTACAAAGAGACTTGAGCTGGGAAAGCAAGGCCATTTATTTTAATGGGCACCCGTTGGGAACCAACTGGCTGCTGTGAATTTCAGCTCTGTAGGACAATAAGCATTGGCTGTTGGGAAATGGTAGATGGCAAATCAAACTTTCCCCTGATTTGTCTGAATTCCGGTGTTTTACTGCTCTGATTTTGGCTGCTGTTCAAACAGACCAGTCCTGTTGTCTGTATAGCAGTACACACTTGGCTTTTCTGGGCACAGCAGCATTATCTAACAGAGGTTCCTGTGACAGATCTGGCCCTGTTGTAGCTCTCTCAAGCACGAGGCCATAGTGAACCCCATCCCTTCTGAAGGCTGTGGGATGTTGCCCTCGTTTACTCCTGGTCTTGGAGCTTGTGGGTGGCTCTGAAGCCTGGGCTGATGAAGTTGTGTAGGGTATGGTGACTGCTGGCTGATGTGAAACCAAAGCTGAGCAAGAACAGCATGAAAGCAAACCTGCCTGCTGTATGGCACCTTGCACCTCTCCCCTGAGTGGTCTGTGTAACCCACACGGCACACCCAAGTTGTGACCCTGCCCAGGAGGCTCAGGGAGCCCTTGGAGAGGACCCACAGCTGCTGTCAGAGCATCTGAGGAGTCCCTGCTCCTTCTGCTTGAGCACGGGGAGGCTTCATCAGCTCAGTGCAGTGTTTCATCCTTGTGTGTGTCGTGTAAAAGGGCCTGTCAGCACAGCCAGAGTGGATGGGTGACACAGGGATGTGACACTTACTCTGTCTCTGCCTCCCTGATGTGTGTAACAAAATACATCTGCCAGAGCAGAGGCTTTGATCTGCTCCCTGTGTACTTAGCGCAGGGTGTTTGGTTTATCTGGAAGTCTTGTAGCCCAGTGAGTGCTGGCAGAGTCTTCCCTCTAGTGTTGGGCTGAGCTGGGCTGCAGCTGCTGCACAAACAGCACTGCAGTGGCTTTAGGAGATGTAAAGCAGCCAGTGGGGCAGAGCCGGGTCACCCCCCAGCTGCTCACCTGTCTGTCTGTCTGTCTGTGCTTCCTGCCTGCTGCTCCAGGTGAACATCATCCCCATTATTGCCAAAGCAGACACCATCTCCAAGAGCGAGTTGCACAAGTTCAAGATCAAGATCATGAGCGAGCTGGTCAGCAATGGGGTGCAGATCTACCAGTTCCCCACGGACGACGAGGCGGTGGCCGAGATCAACTCTGTGATGAACGTGAGTAGCGCTGCCAGTGCCAAGGCTGTGACAAGTTAAACTGCTGCACAGAAATGCATTGGAAAGGCGAGTTTCATGGGGAATGTCCAGACACTGAATCTGTTGGAAAGTTGAGCCATGGGGCTGACAGATGCCGAAGGCTGTTGCATACAGAATTAATTAAAATGTGGCTCATGTTTAATCTGGGAGCTCTCTGGAGAAACTCAGCTCTAAAATTTGTTTTATTGGATTTTTGAAAAATTATTTCTTCAGAATCCATTCTGTCTGCTCTTAGACTACTTTACATTTGAGGAAGGAGAAATTATGAATAAAAATTTGACAGTTAAGATTTATATTAGCCTTTTGACTTAAGGAGGCTGAGCAGAGAAAACCCAATTTAAACTAAAGAAGAAAAATTGTTGGTTTCTGTTTTGTCTTTTTTGAAATTCAAAGATCAAATTCAGACCTGGCTGAAGCATGTGTAAAACACTTTCAAGCTTCCAAATTAGTGAAATGTTTCTATGTTAATTTTATAAATCAAAAGTATCTTTTTTGTCAAAATGAACCTTTTCCTGCATAGCTGTTTCTGATTAAATGCTTTTTTTTTTCTTTCACCCTCCCCTCCCTCCCTTTTCTTTTTCTTTTTTTTTTAAATTCAGTCACCAGTTGATTTCTGGGTCAACTAGATATGTATTTTCACTGTAATGTTCTTTTTTGATGAATTCATGAAAAATTTGGAGGATTCACTCTTTATAATAATTGCAAGCTGTATGCATTGGAGAGAAAAACAGGAGTCATGCTTGCTTGGCTTTTCTTCTTTTCCTTCCTTCCCCCAGTGAAAATATTTTTGGCTACTTCTCTACCAGTCCCACACTCCTGGATCCATTTCTTCTGCAGTGTGAAGGATTTTGCCAGCCTTGCCCTGCCCCAGCGCCCGCCCCGGGGCTCCGGAGGGTGGTGCCCCGTGTCCTCCCTGTGCCTGGTGCTTTGCAGGCTGGCAGAGCAGCGGGCACATGTTGCATCCTGCTCCTGTCCCTTCCAGTGCGCACACACCGAGCTGTGCCAAGGCCTGTTTACGGATGTCCCTGGCTGTGCTTCCAGCGAGGGGGGGCAGTGCCCCTCCTGGCACATGCAAGAGCAGCCTGGCAAAGGGATAGGGGAGAGCAGGAATGACCATGGTGTTCCCACAGTGTTTCCCCAGCTGGCTCAGCCCAGCCAGCACTGCTGGTGAGCTGTGCTGTGACACTGCTCTCCCTCCTAATAGCTCATCCATAGCAGAGATTGCTCTGTCAGAGGTGGTGAGGTTCAGAGCGAGGACTCTTGGAAGCAGATCCTGTGCCTGGGTGAGGGGGCCCTCAGGGTCAGGCTGATCTCCAAGGGTTACCTCACGCACTGAGCCCCTGCCCTTGGCTCTGTTTCAGGCTCATCTGCCTTTTGCTGTGATCGGGAGCACGGAGGAGGTGAAGGTTGGCAATAAGCTGGTGCGGGCTCGGCAGTACCCGTGGGGAGTGGTGCAAGGTGAGGGGCTGCGAGGGGCACCCACCCCAAACCTCCCCACTGTGCTCGTGGCACACTGGCACCTCCCCAGCTCTGGCACTGCCAGCACCTCTGGTGGCTACGTGGTGCAGGTTTGTTTTGTGCAGCCTTTTGTGGGTTGGCCAGTCTTTCCTTTGGATTCCCATTCCCAGCAGCAGGTAGGAGGGTCAGCGGGAATCCCTGCAGCCAAGGGGCTGTGCTGTGCTGTGAACAGGGCAACAGGCAGAGTTCCTTGGGGTGGGAGTGTCTGGGGTCAAGCTGTGTGTGCCTTTGTGCTCCCCCACCATGCCTGCAGTTTGCTGACTTGTGCCCTCCCCTTCCTCAGTGGAGAATGAAAGTCACTGTGACTTTGTGAAGCTGCGGGAGATGCTGATCAGAGTGAACATGGAGGATCTGCGGGAGCAGACCCACACCCGCCACTACGAGCTGTACAGGAGGTGCAAGCTGGAGGAGATGGGCTTCAAGGACACAGATCCAGACAGCCAGCCCTTCAGGTGAGCAGCCTTCACACCCAGCACCAATTTACAGCAATAGTTTGGTACTGACAGCCCCCAAAATGGGAGCTTTGTAGGTGGTATCCACAGTGCTGGGCTGGAAAATAGTAGCCCTGGGTTTGAACTTTGCAGCTGACTTGGATGTTCCCTTCCCTGCCTGTTTGTCTTTAAGCAACACAGACAGGCATGTATTTCCCCATCCCTAACTCATCGGTGTCCAAAGAGTCTGGATCTCATTTACTTTCTTCCCTAGCCTCCAAGAAACATACGAGACCAAAAGGAAAGAGTTTTTGGGTGAGCTCCAGAGGAAAGAGGAAGAAATGAGACAAATGTTTGTTAACAAAGTCAAGGAGACAGAGGCAGAGCTGAAGGAGAAGGAGAGAGAGGTGGGTGTGCCAAAAACCTGTGAGGAACCCAAAACACAGCCCGCAGGGAATCTGGGTCTGGGCAATGTGTGAATCCTGGAAGCACGTGCAGCTGTTGAGCAGATCTCACCAGCCAAGGCACAAACAAACTCACTGGTTTGGGTGCCTCAGAAACCAGTCTTCCCTACCCCGTGCCATGTGTAGGAAACTTGGCTGCTGGTGAGAGAAAGACAATGGCAGAGTGTTTAGGGGAGCATCCATGCCAGATAGACTTTCCCCCTGAGGCTCACTGGACAGCAGAGTAAAGGAGGCAGCTGGGACTGGGGAAGAACTAAATGGGCCATCCTCAGAACCAGTGCTGCAGGCTGAGCAGAGATCTCAGTGCACATATCCAGGGCTCACACTTCCTCCTGGTTTGCTATGGGGTGTCAGGCAGAGCTGAATTTGTGTCTTCCCTGCTGTTGGTGGGGACTGGGTGCCAGACCCTGCCCGCACCCTGTGGGGTGGGAGGTGTGATGGGCTCCTGGGGCAGCGCAGCCCAATGTCCTGCTGGATGTGATGCTGAGGGGGTCTGTCTCCTACCAGCTGCATGAGAAATTTGAGCACTTAAAAAGGATACACCAGGAAGAGAAAAGGAAGGTGGAGGAGAAGAGGAAGGAGCTGGAGGAAGAGATGAATGCCTTCAACAGGCGGAAAGTCGCAGTGGAAACCTTGCAGTCCCAATCCTTGCAGGCTACCTCACAGCAGCCACTGAAGAAGGACAAAGACAGGAAAAAGTAAGTGTCTGAACCGGAGTCTTCCTCTTTTGCCACTGGGAAGCTGGAGGTCTGCTCAGATGCTTTAATGGTTGGTGAATTGCTCGGACAGCACATAGAAAAGGGGATTTTGGAATCCTAATTCCCACCCTTCTGACTCTGTGCTTAAAGCAGAGGAGAGACAGGGGGCCCCCCTGTGCCCCGGAACTGCCCAGGAGGAGGTGGAAGGAATTTGCAATTTGGGGGCATTCTCTAAAGGCTGGTGGTTCTGTGGCTTCACTCTTGCCTCTGGGACAGCCAGCTCAGGTGGTCCTGTGAGCTGTCTGCTCCTGGAGACAGGTGGGAAGGTGACTGGAGATAATCTGCATCTTCTCCCCAGCAGAGAGGAGTGGGAATAACCCTGGCACAGCTGTGGTGTCTCCTGGCTGCAGTCCCACATCCTGCACTGCCTTCCTGCAGTCTGTGGGCTTGGGGCTCTCTTCGGGGAGTGCACTTGCTTTATTTTTAGAGGCAGAGCTGTAAAGAGGGAAAGAGCAGCTTAGAGTGAAGATGCTTTGGAAATTCATTAGGGCTCCATGTGAAATGGGGCTCCAAGACACAGTTCTGATTACAAGAAAATTCTTTTCCCCTAAAGGCAGGCTTCTTATCTTAGCTTGCTGCAAGTTAATTGACATTGCTGAAGCCCAGCAGGAGTGAGGACACGTAAATCATGCTGTTCCAGCACGTGGTTGTGTAATGCTAAAGCAGGAATGGGACACACATTTAAGAAGAAAAGAGAGGGTGCAGGGAGGGTAATCCTGATTCCATTCCAGCCAGTCTCTGAGGAATACTGGCTAGGGAGCAAAATGAGATGCACCATCATGCAAGCTGGTAATTCTGCAACTCCAGCAGTTTTTGTTACTTCCCCTTGCATGAAGGAGCTCAAGAGTGAACTGCATTCTGTCAAACCCAGGTGGCAAGGCTTTCTGAGCCTCTTAATGATGACAAGAGAAAAGGACCACGGAGAGCAGTAACACCCGAGTTTGTGCTTGACAGCACAGCATTTGGCTTCACACTGCTGATGAGATCCTGTGCTCTGTCATTTCCCTGCTGCCAAGTGCAGCACCAGAGGAGCTCATTCCATGTACTGACATCCTAGTAATTTGTTTCTTCCTGTGTTAGATAACAGGGTAGATTATTTAAATATTTCCTTGGAGTGTAAATGTGTTAGTGTTAAAACCAAAGCCCTCTCTTCTGCAGATCTCTCCACATGCTCTGGGCATGGCCCACCTCACACACAGAGTCCAAATGGTTTGTAAAACAGTTTGCTGAAAATAGGGTTTAATCCAGCTAAGCTCCCGTGTGAGTTTGGGGCTGACTCCTGGGGCCCAGCACTGCTTTGGGGAAGGGGAGCACTCTGAGCCACACACTGTGACTCCTGCAGGGGGTGGGGTGGGATGAGATGGGATGGGATGGCATGGGATGGGCTGTGTGTGTGAGCCAGGAAACGCTGCTGCTCCCCCTCAGCCACTCCTGGCTGTGGCAGAAATGGCTTCCTGTGCTTCAGCCCACCTGCAGATGTGAGCTGGACCCTTCCTCTCCTGGGTTAGAGAGGCAGGGCTGGGGTGGCAGCTCCAGCTCAGGGGGCTGCAGGTCTGAGGGGCACCCACAGCCTGTGCCCTGCACAGCAGGGACCCTGCACGGGGCTGGGGGGGCTGGGGAGGTGCCTCAAGGTGAGGATTGCCTTGGATTTGGGTTCTTTTGCATCCCTGTGAGCTGGCTCAGAGTGTGGTTTTTGGGGAGCTGGTGACCTGCTGCGCTCTCCCTCAGGACCAGTGGCCAAACTTGCCCCAGCCGAGCCCCTGGTTGGGACTGTGCCCACCCAGGGCAGTGTGAGGGGAGTGGGACCCAGAGGGGGTCCCTTGGGGGGCATCACTGCCAGGAGAGCCCCTGTGCTCCCCAGGGGATGGGATGGGAGTGGGGCAGTGTCTGGGTCTTGTGGGTGAGATGTGGGGACCTGGCAGGAATTGTGGGCCTGCAGAAGGGCTGTTTTTACTTGCTTCCAAGTTTAGGAGAGCTAGTTTGAACCCTTTATCATCTCTTGGTTCAAGACAGTGGTTCTGGTAGCTTTAAGGATGGAAGGGCTGCAGGTGTTGGGGGAAGAAGAGTGTCTGTGGTGCCGAGCAGGCTGTGCTCTGTGCAGGGTCTGGCGTGGGGGCAGCTCCCACCTGAAGCCTTCAGCTGCCCCAGCAGCCTTTGTCCTCCTCCTCCTCTCTTGGTTTTAACATATTTCGCTACACTTTGCTTTTGTTTAATTTTCATAACTTTAATTCATGCTTTTTTATGTTTTGTTTCTTTCAGTTAATCACACACAGACTTTCAGGCCAAGAGTGGACTTGGTGCTTTCATGTGTTAAGTTGCTTGAGTTTCCCACCCCGTGACCCTTCTCATAACATTGTGTGAGTGGACCAAAGTGAAAGAGACAATGAGCATCTCCGGTGGTTGCAGTGACCCGCTGTTATCTGTGCAGAATTATCAGGAGGTTTGCAGGAAGTAACCCTACTTGTACATTCTGTTAAACAAAGCCAACTAATCCCTCAAGCAAGATGTTTTGTTCTAAACCCAGTGATTGAGCAGCCGTGTACGAAGTGACCATAACTGTTTGTCTGAGCTCATCTTACCCACCAGCTAAATAATGGCTTTCTACATTTATTTCTTTTTAAATTGGCTAAGGTGACTGCTCGAGGCTCATTGACCTTCCCCTGTACATGCACAGTGAGAGAAGTGGTATGAAAAATGCTGAAACATTTATTTTTCTAACAAAATTCTCAAATAAGATTTTAGAGTGGGTAGAAAACCACAATGCTTAGGCTTTCTGCCCTGGGAATCTTAGTCAGAGTAACCCTCATTCCAGTAATTCTATATTTAATCATGAATTACTCTAAACACTTTTTACATCATTTATAATATATATATATAAGGAGAGAGAGAGAGAATGGTTAATAAAATTCATGGGACAATGTTTTGAATTTTCTTTACTGCTAAAGTAGAAAATTTATAGAGAAAGTTTTTTCATAAGAGTTTGTTTTATAATGTGGACCTACAGGATTTGTGTAACTTTTTGGTTGTCACTTACCAATGTGGTCACTGTTGTGGAAACTATTTAAGCCATCATCTTTACTTTTACTCTTTAACCTTAAACTTACTATGTGCCTATAGAGAGAATCCCCTGCTCTTGAGCTGTGCACTGTATGTTTGCTGACAGGCTCTGTTCCTCTTAGAAGGTGCTTCCCTTGACACTCCTCATGCCTAGAAATCACGGCCTGTTTTCCTGGGCAACTGAGCTTAGAGGAGTAATTAGGATCAATATTAATTTTCTCCACTCAAACCATTTTGTGACTAGGCAGGGCAATAACTGAACAGAGTTACTAGCTATGTTGTCATGGAAAAATAGTTGGACCCAATTCCATCCATGCATCAGATCCTAGGCTAAACGAAAGGAAATATTTTATATTAACCCTCACATAGTGTCTTTAGAGTTTATAAAAACACTGGCTGGCTAAGTGTTAGTTGTGAGTGTGTGTGTTTGTATTTAGTTATTACTGTTACAGGATTTTTCTGATACGGTTTTTATTGAAGATTTGTCTTTAAGCTCTCAGCAAACTCCTGGCATGCTGTGCAGAGGGAGGTGCAGGGGCTGGGCCTGAGCTGTCCCTGGGCTGCTGGAGGGCAGCTTTTTGCTGGATTCTGAGGTTCTTTAACCTGCATATCCCATTAAAGCAGCTCTTTTTTTTCCTTTCCAAATACATGCTCAGGTGTTAAACTGTTTTCCTATTGGCCTCTTCTGTGGATATACTGACAGTTGTGTCAGTGTTACTTGATGCTTGTAGGAAAGAACCTCACACAGATCTCGCTGGTACCTTTTACAACAGGCTGTTGTTCAAAGAGTAGAAGTTCTGCACTTGTTGGGAGTCTGCTGAAAGCTGAACATTTAACTTTTAAGGCTGTGCCTCCAGGTTAGATGTATTTTAAACAGTAACTGTCAAGTGTTGGGAGGGTTAGTGTGGCTTTCTCAAACACGTACCAGGAACCCAACCCTCTGTTTCATGCAGGAAGACAATTCCAGCTCACCTCTGACTACAGTCCAATCATGTAGCAAATTATTTGTTATTGATTTTTGCTAATGAGAGAAACTCTGGTGCACTAATTGCCTGAGCAAGCAGCGCTATTTGGTTCAGTGTTTCGCTTCTCAAGGCCAATGCTGGCATAAAACAGTGATTGGTGGCACTGGTGTGCACCCAGCTGCCTCCCCAGTGTGTTCCCAGTCAATAGTTCTCTCCTGACCTCGTGCTGCAGCCAGCAAGATCTATGCAAATGATTTCTCTCTGTCCTGGCTCCTCAGAGATCAATTCTTTTTTCCTAGAATAACAGGTAGTTAAGAAAAATTATGATAAAGAAAGAGTAAAAAAACCTTCAAATCCATGGGCATTGTGGGAAAATTTACAGCTTTTTCTGAAGAAGACATTCAGAATGTATGTAACAATATTTTAATGATAATGATTATTATATTACTTTGACTTTATGTTGTGATGGACATCCCTTGTCCTTGTAGTTGCTTGTTCAACATTACAATCTCTCCTGTGAGACTCTGTCCTATTTTCTTCCCCAGTACATGTTTTTTTCCTTTTGGCTGAGACAAGATTCAAGTATTGTGGTATATAGGGTAGTTCTGTATCTCATTTTTATTTAACAAGTTACAAATGCATGGTGATGCTAATCTCATCCACTCAGAAGACTCACATCTTGTAGGCTAGAAGAAGTGGAAGAAAAACCCTTCAGAAATGACTGAAACTATTCAGTTACACATCCTTCTGCTGTTTAATACGTTCATCAGTAAAAGATTGGTATTAATGGGAAAAACTCTCCATTTTTTTATCATTTAAACATTTACCATCATGTATGTTGTCGACTTTCTAACTTAAATTGTGTTTTGTGGGTTTCCAGTGGGGGTTCACACCAGGCTATGGTGGGTGCCCCAGGGCAGAGAGGGGGTGGGTGGTTTGGAGCTGTGGAGGCTCCTGGGGACCTGCTGGGGGACACAACCCTCTGGCATGAGCTGCATACCTTTGCTTTGTCATTCCCAGTGTGTTTGGGTTTGTGGTTTGTTTGGTTTTTTTACTTTCATTTCTTTCCACTCACTTTGTACTTTTTTTCTTTTATTAAATCTCACATGTATTTTGAGTTTGTGGTGTCATTTATTTAGTGGTGCATTTACTGTGCTATCCAGTCATTATCTGTATTATCTGTCAAAATAATAATGTGTCATGATTGCAAGCTTACCAGTCACAGGCTGTCTTATGCCTATTGGGAACATTAAAAAATATAATTAGCTACTTAATTAACAACTACCTATTCACAGAGTATGCAGAAATGCACCTCATCTGTAATCTGGGAAGAAATTCTAAGATACTAATTCAAAAGCCATCCCTGTTTGGGCAGAAGGGGGTTGTTGGCACATCTGCTCTGTGGGCTCTGGTGACTGAGCAGGTTCTACCAGCAGCTTGGCTGATGTGCTGGTGCCCAAGGGGGTGATTTAAGGGTAGGATGAAAAGGAGCAGAGGTGGAGGGTTTCCTGGTGATGCTTCCAAAGCTGTGCCTTTTCTGAAGGAGCACATCATCTGTTTAGGTTGAGGCCAACAGAAGAGCACAGCTTGAGTCAGGAGCTCTGCCTGTTCAGTGTCTTCTCTGGGCCATTGCTACGTCCAGAGTTACTTCAGTTAACTCTGGGTCCCGCTGGGGTTTGTTTGGGATTGGACTGAGATCAGTGCTGTGCTTCAGACACAGCCAACACGTGGAGTTTGGCTGAGGCACAGTGTTTGCTGACATGGTGCTCCTGGTGGGAGGTTTTTCTGCAGCCCCAGCTGGGGCAGCAGCTCAGCAGGGACGTGGGTGCTGCCTGTGTCTTGCAGTTCCAGAGCCAAAGCCCAGTGGCCAAGGCGTGGGGCTTTCCTGCAGGACACAGCCCAAACCCCACCTTGTCTGCTTGTCCTCAGCTGCTCCGTGGGTAGAGCTGCAGCCGTGGGGGATGGAGGGAGGCACGGACTGTGCACAGCCACTGCCCCAGCTCTGTGTGCGGCTGGCAGTGCTGGGGACAGCTCCTCCCCTCTCACAGCCTGGATCTCCATCCCATGGGACTCCTCAGGTGTCTTTCCTCATGAAAATTTTAAATCAATCCTCTGGTCAGCAGTTCCAAACAAGCTGTTGGCAGCTGTGAGAGCATCTCCAAGTTAAATATCTGTGCCCAATCCCAGCGTGGGTTAGAGTGGCTTTAACCTTTACTTAAAGTAAATAACTGAAACTTAAACAATTATTCTCTTTTGTTCTTTCTGTAGCTTTTTTAGTCTTCCCAGTGCGTACTCCATAACAACAGGAAGATTTGTTAATTAGAAGATTTATTAAGGCCAAAACATCTCATGCAGAAGAAATTAATTGGTGCTTTCACCTTTAAGCTTGCAATATATTGCACAGAAGAGAATATGTAGCAAGGACTAAGATGCACCATGTCTTTGATGGGGAACAGTTTGCTTGATGAGGTTTCTTGGTAAAGTTGAAATCCAAGATACTTGCCGAAAGGTAAACTGCTAATTCAGGCTGCTGCATGGCTGGCACTAAAACCAGAATGCTAATTTTGGGGTGAGAACCTCTCCAAAGCAGTTAACACAGATTGACTCCAGAGAGACCAGGGATAAAACTGCGATAGTGTGAGGAGCTTTTGGCTTTGCTGCTTGAGCTGCCACAGTAACAGCGTCCTTTGGGTCCTCTCCTTGGTCTGGGTTTGGGGTGTAACTGGAGAACCTGATGTCCCTAACCTGACATTCTTAGTCTGACTTCCTAATCTTTCAGCTGGATTCTCACCTTTCAGAGCAGTAACTCCTCTGTGCAGCTTTCTTCTCTGTACTTAAAGATTTTGTAACCAAAATCCCCCAGCCTTCATCTGTTTAGTTTTCCGAGGGCAGCACGTTCTGCCTCTCACCGTAACCCCTTCCCAGAGCCCCCTGCCCACCTCCCACCTGCTGCTTTGGGGCTGGGTGACCCTGCCTGCCCAGTCTGGGCCCCACTCTTCCCACAGGTATGTGATGGGTGAGAAGGGAACCCTTTTAAAGGACAACTAAATGTTACATATTAATGGAGGGGAAATGGTTTCAAGCTGGAGACTCAGTGTTCCTGGTGTGAGTTCTGTGTTTGTTACAGACTGACTTCCCCTTACACAAATACTTGTTTAAGAAAAAGGAAGGGGGAAAAACAAAGTGTGATGTCTGTGCCCCAGTAATTTCACACAGGAACAGGGAGAGGCCCCAGTTTGCCTTTGTTTTAAACAACCTTGTAAATGAATCTCAGGAATGACCTACTTGTACCAAAGTTGGGTTTAATAAAAACAAAACTGACTTGTTTAACAAACATCTGTTAAAACCATGATTTGTAGGCAGGTATAACCCCTGCAACAACAACATGCTGTGTCCGAATTCACAACCTTCACACCATCCCACTTTCCCCTCATTACCCCCTTGCCCTGTATATCTGCGATTAAAGTGTGATGTCCCCCGGGCCCCCCATGTGTTGTCCCCACGGGCTGCCCCCAGCCTCTCTCCCCTTCTCCAGGCTGCTGCTTTCCCTGCTGCCCCGGACCAGCCAAAACACAGCCCCTAGCAGGAGGGCTTGTGCCCTTGTGCCCCTGCCTCATGCTGGATGGTGAGACCATAGTGGGGTGAGAGGCAGCTGTGAACAAGGAGTGGGTGAGTGTGGCTCACTCTATCTGTCTGTCTTCGCATGTGCTGCCCTGCACAGAGCAGGGGGGAGCTGGAGCCCTGGGTGACCATCAGTCTGAGCTGAGCCATGAAACAGCCTTTGCCGCTGCTTTGATGGCTGTTTTAAACTTGCCTGTGTTCTTTTGAGGCCAACCAGTCTAATTTCTTTGGCAAAGCTTTCATCCGGTTTGGAGCTATTGTCAAGTTAGATTCCCAGCTGGATAGGTGAATTGGGAATAAAAGCTTTTTGTTCTTTTTCCAAATTGCTCAGGAGATTTGATTAAGTTCTGTTTGTCATGACCATAGTTTGGTCACAGTGGGGTTCCAGTTACACACCTTGCTGAGGAGGAACAGGGAGGAGCTCTGGGACCTGCCAGGAGTTAATGCATCACTCCATCTCAGTGCACTTTTCTGCCTTCCTGCAGAATTGGACTGTAAGTACTGTTCAAATTGAATTTAACACACTAAAGCCAATTAGCAGGACAAAAAAAAAATAACTGTATAGATGCAACCTCACAAATGAGGTATAACTATTGCATTACTCTTCCCCCTGCAGATTTCTTGTCTCTTAATCGATTCTCTGACCACAGGAGTTTCTTTCTTTAGGTGAATGTGTATATGAACTCTTCTCCTAGGTCATCACATGCCCCCTGTGAGTAGTGACACCAAGTGTAGCCAGCAGTGGGGCAGCTCCACCCCCCCCGTCATGGTTCCTGGGTGTCTGTGAGCTGTGATATGGTTCCTTTTTGTGGGGATTTATGGATGGGGGGGACTCAGAATTGCCTTGTTGTTTCTCTAGGTGGTTTAAAACAGCCACAGAAAATATTTGTGTGGGTGCTCACCATGGGGGATTTCAGGTGTGATTGCAGCTTTGTTTACAAGGTGGTGGTACTTTCAGGTACCTGGAAATCTGGCCTGAAGTGAGTCTGGATTTGAGAGCTGGGCTTCACCTGGGCTGAGGCTCTGCAGGGAAGAGACCTACCAGTCAGAATGAGACACCTTAAGAGCTCTTTGAAAATACTCTGTAAACATTCTGTCTAGTTCTACTGGGACTGAATATTCCCCAAAACAACAATCCTCACAGAAATAGTCACAACCACATCAAACCTGTGCCGGCACTCGCTGAATCTGGCACGTTCTCAGCAGTAACTGGTGTGTAGTAAATGGGACCCAGAGCGGTGAGTTCAGCTGCAAGGGGAATAAACTTGTGTTTGCTGCACACAACCCAAACAGGCAGGCACAGATGGGAGATGGGCATCGTCTGCAGCTTGGGTGGGCAAAGTGATTGTTCTGCCACTGCTGTCACCTGTGGGGGGGGGGGGGGGGTGTTCATCCTGTCTCTCATTGCCTGTCCAGGCAGGGAGGGAAAGGCATTAACAGCCTCTGCCCCTGTGCTGCAGAGAGCAGGGAATCAGTGCAGCTCTCACTATCCCAAGTGCCTTTCTTTAACAAGAACAGTCCTGCTGCAAGAGCAGCTCCTGCCTGGAGCTGGTTCTTGGGGCAGGAAGCTCCGCTCTGAGCGATGGCAGAACACAAAGGTAAGTGACACTTTTAACCTGCTGAGGCCAAGCCCCTGGTGTTTGTTCCTTCATGGCAGCTCCAGAGCTGGAATAGGTGTGTGGAGGCACCTGTGCTGCCAGAGAGAAGCAGCACCATGTCCTGGAGAGCAGGCAGGCTCAGGTGAACTGTTCCCTTCCCAGCATGACATCTTGCACCCTGACTGGGAATACGGGGCCCTCATGGGCCTTTCAGCACTGGCGTTCTTTTTTAGAATTAACTCTCTTTAATGTTCACTTTTGAATCTTGATCACACAGATGTGCAGAGGTTTTGAAAAGCAGGTCTGTTCATGGGTTTTAACATGTCACCCAGCTTATGGACAAGCAACTATATACATAGGCTCAAAGCTGGGAGAAAAACAGGAGGTTATACTTGTTGTGGTATAAATTTACAGCATGTTAATTACTGTGTGTAGAATTCTGATGGCATTTCCATGGGGTAACACAGCCGGTGATGATGCTTGAGATGAGGCAAAGGGATGGGAGGGAAGCAGAGCCAGTCACACAGCCCAGTTTCCTGCAGTGATCCATGTGGGCATCACCTTTTGGCTGGCCTGTTCCAGGAGCACACCGAGAACACACAGACCAAGCTTAGGTTTTATTTAGTGGAAATTACAAAAGACAACTTGCCTCCTTCCAAAAGCCAGGCAGTCAAGTCACAGCTTGTGAGAGAAAAGGAAGTTGCTGCTCAGGAGGAGGGAAGAGCCTGCCACGAAATGAAAACCTTCCCTGTGGTAGGATAAATAAATCCCGTGTCCCAGATGTGCCACTGCCTGGCCCTCAGTGTGTGGGGACCTCTTGAACCTCATCTGGTCTAAGGCAGCACCCCCAGTCCTGCCCCTGCAGCACCCCTGGCCCAGGCACAGCTGCCCCTCAGTGCAGCATTCACAGCTCACAGTAGCTTTGACTTGCCTCCTGGCAAATCCGTGGGTTCCGCTGCTGGGTCAAGTCATGTCTCTTCACACGTGGCATTTGCACTAAGTCTCCAGCACTGAAAGTTTCTGGAACACTTGGGCACTTTCTTGGCAGTTTAAAGAGCAGTGTGGCTTTCTCCTTTCACACACACAGAGCTCTCTATGTGTTCTCAGAGCGAGCTCTGGCAAATTTAACACTTGAGAAAGCAGGAACAGCTGCTCAGCATGTCAGCCCTGCAAGGTCGGTGTCCAGGAATTCCTCTCCTACAAGGTAAGACAATGAGGAAGGGGAGGAAGGCCAGGAACTTTCGTCCTGCACTGATGAGTTCTACTGTTACCGAGCATGAAGGTCTCCCTGCTCCTGTCCCATCCCTGTCCCCAAATTATTTATCCCATGTCATTCCATGAGACACCTGCCCAGTATTCAACCTGTGCCAGTCCATGTGAAACCCCTTCCCATTCTGTGACAGGATTGCAGGTCTGGTGTTACTCATCCTGTACTGGCTCGACTACACCTTGAAACTAGGGTAACTATCACCTGAAAATGCTGGCCCTGTTATTTAAAACAGAACCAAAACCCCATTTATTTTAAAAGAATGTGTGAGGCTGGTTTTAAAAGGGCAAGAGAAGTTTAATCTGACCTTTGTGAAACTGTTTTGCTATGGAGATTAGCAGTCAATAAGTTGTGGTGGTGGAGGGGAATTAATTAAAGTCATTTTGTATTGTCCACTCTGCTAAGACAGAATAAATTTTAAAAACCCTGACCAGCACGTGCTGGTTGGTGAGGGCCCAAGGCAAGGCAGGCTGTGAACAAGAAGTGATTTCCCACATTTCATAGGAACTGTGATTGGGCCTTTAATGGCTTAGCCAGGAAGAAGCACAGATCCCAAACCCCTGCATTCCAGGGTAAGGCCTTAAGGAAAACTGGAGGTGTGACTGAGGCTTCTCACTGCTGTCTCAAAACCTTGGTTCCCCCTGAAAGCAGTGGGGGATCCCCATTCCTCGAGAGCAGCTCCTGCTCACACTCCCACGGGGTGAGCCAGATCAGCTCTAATGAGAGAACAATGGTGTGAGCTGGATGAAAGGCTCAATCTGTCAAACTTCATCATGGATATTTTAAAAATAAACTCTGAGGCACTTGGTTTTCCCTGCAGTTTGTAGCTGCCTGCCAACTGGATCCCTGAGCTGAAGGATTGTGACTGAATCCCTCCTCTCCCCAGCTTTCTGTATTTACATGGCATTAAAATGAGCACATTAGCTCTTGATCCACAAGCTCTTTGCAGTGGATGAATTCAGCACTGTTCACCTTTAAGGAAACATGCAGATTTTTTTGTAAGTTCAGGATAAATTACTCTCCCATCCCTCTGTAATTAGGGGCCGGGCAGGAACAGGCTAGATGCCTCAGTAGATGGATAGCAGCAACATGCTGGTGGTCCTGATGGAAAACACTTAACCAGGAGCTCCCTCTTTTAGGAAACAACAGGAAGAAGGAACAGGACAACAGGAGGCCAGGGTATTTCACACAAATTCTAGACCACAAAATGGGTGGACAGTAAGTTGACAGTGCTCTCTGTATTATGTATTTAATAAAACTGGGGAAAAGCTCTTAAAAAAATTCCACAAAAACAGCAGAGCTTGCCTTTAATCATTAGAAGTCAAACTGACTATATTTTAAGAGCAATGTGACTGTAGTTAGAAGGTTTTGCAGTGTTCAGTGGGAGGCTGAGCACACTGGGACCCTCCCATCATGGGAGAATCTCTCCTGGCTCAGGGTCTGTGGCCAAGAATTTGGAAACTCCCTTCTCTGCCAAAGAGATGTCCCTCTCCCCAGTCCCAGCCCTGAACTGCAGGTTTTTTTCCCTTCTGTTGTTACCATGAAGGTCTGCTGCAAAGGCAAAACATGGACATGAGTCTCAGGAGCTGCTGAAGTGCAATGTTGGCTGTAAATACACATGGCTTTATTATAATGTCCTGCCCTCAGGATTTGTGACCAAGGGCCATTTTGCTTCCTACCTGTGCTTTTTTTAGCAGATCAGTAGTAGCAGGAAGCCAGCCAGGAGTCAGCCTCTCCAGCTCCAAGGTGATGATCACCAAGACCAACGTGGAGCCCTTAAACTGCACGAGCTGGTGGCAGGCCATACAGTGCTGCAGCTGCCTGGTCAAGAGCGCGACGTGGAGGGAAGGATTCCTCTGAGGCAGTCTGGGCAGGAGATGGGGCCACTTGGACATCACCATGGCATGGAACTGGAGAGAAGATAAAGTGTACATATATATATATAAATATATATATAAAGAAAAGCAGAGGTCAGTGAAGTTTATATGTTTTCATGTGTCATCACCCAGAAATACAAACGAATTCCATCTCATATCAGGAAACCTGAAGGCTTCCCTCACCTTTTACTTTGTGTTTTGTGTTTGTACTTGCCAATCATTGAACTGATAATGAATGTAGGAGGTCTGTGTTTCCTAACAATCTCTGAAGTTTCTGCATTATCCAGATTGCTGTCCAGGAGGGTCAGTTCAGGCCAGCAGCTCCAAATCCAGCAAAACCAGAAATACCAACTGCACTCTGAATTTACTGAGGAAACAAGCACCTGAGAAAGGCAGTTTTCACAATCAGCAGCCTAAAATGGCTAAATATTTGCACATAACCCTAAAAAAGGGATCCAGGATGTGTTCATATCACATGAATTTTGCCTTACTAGCACATGATCATTTCTTGAAGACAAAGTTTAATTGTTTCTATCAAATTATTAGTAACAGCAATGTGAACTAAGTGCCAGATTGGGGTAGTCTCATTGCATAAATGAATAATTAGTGGGATGAAAAGAAAAATGGTTTTAGAAAAACCTGTGTGTGAAATGTAGCAAAACTCTGACAGCTTTCTATGTACAGTATTAATAGAAGGGAAATAGTTAGAAATATTTTTGCAGCGTGTATTTAAAACAAATAAAAATGGCATATAGTTGCATTATGAGAATCTTTTTAATGTCCATTTTAGTTGTCCTTTAAAGATGGGAGTACATTTTTTTGAGCAAAAGGAAAGGTTTTAAATAGTAGAAAATTTTAAAAAATTATTTAAAAATAAAATTACTGTAATATTCTTTAAAAGACTTGCAGACAGGTAGGAGCAGGTAGTGTGCCAAGCATCTTGGGAAGGATGTATGTGTGTGTGTGTGTGTGTGTGTGTGTGTGCATTTATGTTTTCTAGTCTTATTTGATAAGGAGTTGTTTCTTTAAAGAAAAAAATTGCAAAACATAGTGCTTATGATGTTTAATAAACCCATTGGTGTTGCTGTGTAAAGATCCCACTGAAGCTTATCCAGGATAATTCTTTCCATTCTCAAGATCTCGGCCGGAGAGCGTTTACAGCCGCTCTGCGCTGCCAGCGTCGGCACCCATGGGATTACCTGTAAAGGAATTTTAAAAATTCAAAAAAATAAAGAGGCAAACATCCTACACAGTGCTGTGTGTGCTTCTCTGTATTGTGAAGGGATCTGACAAGGTTAAACAAGTTTATGTTCAGCAGGATGCTCATCCAGGAGAATTTGTTCCTAAGTCACTCCCATCCTAAATGAAGAGTGGTCCCTGCTCGCCCCAGGGCAGCTGCTGCGGACCCAGCCCCTGGCAAGAATGATGCCGTGAGCCTCCTGGGTCACTGTGAGCCTCCTCAGTGCCACATCAGGGATGCCGTGAGCCTCCTGGGTCACAGAT
>JAWWEU010000029.1:7403663-7474456 GCA_035583155.1 Acropternis orthonyx
CAGAGCCCTCTCACACCCCACAGAGCCCCCTCACACCCCGCAGAGCCCCCTCAGGGCCCCCCGCGCGCCCCCCGGCGGTGTCCGGGCCCGCCCGCCCCGCGCGCCGTTCCCATGGTGACAGGACGCCCCGCCCTCCCCGCCGCTCCGGCCTCGCCATTGGCTGATCCCTCCCCGGCCCCGCCCCCCCTGCCTCGCCATTGGCCCCGGGGCGCTCGCAGCGCTCGGGGATTGGCTGCGAGGCGGGGCGGGCGCGGCGGCGCAGGCGCGGTGCCGCCATTGTCCCGCGGTGCCGCCGCCCGGGCGGTGCTGCCGCCGCCGCCGCCGCCATCGCCGCCCTCAGCAGCGCCATCACCGCCATCACCGCCATGCCGGTGAGACCGGGGCGCGGCACCGCCACACGCACGCACCGCGGCCGGGCTGGGCTGTGCTGCCAGGGGCTCGCGGGCCCCGCCGCTCCCCTGCGGGCGTGGGTCGGGCCGAGGGGGCCGGGAGCGGTGAGGGGCTGCGGGCGGGGCCGGGCCGGGCCCCGCGGCGGCGGGAGCGGAGGGGCTGCCCCACCGGGGGGTCTCGCCGCCCGTCCCGGCGGGCTTGTGGGGGCTCCTGAATCCCGCCCCTGGGTTTGGGCCGCACCCCGTGTGCGGTGCCTGCCCCGCCTTCGGCCCGAGCCTCTGTGAGGCCTGCGAGGGGCTCGGGCAGCGGGGCAGGCGCTTGGGAAGGGGTCTTGTCTGGGGGTGATACCCCGCACAGCCGCTCTGGGAGGAGGGAGCTGCCCAGCCGCGGCACCTCGCGTCCAGGGGAGTGTCTGAGGCTTAACCAGAGCAAATGGGCTTTAGATTTATTTAATCAGGAGCATCATGTGACATCAGGTTCATCAGCCGTGCTTCAAGATTTGTTTTGGTAACTACATGAGAGAAACGGCTTGTGAGGTTTTTTAATACAACATTGGGATTTTGTCAGTGATTAAATTTCAACACATACACTGAAGGTTGTAACTGAAATGAATTCTCTTCAGCCAGTGCTCCCTGGTATCGGCTTATGTTATCTGTGAGGTTTGAGGGTGTGAGGCCGGTGTTAATGTAAAAGAATATCGTGGCTGCACGCGGTTCCAGCAAATTGCTTGCAAACATCAAAGAGTTTCTTGAAGAATTCTTAGATCACGTTGAATGTCAAATGCTCAAGCTTTACTCATTCAGTTTCTGCATTGGCAAACAGAAGAGGTTGCACTGACTGAGAAAATTATTCTCTCAGCTTTAATTATAAACCGATTCACGTTTCAAGTCCCAAAGTTCATGGTCCTGTGGAGATGTGTGCAACTGCTCGAGCCAATTTGACAGCATTTGTGCTTAAACACACAATGGTTTTATACTGCCAGAGGGCAGGGTTAGATGGGATATTGGGAAGGAATCCTTCCCTGTGAGGGTGGGCAAGCCCTGGCACAGGGCGCCCAGAGAAGCTGTGGCTGCCCCATCCCTGGGAGTGTCCAAGGGCAGGTTGGAGCAACCTGGGCTAGTGGGAGGTGTCCCTGCCCATGGGAGGGGGTGGCACTGGCTGAGCTTTAAGGTCCCTTCCAAGCCAAACCTTTCTGTGATCCTGTGTTCACACTAGTGTTACAGCCTGTGTATTTTTTTAAATAATTACAGATCAACAAAGCTGAGAAGCTGGACAGGCCAGAGAGCTGTGACAATGTCAAGGTGGTGGTTCGGTGCCGGCCTCTCAACGACCGGGAGAAAGCCACGGGCTACAAGATGGCTGTGAACGTGGATGAGATGAGAGGAACTATAACTGTGCATAAAACAGATTCCTCCAATGAGCCTCCCAAGACATTTACATTTGACACAGTGTTTGGACCAGAGAGTAAACAGCTGGATGTCTATAATTTAACTGCAAGACCTATTATTGACTCTGTCCTGGAGGGATACAATGGTAAGTCCTGTGTTTTAAGTGAGGGATCCCATCTGCTATT
Source organism: Acropternis orthonyx (assembly GCA_035583155.1). Classification (NCBI taxonomy): domain Eukaryota; kingdom Metazoa; phylum Chordata; class Aves; order Passeriformes; family Rhinocryptidae; genus Acropternis; species Acropternis orthonyx. The sequence continues at coordinate 7,405,627 of JAWWEU010000029.1, forward strand.
TTTTGCATTGTTGGAGTTCCTGCTGATCTTGTTAAATGAGTTCCACCTTCTGAGGGCTGTGGTCCTGTATCGTTTCTGTTGTGGCCTTGAACTTAAAATAGCCTGAAGGTACTTGCTGTTCCAAGTGCTCAGTGGTTGTACCCACTGCAGTCATTAACAGTGGGAGATTGGTGAAGAACAAGACTCAGCTGAGGTCAGTTAGCTGTATGTTTTTATCCTGCATCTTCTCTTTGCAAAAATATGCACTTTATCTTATTATCAGAATTCTCAGCGGCTCTTCACTCTACAGAGTCAGTATCCAGGCAGCTGCCACGGCCCTGAAGGTGCTAGGTATGCATACAGACCTCTGCAGAGATCTGCTGCATCTTTTCCTCTGAACTTTGCTGTTTTGAACTAAGATGATTATTTAAACACTTCTGCCCTACCTCACAAATAGTCTGTTACTTCCTACAGTTGGGAAGAGTATGGCCATGACTTGTGTTGTGTGTGTGTTATGCATGTAAATGTATTATGTAAAGGAAAGCAGATTACTGCTTTCCATAACAGTATACTACAAACAACAACAGTTTACAAAGTTTTTGTAAAATGCCTAATAAGCTCTTGTGCTAACACACATGGGTTTCAGCTGATTAAAATTTGTGGTTCCAAAATGAATGATTCAAAGCTGTGCCTGAGGAGGTTTAGACTAGACATCAAGAAGCATGTCTTTACTGGGACACTGGAACAGTCTTCCTAGAGAGGTGGTCGATGCCCCAAGCCTGTCATTGTTTTAGAGGCATTTGAACAATGCCCTCAGCAACATGCTTAATTTTTGGTCAGCCCTGATTTAGTTGGGCAGTTGGACTGCATGATCATTGTAGGTCCCTTCCACCTGAAATACTCCTTTTGTTTTTCCAATCTGTAATGTCAGTGGCTTGACAATGAAAACTTGAGTTTTCAGCAGTGCTAGTCTAAATCTAAGAACTGTTATATTTCTGGAGTTCCAGAGTCAGGGATCTCAGTAATGTTTCTGAATGCCTTCCTGTGCAGGCTGATTCTCTAGTGCAAATTGTGGCTGCACCTGCAGGTTCAGAGCTGGGCTGGTGCTGTGGCTGTGCTGTAGAAGCCTTACACCATTTCTGCTGTGGCTTAGAGCACGAGCAGTAGTTGTGTTTGCAGTTGGTACACAGTCATCTTCTGCTAATTGGCCATGTTATTAATTGGGCTTGCCTGCATTGTTTGTATGTGGAACCTAAATGTACTAGTACTCCGTACTTTAATCACTCTGCACAGTTAAAACCAGCTGACCTTTTATTAGGCATCTTGCAGGCTGGGCTAAACAGTGGCTCAGCCCTGTTTGCTCTGTTTGCCCAGCGTTCCTGTTGCTCAAGCCAGGTACAGTACCTCCTGGAGTGGGTGGAAAATTTCAATTCCATAAGGTTAGAGATGTTCCGTGCTATCAGGCTAAGAAGGGATGAAGTAAAACTGCAGTTAGCAATTTCTTAGAGTTTGTTCATTTATCTTATCATTCAGGTACTATTTTTGCTTATGGGCAGACTGGAACAGGCAAAACTTTCACCATGGAAGGAGTCCGAGCAGTTCCTGAGCTCAGAGGCATCATTCCCAATTCCTTTGCTCATATATTTGGTCACATTGCCAAGGCAGAGGGGGATACAAGGTAAACAGCTCCTCTTCACTGCTTCTGTCTTTTGTGTATGTGTCCATGTATAGCAGAAGCCTGACTTTGACAATGACAACTGAAGTAGTACCTCTGGCCTGAGCTGAAAGGCTCCCACTTAGGCAGTTCCTGAGGGGGCAGCAGGACTGTGTTTGTATTTCCTTGCATTTTCTTTGCACTCTGTGACTGTGGTTGTGGGACCTGAGCAAATGTCTTGCTAAATAAACTATTCATTTTCAGGTTTTTAGTTCGTGTGTCTTACCTGGAGATTTACAATGAGGAAGTGCGGGACCTGCTGGGAAAGGACCAGACACAGAGGTTAGAGGTGAGCCTGCTCTTCTGGTTGTGGTGTTTGCTTGGACTTGGAGAGTAATATTTTATTTTAAAGACCAGAGAAGCACTTGAAAGGAAGTGGGAGGTTGGGTTCCTCAGCAGTCCTCTTTCCTTTAAGATGCAGTAGCTGGATATCAGTACTGGCTTCCCTGAATCCCTTCCACTTGGTCAGCTGCATAGTGAGAAACTGGTTGTTCCATCCCATCAGTTCTGTACCTGCAGTGCTATCCCAAAGGCCCCTCAGCAGTTCTGGGAACTGAGGAATGAGATTTGAAGTCATGTCTTGCCCCCAGGGGAAAACCATGGAATGCTGTCATGCATGAGTGTTTATTCCTTATCTGCTCTGATTCTGAGTGGAGTGGTTTATGTGCAAACCAGAACCTGGAGGGGTGAATCACTGCAATGTTACAGTACCACTGAGAATTGCTGTTGGGGGTCTCTTAGGGGTGCTCAGTCTCAACTGTTTCTCTCTTAGGTTAAAGAGAGACCTGATGTGGGAGTTTATATCAAAGACCTCTCAGCTTATGTCGTAAACAATGCAGATGATATGGACAGAATCATGACTCTGGGCCACAAGAACCGTACGTAGCCTTGCTGTGGGCAGGTTTATAGCTCAGACAGAGCCAAGGGCTGGTTACAGACCACAGTAAGAGATCCCAGTCCTGTTGCTGGGAAGGTTGTTCAGCTGAGCAGAGCAGAAAGGATATCTCCTCCCAAACCCCTTTTGTGAAGAGGCAGGTAAAGAAGGCTGTGCTTCCCACATTGGCCAGGGCCAGCAAAAGGAGGATGTGATGAGGGCAGTCAGTGTTGTCAGAGCTGCTATAGTGTGTCTCTTGGTCCTTTTCTCTCTTCAGTTCTGATCAAGGTGAACATTAGCTCTGGGCTGTGAGTGGGAGGTGGTTTAGGTGTCCTGGAAGAGTTCTTAGTTAAGCTCAGATTATTTAGTGACTTAAAGGTCTTCACTATTGTTGCTCTTGGCATGGATTGCTGTCTTCTTATTTCTCAAAATACAGCTGTTTCCAGGGATCAACTGTGAACACCTTAAGCTACTGGTTTTTGTAGCCTTAAAAAAACAAATGAGGACAACTGCTGCTCTTGGGAGTCTGTGGCTGGCTTAGAGCTGCAGCAGGCTGTAACACTTCTGCTAGTCCAGGCTGGGTGCGTACTGCAACTTCAGTGCCCAAGTACACATTTTGCTGCTGAGTCTGAGCATCCCTCTGCCATCTTCTGAAATACAGGGTTGGGTAAAGACGTGGGGAGGAGTTTCTACTGAGAGCAGGAAGAGTTAGAGGAGCATGTGATTTATTCTGGAGCCATCATTGCTTTTTGTCTCTCTGCAAAGGTTCTGTTGGTGCCACAAACATGAACGAGCACAGCTCTCGCTCGCATGCCATCTTCACCATCACCATCGAGTGCAGTGAGAAGGGGGTGGATGGCAACATGCACGTGCGCATGGGCAAGCTGCACCTCGTGGATCTGGCTGTAAGTAGGGTCTTTTGCACAAGGTTTGAATTTTGTTTGTCGAGGTTTTTCCAGGGGGCTGTGACCATGCAGTTCATCACTTGCAGGTTCCCTCCCTGTCTCTTGCTTTGAACCAGTATAATTTTGCTGGTAAAGTGAGTCTTTAGACCAAGATTTACACTGGGGTACTTTTCCTTGGAGAAGATGCAGGAGAAACAAAACCAAAGACATTCAATGTCTGTATCTTAACTTATTTACATGATGTGTGGATGGGATGCTTTATGTAGCTCTTTAGAATAATTACAGTGTTGCTGTTCTCTCTTGATCTGCTGATAGGAAGAACTGTACATGGTGTTTAGCAGCTCCAGCTAAGGTGCCTTTTAACTGTTGACTGACTTCCTATAATGTTTTTGTTCATGAGAACAAAATCTCCATTTTCTCCAGCTGCATTACTCTGAGCAATCCAGAATTTGCTGGCACTGAAAGCTTTACTTGTCTCTTTAACAATGTCTGAAGTACTTACTCAGGTTCTCTAAAAACAGATGAGGTAGTTACTGGCATGGCTCCTAGCAAGACTTCAGGTGTAGCTGATTCTGTTTAGAGGAAGGAGATGTATCAGGGAATTTGTTATAACTCCTGCCTCCTGTTCCCTTTGCAGGGTTCTGAAAGACAGACAAAAACTGGAGCCACAGGGCAGCGACTGAAGGAAGCCACTAAGATCAACCTGTCTCTTTCCACCCTGGGGAACGTCATCTCTGCACTGGTGGATGGCAAGAGCACCCACGTGCCCTACCGCAACTCCAAACTGACACGGCTCCTCCAGGACTCCCTGGGGGGCAACTCCAAAACCATGATGGTAAGCTGAGACATGCCCTCTCCAGGGCCAGCTATTGAGCTGCATTTTTACAGGGGTAGCACAGTGACTTGAACAGCCTGGAATTTACCTCTCTATTTCTGAGCTGCTGTTTGCAGCTTAGAGAACCTTCTGTGTGCATCTCTTCCTTTTCCCTTTGCCTCTGGACAGAGGCATGTACACACATGCATAAGATCAAATAGAAGCTGTGCTTGGGTAGCCAAGAGCAGCTCCAGTGTAGAAGCAGCAGGAAAGCTTGGGAGAGAGTAGCAGTGTGAGCCTCAGGGCTGGGGTGATCCCTGCAGTGCCTTGTTCTGGGCTCTGACCAGTCCTCCAGTAACTCGGTCCCTGTGTTACAGTGTGCAAACATTGGCCCAGCAGACTACAACTATGATGAGACCATCAGCACTCTCAGGTACGCAAACCGAGCCAAGAACATAAAGAACAAGGCCAGGATCAATGAGGATCCCAAGGATGCTATGCTCCGCCAGTTCCAAAAAGAAATTGAAGAGCTTAAGAAAAAACTGGAAGAAGGTGAGACTCTCCTTCCTTCCCCCTTGTGTTCCTTTCTGCATCAGCACTCGTCCTGTTTGAGTGGGATCATTCTTTGCTACTTGGAAGATGTGTCACACGAGGTTGGTTGGTGCAGGTCGGTGTCCTGGGTTTGTTTGCAGTGCTGAGTGCCAGGAGAGGTGTCCGAGGGTGCTGGTGGGGGGCCTGGCTTTGCCCACTAGGTGGCACTTGGCACTAGGGTGAGTGGTGGCCTCGGGGCGGGGCTCGGTGTGCCTGGGCTTCCTGGCGAGCAGGGTACTCTGGGCACGGCTCACACGGTGTAGGGAATTCAAATGGACTGCAGCAATAGGTCAGATATTTTCCCTAATTGAGGAGGAGGAATGCATTTGTCAGGAGGAAAAATTAATGAGATTTGTGGAGCTAGAACTGGGGCTGACTTTCAAACACCATGTAGAGAAATGAGAGGCTTCTTTAAGCTCTATAACTTCATAGCCTTGTGTTCCTATTAGTCTGTCAACATGGAGTGACCCTGACAGAGGGATGTTTACTAAACTGTGACCTTGGCACATCTCTCTCCAAAGATACAGCACAGAACAGCTGTCCCAGTAACTCCAACATGACTTGCTGTTTGGCATCTGCCCCATTCAGGAGAAGCAGGAAATGGTCAGTAATGCTTCTTTCTTTCTCTTTCATCTGAGATAGAAATCTGAGATGGAAGAGTAGGTGTGGTGGGATGCTGCAAGGCAAACTTTGCAGCTTTAGCTGTGCAAAGATGCTTTATTTTCCACGGAAAGCAGCCTCTTGAGCTCTAACACGTACACACTGACATCACAGCATTCAACTGCTTATCTTGATTGTCCTTAAGTTTCCTGAGCCATGGCAAGCTGTCTGTCTGCTCAACATTTAAGGACTTCTGCAGGTGCTCCTAAGCTGATGTCAAGCACTGCTGGGTTTGGACAAATGCTGCTGTCACAGTAACAAGCTGATAGGAGGCAAAGGAAAGCACATCACAAAGCACACTCTTCTGTTCTAGGAGAAGAGATATCTGGTTCTGAGACCAGCGATTCTGAAGAGGAGGATGAAGATGACGATGGGGAGATTGGAGAGGATGGGGAGAAGCGGAAGAAACGGCGGGGTAAGGCTGCAGAGATTCCTGTCAGTGCCCCCAGTCTCCTCTTACCCAGGAGCTGGTGTAGGAACTGTAGACAGAGGCAGGCAGGGACAAGTGGAGTTGTAGAGCTGCCCTATGCCGCTGCAATTATCATGCCTCTCCTAGAAACGAAGCCCTTTGGTGCCCTCTCTGTAGATGGACAGCTCCAAACCTGTGTAGTATCTGCTTCCACTCGGGTGGCTGTGCTTGTGGTGACATCCTTCTTTGTGGTGGCTCCCTGGTGGCCACAAGGTGGCTGTGTATGGCTTGTGACTGGTGTTGTGGAACTTCCCCTGCTCATAGAGGTGGGAGGAAGGAGACACCAAAGATCATTTGTAGGCAGATGTGGTTTTTATAAACTGTATATGGTTGGAGGGGAATTTTGGCTGTGGTTTAGGCAAAGGATTCATCTGTCTTATGGACAGTAACTTCAGTAACTGACTCTTCTGGTGTCCCATTTTGTGTTGTTAGAGGGAAAACTTGACCTTTGGGTGTCTTTGTGCTAGCTGAAAAGGGAGCTGCACATCCCTTGTTTGGGAACACTCTGGAAATCCCATGATTTCCCCAAGTCTCCTTGGTCCTACATCAGCGTTAAACTACTGTGTAACATCTGAACCCCCAGGGGGAGTTGGTGAACCTGGAACTGCTGGTCTCTGTGTACCATGGGATGCTGTGGCTTCCTGGGAGATTGCTGTGCTCCTAGAACCTGGCTGATAATTCCTCATGGGCAGTGGAGAAGTCAAGCCCAGTGCTGCACCCCAAGTTCCAGCTTTTCTAGTAAACTCATTTTGACAAACTGCCTTCCTGTCCTGAGGCACCCACATCTGTTGAAAAAATTCCACTTAAAGCATTCCTGCTTTTAGATGCACTCTCCTCCTTTTCGGTGCCTGTCCAAGTAGTCATAAATGACCTTTGTCATGCCTTTGGTGATAGTTGTAACAACTTTTTACTTCATTTTTCACCTTTTGGTTATCTCTAGAAGTGGAAAGATTGACCACTGTGCCCAAGATCCAAGTGGTGCCCAAATCCACCCCCCGCCAAGAGGAGACCATCTTCAAAAAGGAGTAGAGGGCAAATAACTGACTGCTCTGGTTAAGTTCTCTAAGGGAGCTGCTCAGCAGGTCTATGCACAGTGGCTGTCCCTGTGCGAGCTGATTCTGCCTTCCAGAGGTACATTGCCATGTACCTGAGACTGGAGAGGATTCCGAGTCACTGAATCCTCCGCTGTGGCAGACATCCACAGCCTTCTCCACTATGATCTGGTGTTCTCTGCTGTTGTTGCTTGAAATGGAAGCTGCCTTGGCATGTGGTTTTAAGCTGTAGTCTGGTTAAGATGGGTTTTAACTGAAGTGTCTTTCTGAGCATGCAGTTTTGTGCTGGGAAATGGTGGCTTTGCAAGCTGAATCTGGGGAGGGATCCTAGCAAATGCTTCCTAATGGGAACTTGTGCTTTTTTTGAACTAGGTTGCTGGCTCTTCTGGGTTCCTTTCCTTTAGAACTAACTTCCCATCTGCATGTTTCTTCCTCTCTGGGTTTTTCTGTGGGACGCATTTCTGTTTTCCAGGCAGTAGCAGCAGCAGTAGTTCAGACTCCACATGCTCTGTCATAGAGAAACCTCTGGATAAGTCCTTCACTAGTGAGTGGGAGCTCTTAAGTCCTTTAAGCTTTGGCCTTTCCATAAACTGCACACTCCATTTTGCAATGTTGCACTCTTCCCTGCTTTGTCTGTTGGAAAGATAAACCTGAAGCTGTAACTCTGCTAAAGCATGCCTTTTCTTTGCTGCTTCCATGCTTGAAACAGTTGTTCAATGTGCACCTTGTTAGCCAGATACGTGAGTGAATAGGAAGCAATGTAGTATGCTGCTTGAGCAAGATTTAAAGACAATTGAGAAATAATAGGTTAAAAAACCCAGTTTGCAACTTGTATTAAATGCACCTTCTAAAACATGGGAAAAAAATCTAAGCTGGCTTTTTAATGGGAATTGCTGCAGGAAGAGTTCATCAAAAGGACAGTTAGATATGTGAAGTGGGCTGTGCTGTGTTATATTGGACTCTGCCTTCTCAAAATTAGTTATGGAGAAAATGTATGGAGCAGTTGACAGTCAAACAGTACAAGATTTATACTTGCAAAGAAAATGTGGCAACACTTGGTTGATTGGCTTTATTTTGTCAGGTACTTAAACAAATATCCTTAGTGGGAGGGGTTTAACTGCCCCATGATATTAAGTTCTTGATCTCTGTTCAGAGAGTTCAGAGGAATAAGAGATCCAAATTTTTGATCTAGAGGTGAGGAAAGTCTGGGCTGGCCCTGGTCAAAGAGGGCTCTGTACCTGTACAATCCCAACAGTGAGGACTGAAGAAACAAATCACATCTCAGGACTTGGCTTGTGGGGAGTTTACCCACTGTTGTGGTTATCTTGGATAGATGCAGTCCACTCTCCTCCCTGTGTGGAGAGAGTGTTGAAGGTATTGCTCACATTTATATTAGTGCTGGTAGTGGAAAGCACCAGCTCAGAGAAGAGTGGTAGCAGGTTTAGAAGGAACACAACTGAAGGGAGACCTTTGGTGGGTCACATGATGGTAGGCTGGGAATCTGCTTGCTTCAATCTTGCTCTTTCAAAGCTTTCTTGGAACCAGAGTGTTTTATTTGGATGAGGACAGTTAATAGCAAACTGCTGGTGTGTCAGTGGGTGGACGAATCCATCTCCTGCACGTTTGGAGACTGCTCTGTTGGAGAAGTGCTGGGCTTTTGGCAATTAGGGTAAATGTGGCTTTTTGTGGTTTGGGATATTAACTGTCCTCAAATGTGACCCTTCTGCATGTGGTGTCTCTCATTATCCCTCTCCTGTTCTGCCTTTTTTGCTGCACTTGCTTGAATAACCAAAAGTGGCTCTATACCTCTATGGAAGCACCAGTTACTGCAAATGAACCTACTAATCCCCTGTGTAATGAAATGGAGAAATCCTGTGCTGAGACTCCCTGTGTGCAACTGTCATGTACCTTGCAAAGAATTGGCTTGGAAACATGGTTAAAACTTAGAACATGTATTCTGTATGCTAATATTTTACAGGTAACATAACAAAATTGGCTCTCTTGAGTCGGGGGGAAGCATTAAGTTTCTAATTGAAGGAGAAATCCGCCCCCTCTAACTGTTTCTTAGGGCATGATCCTTGCGGCAGGCTCCCAATATTATGTTTAGATCCAGCATTGCATTGAATGGGCAGAAGAATGCCAGAGTGAGCTGAAGGTTATCTTGGATATGCAAAGCACTCTGAAGTACAGAAACCTCTGCTTTAGCATAAAAACATAATACATTTGTGTTTGCTCTAACGGAGGGGTTTTTAGGGATGATTATCCTGTGTTTTCTAGTCTAGAAACATGCATCTGAAATTAATGTTTGTACTGGTGCTAAATGATCTTTGTCCAAAATGATCAAAGCAATAACCTATTTTCTTTCCTCCTCTTTTCATGTGTTTGCTGCCTCTCTGCGATTTGCTTTCTACTTCCTCTTAATGCAAGATCAAGCAGGTTGGTGTAATTGATTTTCACCTCCTTACAGTACAATTGCAGAGCTTGTGGAAGAATCATACAACTGGCTTCAGTTCACCTTTTTCTCCTAAACTGAGACTATATAGGGCTATGTCTTAGCAGTAAGAAGCCTTTATCTGGCTTATCTCTTATGATGAACTCTATATAGCAGTTCCAGAAAGCTTCCTACTCAAGGACTAATTAGTGAGATTTTTGCACCACAAACCCAGAAAGAAGTACTTATCTGATTCTAAAGTTTAGCAGATGGAAATGCAGATGGAAATGAAGGTGGTTTGCTGAAGTCCTTGCCTTGCCACAAAACTAATTAATGCTCTTGTGCACATGAACAAACACTCATGCAGGTGTGTACACATGTGCATGCATGTTCACACGTGCAGTGCATTTTGTCTGTGCTGGACTATGTATGTATAATATATATATGTATGTAGATAAAATACATATCGTATATGCATATAAACGAAGCTGAATGCCTTGAAGACTGGAGGGAGGGAAGCCTTTTACTGCACAGCTTCCTTGAGCACGTTCTGACCATGTGCTTTACGTCACTGTGAAAACCAGTCCCTTGGCAGTTGTGGCTCCTCTTAGTTTCAAGGCAGCTGGATTCTCCAGGATGGGTTTTTTTCATGTCTGGAAAAGAGCAAAACAAGCAAATGAAGGATTCACCTGTGAAGAAAGGGAGATTTAGGACTTGTGGGTTTGAGGAAATGCATGTAGGCTGGGCATTCTCACTCTACATAACCCCCAAGGATCTCTGTTCACCTGCCTTGGGTACTTCTGGGATTACAATGAAAGTTGACTCCAGACTTTCAGAGTGACTTTAAGAGCAGCAGCCTCACACTTTGTTTCAAACCTGATGTGTTTGGCACCAACCCTTGAGGTCAATAGGTTCAGTGAGTTGCTCTGGCTGCTCTCTGGCACCCTCTATGAGATGGCCCTGGCATGCTGCTGTAGTAGTTCTATTGTAAATACACAGCTGATAAGTCACAGCAAACCTTGGTACTTTCCAGTCTGTGTGTAGTCACTGTTCCATAGACAAATGCCATCAAGAAGTTTCTTTTAATTGCCTGGTTTTCATAGGGCTGTTCTGAATTTCTCTAGTCTCTCTATTTCCACAGTAGTGTGTTCTTAAAAATATCTATGTGCTCACTTTGGTACAGGTAAACCTGTAAGGAGGGCAATGAACAAGGGGAGTGGTGGAGATGCTAATCTGAAATATGAGTATGTGGCTCTTGTAGCTGTAGGTCAAGACAGTCTTCTCTTTTCCTTCCTCTGGCCTAATCTGCATCCTTAGAACATCTGAGTTTCCAGCTCAGGCTTCTCTTTAGGCAGTGTTCCTTCTCCAGGTGTTCTTTGTATGTTTTCTATTTTGGGGGCATGATGTTCCAGTGTTAGTTATGTAGCATTGCTTCTCTGTAGGAACTGGTGACAACTGGTCAAAGTTAAAATGGGATTTGAAAGACTGAGTTGTGCCTATTTTGAACCTGATGTCTAATTAAATTTTTGCTAAATGCAGGTATTGAGTCTGAACTCCAAAAAAATGCTGTGATACAAAGACTGTCTTGTTTTTTCAGTGAACTAATTTTTCTTCTCTTCCAAAAGGCAAAAAGAAGGTTTCCCCTGATAAGATGGTAGAGATGCAAGCAAAGATTGAAGAGGAGAGAAAAGCTCTTGAAACTAAGCTTGATATGGAAGAAGAAGAAAGAAATAAAGCCAGAGCTGAACTGGAGAAGAGAGAAAAAGACTTGCTTAAAGCTCAGTGAGTACCATGCTCTGAGTAGTTTCTGTTGTTGTGTGGATTTTTTCTTCCTTAACCATTTGCATCTCCAGATATTCATGGTGAGGTGTCTGTCAAACTCTGTAGAAAGTGAACATCAGCCCTTGCTATTGTCAAGGTGAAAGTGGAGCTTAGTCTACCTTCAGAGTTTAGAGCAGATGGAAAAGACTAACTCTTCCCCTTTTGCCACTTCTTTATTTCCTTAATTTTATCTATTTGTGCAAGATAGCCTAGAAACATAAATGAATCTCCAAGACCTGTGAGGAGCAGCAGTATTGCAGTGTAGCAGGCCAGGTTTCCTGCAGCACAGTCACAAGCATGTTATCTTGGGTGCAGGGCTTCTCCACTCTGAAGCCAAAATGCTGCTGAGGTCACACTGCACTGGGCCAGTAGGACAGTCCTGCTGCCAAGAGGGTGCTCCAGCATTCCCAGTTTGCATCTCAGCTGCTCTGCCTTGATCTCTCTTCATTCCCCTCCATTTCCACAGCTCCCTCTGGCCACTGCTGTGCTGGCAGGGTCCTTTTGGGCACGGGGTGCCTAGAGTATCCTGGTGATGTCCCTGGCCTTTCAGCCCCTGCAGAGGTGACCCACAGCAGAAGACACTTCTCTGCTGACCTGGTTTTGCTGGAGATACAGCAATGGGAGCTGGGACTTGGGAAACTCCCTGTGTTCCTTTGCACTGCCTCACCCCCAGTTAAAGCCTTAACAGCAAGACAAGTTTTTCCAGCCCTGTGAGTGCTGTCTGGGCTATAAAACCAAGCTGGACCTGCTGCCTGGTGAGCACTGGAGTGTAGGAAGTCTCACACCTACTTTTCGTCTAGGCAAGAGCACCAGTCCCTGTTGGAGAAACTGTCTGCATTGGAGAAGAAGGTGATTGTGGGAGGAGTGGACTTGCTGGCAAAAGCAGAGGAGCAAGAAAAACTTCTAGAAGAATCAAACATGGAACTGGAAGAAAGAAGGAAGAGGGCAGAACAGCTTCGCAAGGAGCTCGAGGAGAAGGAGGTGGGATTCTGTGCTGTAGCTGTCTGTGAACAGCAATGGCAGGACACACCGTGGTGTGGTCTTGGTGTGGCTCTGCTCTGCAAGCACAGCAGAAGCCACCCCCTTCAGAAGCCACTGTGGGTCTGAGCCAGCCTGGCTAAGCCAGGGCTCTGTGCTCTTGGCAAATGCTTTGTTTGTTCAAGTAGTTTCTCCTCTTGTTCATACTGTTGCAGAGAGGTTCTTTGATTATGTTAATGTGTGGGTGTCTGTGCTAAATGTTGCACACAGCAAGAACGCTTGGACATCGAGGAGAAGTACACCAACCTCCAGGAGGAAGCACAGGGGAAAACCAAAAAGCTGAAGAAAGTTTGGACCATGCTTATGGCTGCAAAGTCGGAGGTTAGTGTCTGCAGTTCCCAGTCAGTGATCTGTGAGGGGCTTGAGCTGGGAAGGGTAAACCATCAGCTTGGTAACACTGGAAAAAGTGCCATGTTTAGAAATGTCTTTCTGTGCTGTCCACTTGGGTCACGTAATTCAAAAATATCTAATAAAGTCTGGTGTTGGAGTTTCACAGTGGCATGTTGTAGAGCTTTTCCCCAGGCCAGTGTGAGAAGGGTTGTGTGAGATCCTGACATATCCAGAACTCCAAGGAAAAGCTTTGGTTATTTCTGAAATAAAATGCAATTTTGTTCTTTTTAATTTTTTGCTGGCAGCCCCATCTCCTGCTTTGCCGCAGCCCAAAAGCTCCTCTGCTCTGAGATGTCTGTCCTTTCTGAGCAGTGCCCTCGTTACCTCTTCCTCAGTCACTGGGGATGACTGTGTCCTTTGGCAGATAGCTGGAGTTCCTGTTCCATGAAAAATGCATTTGGTCTTGGAGAGCAGAGATTTTCCTTAAAACCTTGCCAGGAATATAACTTGTCTGCATGTTCTTAATCTGCTCTTAGCTGGAGCTGGGATTGGCAGAAGGCCAGTTTTGGATTTATGAAACTGAGAACTTAATGCTGTTTTCAGCCATCTCTGAGCTGGAACGTTTTGGATGCTGTATTCTTCACAGAGAGAAATTCTAGTGCTTATAACCAGAGTTTGCTTTTGTTTCCCAAAAACCTTGTACAGACAGAGGGCTGTTGTCTTTTAGGCTGCTACCATGTCTTAAGCTAACTGATGCCTCTCAGATGCCTGGTTTGTTTTCAGATGGCAGATCTGCAACAAGAGCATCAGAGGGAGATTGAAGGGTTACTGGAGAATATTCGACAGCTGAGCCGGGAACTTCGTCTTCAGATGCTCATCATAGACAACTTCATTCCTCAGGACTACCAGGTAAGGGCAGGGCACCTGAGCCTGGCACAGGGGCTGTGCTCTGCTAATCCCTCTTCTCTTTCAGCCTGTTTTCCTAATGATTTAAAACTAATAAAATCACATTCACCATACATCTAACTGGTATATTTACAGTGTGCCCTTGTTCTGCCTCTGTTCAAAATCTCTGTTTTCACTGTGCTTGAAGCTGGTGCTTGCTAATGTCTGACATTAACAGAAAGTGTAAAACTGAATTTGGAACTCTTCACATCTTGTTTTCTTAGACTCCATTATACAGAAAATTCATGTGCTTAAATATAATGCACACCATTTAATAGAAAATATTAAAACAATTCCCCTTTTTATTTATTTTTCCGCGTTACAATGTGTGTTTATTGCTATCCTGATGGTGTTGGCGTAATGGGGACACCAGGCTTCAGTGGGCACTCCAATACATACAATTTGGGAGTCGTATTTTCTCTTCTGTAGTCTTTAGAGTATAAATACAGTTTTTTGCACATGATAAAGCTGTCCTGATAAAAACAGCTTGGAATGGTCAAGACTGTTCTTAAGCAGCTTGTCCAGGCCTTAGGGGTGCAAGTTCTGGAAAGTGCACTTGGAGGGTAGACTGTGCAATCTAACAGTTCCTGTCCTGGTTTCTTTCAGGAAATGATTGAAAACTACGTTCACTGGAACGAAGACATAGGGGAGTGGCAGCTGGTAAGAGTGGCTGTGGACAAGCTGATGTTAGTATGAGCTTCTGAGGAGCTCAGCTGAGCCCAGCAATGAACTGGTAAAGCTCTAGTCATTTTACTGTGCACAGGAGACTTTACTAACAGACCTTTCTTTCTTCTTACAGAAGTGTGTTGCATATACAGGAAACAATATGAGGAAACAGACGCCTGTCCTGGATAAAAAAGAGAAAGATGTGAGTTACTCTTGAATTGCTGTATTGAGCTGCGCAGGCCCAAGTCCTGCTGCTTGTGCCTACCACTCACTATTTACAGCCAAACTGTTCCTTTTTCTTTTCTTTTGAAGAGATGAGTCTTTCTGGTGTTACAAAAGCATCACTGATCAGTGTATAAAATGATTCTGATATTTTTGTCTTTTGGGGGTTTTTTTGGTGTTTTTTGTAGCCCTTTGAAGTGGACCTTTCCCATGTTTACTCAGCTTACACTGAAGAAAGCTTGAGGCAATCTCTGATGAAGCTGGAGAGGCCAAGGACTTCAAAAGGAAGATCCAGGCCCAAGACGGGTAGAAGGTGAAGAACTCTGGGGTATCTGAATGTACTTGAGGGATTTACCCAGGGGAAGGCTTAGGTTTGTTTATGCAAACTTACCATAAGTCTTCAAACATTCGCTTAATTAGAAGACAAAGTACTAAAATTTTGCATGGTGTAGTTTAATGGTGTGACAGAACCAAGCTGAGATCTCTTTACTGCAGTAAATCTTGTCCAGAAAGACTTGTCTGGGGATTTTTCTGATGCTCTTTTGCTGCATTCCCCTCTTCCAGCTTCTTGCTTTATTTGACTGTGTTCTGTGTTTCAGTTTAACACAGTCTGACACCTTGGCAGTGCACAGACTGGTGTTGCTGGAGAGGAGAGAGCTGCTGGGGGAGATTTCAGCGTGGGCTTACTTGGTGATTTTTGGTTGGTTGGTTTTGCTTGTGGAAGAGTAACATTGTGTAGTTTTTGACTCGAAATGTGGCTGGTCCCTGTATTTCCTAGACAGCATAATGATGTGTGTGTGGTGTTGTTTTTCCCTTTCCTTTCTGCTCTCCAAACAGAAAACGTTCGGCCAAGCCAGGAGCTGTCATTGACTCCCTGCTGCAGTAGTGTGACCTGGTCAGAATTCCTGTAAAAATCAGTGAGTGTATATGGTTTGGCCAGAATGTGGAATTCAACAGATGGCAAAGTTTGACATGGCTATAATTTTTTATTTAAGAAAATGTATTTTTCCTTAGTTGCCTGTATATTGTATGTTATATTAACATAATATTAAACTGGTATATATGATGGTTGTGAAATTCCATGTGTTAAACGTGTTGTGCAGGGAAACTCGTTGGCTATCCTTGTTGAAATGTATAGAAAATAAGGATTCTAGATGTGTGTAAGTGCTAGACATGTTAGTTCTAAACAGTTAAAATCCTAAAGTTATGGCTGGTAAATATGATTTATGCCCTGCTTTGCACATAACTGGCAGCTTTCACTATCATCCCCTGTTGCACTGATCTGTGTTTGAATGTGGTTGCTGCAAACGTTTAAGAACATCAAATATTTTTATTTAATATTCCTCACTGTGGCTGTTAACCTGATAGTATTGTATATCAAATACACAGTCCTTTTCCCTTTTCTGCTGTCTTGTTGTACAGAGGAAGTAGCTGGGTAAGAGAAACATGAACTAAAATACTCTGACACATCTGAGAAGGGACCATGCTCTGTTTAAGTGCAGCAGAAATCAAGTGTGTCTAGTAGTGCTTTCTTCATTTTTATCAGTTTGTGTGAGATCTGCTGGCACTGTGGAGAATGAGACCTTGGATATGAAGGCAAAAGAGAGCCTTTTTCCTTCTTCTAAGGCTGTGTTGGAGCAATGCTCTGGCTGCTTTTTGTGCTTCGCAGCTGGAGGTTTTAAAACGTTCGTGAGCAGCTCTGTAATGTGAGCAGCAGAGGTGATGGAAGGGGGATGCTGTAACACCCAGGGTGGGTGTCAGCTGGGGGGCTCTGAGCACTGTGGCCCCATTCTCTCATCCCTGCCTACAAGGCACTGGGCCAGTGCTCTGCACTGAGGATGAATTGGACCCTTCTATAGTAAACCAGAATGAATTGCCCAGTTTTCCCAGAACAGTAACATCCCCTGAAATAGCTGCTGCTGTTCAGGGGGTCTCTGTGTCGGGTCTCTGACTGTGCTCTGATAAGAGAAAAATTCTGGTCTCTGATAATAACCATTTATTTGTGATGGCTGCTCTTTTTCTTTGGTATTGATGCTGCTAATAGACACATATCACTTTGATACATTGCTTTTGTGTCACAGAGAAAATGCATCTCCTTTGGACCGTGTGTGCTTTATAACTCAGGACATCAGCTGTGGGCACCTCAGCAGCCCCTGTGCCATGCAGGGGGCATGAGCTGTGACCTCCCTGGCATCTTGGGGTTACCTGGAGGATGAAAAGCTGTGATTACTGACAGGAGAAATGGAATCCTGCAGTGTGACAGAACACAAGACAGCTCCTTAGGTGTCCTGAGTCCTTGCTAGTAGCCACCTCTGCAATTACCAGAATGTTCTTGTGAAACACTGAGAGTAGTTAAAGGTCAATAGCCCTTTCTTACTGTCATGATGCCTCAGGGCTCTGTAAGAGGTCTGTGACAGGATCTGTAATATTTAAAACTGGTCTTGTAAGGGCATATTTTATTCTGGAGGATATAGTCAGTGCTACTCTAAATGAGTTGTAGGCTTTTCCCTGTTTTTTTTTTTAATGTACTTTTTCAGGATCATGACCTAGAATAACATAGAATCCTCTCTTTTGTGGGGAGGGAGTGTCACCTGAGTTCATACAAGATCTGACTTTGTCACCTAAGTTGATACAGCATACAGATACAAACACTGGCATTTGTTTTCTCCAGCCTAGCACTTAGAGCTAAATGCTCAGAATACTTTTGGATCTAAGCTGCAGTTGGTTTTGCTTGTAAAGAGCTGACTGTATTTGGAACGTGCTTGAATAGAGTTGGCTTATCTTGTGTTACATATTTCTCTTCAAACAAAAGAGACTGAAAATGGCTTAAATGCTCTTTTAAGTCTTCTGTCAGTTCTGAGTCCAAGCACATAGATGCACAGCTGTGACCTGTACTAGTTCTCAGACCCTGGGATAAATTGTACTTCCTTGTTGTTACATCTTGTGCTAACATTTATTGAATGATCTGTTTTTAAGGGAGTTTCTCCTGAATTGTGCTTTCAAAAAGACCATTGAAAATTCTTTCACCTGACAGACATCAGTGGCTTCAAGACACCACTGTGGACCATGGCACTGCATGTAAAATACTTAAAACTTAACTACAAAGGCATATTTTTACAATGTTACAGTCCTGCTGCTAAAAACAATAGTACTCTGCATATTTAAGTGAGCCTTGAGGCAGAGAAAAACAGAAATATTTACTTGCACACATTTAATCCGCAGATTGGAGAAACTGGTTGCTACCTCCTGTTGCAGAGGCTTGGAGAACAAATTAGCTGCTCTTTAAGAGGACATTATTTAAAGTGGGGCACTATCATGGTCGTGTGCCCTATCAGCTTGGCTTGCCTTTTAACTGGTATTTTGTTGATGTCCTGGGAGTTTACTGTAAAACCAGAGTCTGGCTTGCAGGTTTACCACATGGGTCCTCTCTTAGCCCTGGGCAATCTGTGAATGTCTGATGGGCCCACAATGTGTTTTAATGAGGAAGGGATTTGGTTTGTGTGGCGTGTTTTAAGAGCTTAGTACAGCCATTGTCATCCCAGGTCAGTCTGTGTTCTATAGTACTTATCAAAACTCATATTACCTAATATATACTGTGTGCTCATCTTTGCATCTTGCTACCAGAAGATTTCCCTCCTTCCAGAACACTGAGGTTTCTGCTTTATGTTGTTTAATGTTGTGTAAATGAATTACTTCATATTTAACTTGTTCCTGATCCTTTAAGAGGAGGGGAAATGGTCCTTAGTGCCTTTCACTGACTACACTGTCTGCACATGTCCAGCTTCTACCTTTCTCCACAGTTCTGCTTAGCCAGGCCTGTATAGAGGGAAAAACTGCTAGTCTGTATAATTTGTCTTCCTATTTATTGGTTTTCTAACTCTGTTTATTTCTGATTGTTCTTTGTTCTGTGATTAAAGTTAATTCATTATACTGTAAATATCAGTATTGTGTCCCCTGGAGCATGTTCATACCATGAAATAAAATTCTTGATTCCTAATTCCACCTCTGTGCATGTTTTTTTACAAATAACATTATACACACAACATCTTTCTAACTCAGTTGTGTCAGAAGCTGAGTGAGGAGGGGTGGATAAGAGGGTCTGTGCAGCTCTGAGATGCACAGCACTTGGAGAAGCTGGAGCAGTGAGTTTGGGGTGTGTGGGGACAGGTTTGCTGTGTCTGCAAATGCTGCAGCTCCCCTGGGCCCTGGGACTCGGCTGGTGCACAAACCAAGCCCTGCACAGTCCTGTTACCTGCCCAAGTGCTCTCCCAGGCTGTGCCAAAGTGGTGGGCACCTGAATACCTGCAAGGCTCCAGCCCCTGGTGCTAGAGGGACTTTAACCACCACCCAGGTCTGCTCCTCACTGGAATCCTCCCCAAGCCAGAGGTTTGTCTCCTTGTTGCTGCTCCTGGTGCTGCTGAAGCCTCCTTACTCCTGGGCCTCAAAGGGCTGTGCCATATAAAAATGCCGTATATATGTAAATACTAGGTTGTAATATAGGCTGTAAGTAAAGTGAAGGGAGAACTAAGGGCTTGCTTAGCTCCAGGCCTGGCCTCTCCATTTGCAGTTCTGGCATGCGCTCCTGAGCTCACAGCTTTCAGGGTCAGGTCCGATTTGTGGCCTGGCTTCTCCCCTCTGCCTTCTCTTGGGCTTTTCCCTCTGTTTAGACCTGTGTTCCTCACGTTAGCATGAGCCTTAATTCCATTGTAGGACAAATTCCTTGGCAACTCTTTGCAGCACCACACCAGTGCCTCTGAACTTGGAGCTCTTAACTGTTGCCCTGTGTACCATCCTATGCAATGCCAGCAAATTTAGTCCAAAAATACATTTATTTAAAGAATTATTATAAATAATCTTTGAAAAATAGACTCATAGTTTAAAAACAAAAGAACAAAATGGTGGTTTTTTTTCACTTCTGACTCTTAAATTCTTTTTGAAGGACTTGGTGTAATTCCTTGAGGAAGTTCTTCAGTGAGGTGGTGCTGCCTGCTGCCACAGGACACAGCGTCTGGAAAGGGAAAGAGGGGCTGTTGGGGAGCTTGCTGGGAAGGGATTGGGCTGTTAATGGTGGTGGGAGAGTAAGACAAAAGCAGTGACCCAGGGAGAGGCTTGAGGGTGGGGGGAGCTGAGCCTCACCTTGTGCTCCATCCTCTTCCCCCAGACCAGGCCCAGCAGGTTGTGAGAAATGCCCTCCAGGTGCCTGTGGCAGCTCCGGCCCTCCCAAAGTACTGTGGCAGCTCTGCACAGGAGCTCCATGGTGTCACCTGCCTGGGGAACAGAAACTCCTTAGCACAGCCACAGCTTCATTGGCAGCGGATCAAAACGCTGCAGGGAGTGTGTTTCTGTTCTACAGGGCAGGGGCAGAGTGTAGTTTGAGATGCTGAAGCTTCCCAGCCCCATCTGTGCACCCCTGGCTCTGCTTCCATCCCTTCCCCGGGTAGGAGGGTGGCCAGCCCCTGGCAGAGTGTGGCACAGCAGGGAGCACCCCTGTGAGGATGGATGTGGGATCCTGTGCTCGGGGAGCTGCTCCCTGTGAATTCCCTGGGAGTGAAGAGGGTATGAGCAGGCAGAGGTGCTACAGGAGTAACAAAAGTGCCTGGAAAGAGGTTGCCTTCCTTAGGGGCCTTGAGAAGTCCTGTAGCAGAGACGTAAGGAAGATGATGTCCCCAGTGCTGCCTCAGGGGCAGGTCCCTGGGAGCTCTGCCTGCTCCGTCTCCTCAGCTTTCACCAGAATGGCATCCCCCAAGCAGTGACCGCCCTGTCCCTGTGGGCACGGACAGGTCTGTGTGTGGGGCTGGGCAGCATTTTGGGCATCTCTTTGCTCCCGGGGCCAGTCTCTGCAGCAGAAGGGGTGTGGGGACCCCCGGGGAGCTCAGCCCCAGCCCCCCAGGTAAGGCTGCACCCCTCGGACTCCACCTGCCCGTGCAGCACGAGGGGAGCGCCTGGGCTTTCTGTGAAAACAGGAACTCTGGGGCTGGGGAGCTGGGCTTAGGCAGCAGTTTTCAGAGCAGAAAGAGACTGTTATCTGCTATTAAATCTTGTGCTAACTGAAGAGCCTTCCCCAGATAAGCGGCTAAAGAGGGACAGTGTGTCTAACCGGCGCAGGAGATGCTGAGCGATAGGCGTGTGGGTGTCTGAGCTGTGACACAGCACTCCAAGGCACAGGGACACCTCCCTGCCTTCCCTTCTGAAAAGATGCCACCCCTGAGTGCTGCTCAGGCACAGGCCCATCCCTGCCCTGTCTCTGGGGTGCCCAGAACCCGCCGATGCTGCTTTGGCTGGCGGTGGGTGTGGGAAGGTGAGGGCACCTGTGCAGGGCACTGGGAGCACCAAGGACCAACTGGGCAGCCCAGCACCGGTGCTGGGCTCTCACAGTGGGCTCCCTGCTCCCCCACAACACCACACCAGGACAGACAGGATCCTGGGCTTTCCACCTGCCTCCTACTGCCCTACTTCTCTGGCCCCAAACATTGTCTCCCAGTACCCTCCAGGGCTGTATGATTGGTTTTGAACAAGGAGAAGTTAGGTTTTCTTTCTTACCTTATTGTCTGCAAAAATATTTGTCACCTTCATCTGGTTACAGGAAACCTTTACCAAGACACAAAGGAGAGGAGCGATGAGGCTCGAGGCCCCGGATCCATCCTGACACGTGCACACACAGACACGCTCCTGCCCGCTCCCAGCACTGAGCTCAGCACCTCCCTCTGACTCAGCATTGCTCTCCCCGACCCTGCTGAAACACCCTGTCCCTCCCAGCAACGGGTGAAGCACCAGCCAGCCCTACCTCTCTCTGCTGCAGCTGGTCCAGCAGCCTGATGCTCTCCTTCAGCATGTTGGTCCGCAGTGTGTGCGCCCATGGAGCAACCACGTCACCCTGGCTGGCCAACAGCACCAGCAAGGAGAGCAGGACCCGGCCCAGGATGCTCATGGCCTGCATTGGCTGAACCCCCTCAGCTCACAGTCTCTGGATATTTTGGTGATCTGTACCTTTGTGTGCATTTCTGGAGGAACCACCTCAATTTATGGCTGTAGAAATTGCTGAACCAGAAGGAAAAACTTATTTTTCCCTTATCTGCACTTTCCAAAGTTGCTCCCAATTAGGACAACAGGTCTTTTTTGTGCAAGTCAAAATTTTCTTCTGATCTTGCATTATGTTTCAATGTAGGAAATTTCCACCGTAAGATAACGGTGGTAGGAGTCAGGTCACACACAGGGTGTGTGAGCTGCCTGCTTTGGGGATTCTCCACTTCTCCATAGCCAAGGCTGGAAGTGGCTGAGCTGGGGAGCACACTGCTCCGACACACTCCACTAGTGGAGCTTTGCTTTTTGCTTTCCTCTCAGTATCCTGCAAGTTCTCTCATCACATTTCATTTGAATATCTCCAGATCATGCAAAGCATCCTCTGTCTGTAGACTGGTTTCTGTCCCTGGGTTTCGTAACCCAGGGAGGAAAAGAAAGTGCAGCAGAGCCATCTGGGGACAAACCCCACCTGGGCAGGAGCAGGGCATCACCCAGGGGGGTTTGTGGGGAGTTGGGGGCCCTCCTGACCAGACAGGCCCCCCAAAACAGAGGGGCACCCTGTGGGATGTGGGCAAGGGACAGGCAGCTGGCACAGGTGGGTTTGTGGCCCTGCTCCAGCACCAGCACCTCAGGGAGCTCGAGGCTGCCCTGTCCATCCTGCCCTGCTGGGGAACAGCCTGAGCTTTTGGGTGATGGGCTCCACCAGCCCTCCAGTGTTGCCCCAGGAAACTGCACTGAGAAACAAGCTGAGCTGGGAAACTTCCGAGTTTTGTAATAACTAATAGGGATTTTTCTAACTCAAACAGCAACTTGCCATCAGATGCTTGATAAGAGCTTGTGAGCACTCGATGAATCCAGGTGCAGCCACACTGAGAATAATTTTGTTTGTCTAATTCCAGCATGCCCCAGATGCAGTCAGATGAAGCCACTGGCTCAGAGAGACCTCTGTGAGGGATTCGCTGGTGGAGTTGTGCTGTTTCCTACCTGCCCTGCTCGTGTTGGAGAGCAGATGAGGGAGCTCTGAGTACAGGACTTCATCCCCGTCCTCCTTGGATGGTGTGTCCTCACTGGGATGCCCAGAGATGTCCCCCTGGTCTGGGATGAGTGGTGGTGGTAGGATCCCTGCCTAAAAGTGGTGCTGAAAAAGGGGGTAGAGGCAGCAGCCCCATCCTGCAGATGCAGTGATTTCCTCGGTGATCATGCTGGGACGCTCTAAAGCTGGAGTAAGTGAACAGAAAATGCTCAAATCACAGAAAAAGTTAACCTTTGAGCTACTCAGGCTGAATCACGGTGGAAAACCGCATCACTGCATGATGGGAAAGTCATCACTTGTGTTGGGTTTGCGTGGCAAAGTTCTGGGAGGCTACAGGGTTAGTTCTGTGAGAAGCTTCTGGAAGCTTCCCCCATGCCCAATGGAGCCAATGCCAGTGGCCCCAAGAGGGACCCACTGCTAGACAAGGCTGAGCCCATCAGCAACTGGTGGCAGTGCCTCAGGGGCAATATATTTTAAATGGGGAAAAACCAGGCAACACTACAGCTGGAGGAGGGAGAGAAAATCAGGAGTGAAGTCAAGCCTGGGAAGATGGGAGAAGTGGGGCAAAAGTATTTTAAGATTCAGTTTTTATTTCTCATAATCCTACTCCGATTCGATTGGCAATTAATTTAATTAGTTAAGCAAATTATTTTTTCCACAAATTGAATCTGTTCAGCCTGTGACAGAAATTGTTGAGTGTTCTCTCCCTGTCCCTTTCCCAACCCAAGGGCTTTCATTTTATTTTCTCCCCACTGCCCAGCTGAGGGTGACAGGGTGGCTCGGGTGGGACCCTGGTGTCCATCCAGGGTCAGTCCAATGTAACAAGTGAAGGAAAACATTCCCATGTCCTTTTCCAAGGGTGGGATGCAGCTGATGACAGTGATGGCTCCATCACTCACTGCAGGGACACCTCCACCCCCAGTGGGGTCTCCACTGTTTCTGGAGCCCTGGATGTGCCTTCATCCCAGCCATCACCCAGGGAGGAACCTGCCCATTTTCCCTAACAAAGGAGGGTGCTTGATCCGGAAATGTGTCCTCGGCTTTTCCCCTCTGCCTTTCTCTGCCCTGCTCTCCAATTTGGAGCATCTCCTATCCCACAAGGATCCTGCCTAGGCTCCCAGCACCAGCATCCCTGTGGCCACTGAGCCCAGGCTCCACCGAAAGCTGCAGCCACCAGCTCAGCTCTCCCCTCTGTGGCCTGGACTGGGGTGATTCTGGGACAGCCTCTGAGACAGGCCAGGAGGCTTTGCCTGGCGGGGGCAGCAGGGATGTTCTGCTCCTCTGCTGCTGCCGTGCCTGGTGTTCGCAGTGCTGGGGTTTGTCCAGAGCAAATCCCAGGGATGCTGGTGAGCCCCCATCACATGCACTCAGAGCAATGTCCTCCATTTCTAACCATTTCCAGCAGTTATTTTGCAGATTTATTTCCTACAGGTGTACCTGGCCCCAGGCAGGCTGTGGTCCACGAGCCAGCCCCATTCCATCCCTTGCCCTCAGAGAAGCCTTTCCCTGCCTGCAGTTCCCCTGGCTCCCCTCGCAGTGCCCACTGCCCCCAGAGCACAGCCTGCCCCCCAGCACAGCCCCTCCACCGTGGCCATGCACAGGGCCCTCTTCCCAAAGAGGGGCTCTCACCTTCCTCCTCCAACCCTTCCTGTCCCCCTGGGTTTCCTATGCCACAACTCAGGTGGGTTTTTTGGTGCCTTTTGCTTTCTTGAAGCCTTGCTCTCCCAGGCAGACTGGGAAATTCGCTGTGTATTGCCCCAAAAATGCCAGCATTCCCCACCACATCCCCCCAAGCTGACTGACCAAAGAGGCAGCATCCCCCAAAGCTCCTCCTTGACTGCTGAAGGTAAGGGGGAATTGACACATAAACCACGGGCAGCAAGAGCTCCTTTTTCAGTCATTTATTGCTTAAGCCCTGAGACACTTTAATAACATCAGTGTGTAGTTAACAAAATTCGAAAAACATCAAAATGAAGACATTCAAATACATGATAATTTGAATATATTAACTCTCATAATATAAATGTTTTAAATAGAGGAAAGAACAATAAATTATGGATCAGCACATGTTCATTTGTTGTTGTGCAAAGGCAACCAGGCTGTAAATGTTCCCTAAAATGAGGTAGTAGTATTTTAAATATGACTCTATTCCACAGAACTACTCTATAAATTAAACCATCTGAACACTGACTTTTCCTTTTTATTTTGGGTTCCAAGCAAAGAAAAGCTTTAAACAGACAGGACTTTTTCCTCTCGAATCTTTAGAATACGCACTATAAAAATAAGTTATTTAAATAACATATAATAATAAATAAACTCCAGAAGCATGATGCTGATAACCACCCATTAGATCCAAAGCTATGCTACAGACTCTCCTGTCTTCACTATTAATAACTTAAAAGCCACTGACAATAGAAGAGACACACTGAAGTTGCAGTTAACAGTTCCAGCCCCCTCCCCCGGTTTCCCCTCCCAGCTTTTGCTCTCGGATGCTGCACTTCCCCGGCTCTGCTCCCAGAATTCGCCCCCCCTCAGCTGCTGTAGCAACGCATTAGCGAAAAAATGCATCATTTCAGACTAGATTTTGATCTCTTTTAGGAAGAGAAGATGATTGTGAAGAAACCTCTCCTGACTAAGGGGAACAGGAAGCAGATAATCTGGTTTTGGTTTTTGTAGGTGCTGCAGGAGAAGATGAATGAGTTAAGAGCTCGGGCTCCCCGGCAGCAGGTCCGGGATGCTCTCCAGGATACCCTGCTCCTCCGGGCTCGGCAGACCCTCCCACAGCCCTCCCGGGGAGCGGGGGCGGCATCCCGGCTGGATGAGCCGCGGGGCTGCAAGGGAGAGCCAAGCGCAGCCTCGGCCAAAGGAGACCTCACACCTAACGCAGGCCACTGGGAATTTGGGACGTGCCAGCCGCCTGCGGGGCAGGGCACATTTCCCACCGCGGGGTCTCCCTCCGAGACGTGCCGAGAGGGCTGGGTGGGCTCGGGAGGGCTGGGGCAGGGCAGACAAAGTGCATGCAGCGAGGAGCAAAATCAAACGCCAGTCCGCAGAGGCTGTCCTGGGTGCAGCCTCTCACTGCGCAACCGGGCCCGCCGAGCGCCAGCGGTACAGCCCCTGCGTGAAGTTCCCCAGCGCCGGCAAGAAGTGGCGCAGGTAGATCTCGGTGTCGTTGTTCAGGGAGCAGTCCTGGGGAAGGAAGGGTGTAAGTACATTAGAGCTGGCAGCAGGATTCAGCAGCTGGGGACGGTGGGCAACCGGACCACCAGCCCAGACAGATGGGTTGTTTGCCTCCATCGTCATGCGAATCATTCCGAGCGGTGAGGATGCTGCCCCGGGAGGCTGCGAGTTTGTCCTTTGCTCAGAACAAGCTCCCGGTCCCTGTACCCAGCCGAGTGACCCGCACGGCCCCTGCTCGGGGCTGGCGGGGCTGGCGGGGGCTGCCACCTCCCCCCGGTGGGGTCAGATTATCCTGCACTGCCCCATCCGAGAGGGCAAACGCTGGTGTGTGATCAGCCCCGCGGTACCCGGGGGCGGGGGTGCAGCCCTTCCTTACCTTCTTGACCTGCAGCTTCCGCAGGTTGATGATGAGCGGCTCGTAGTCCTTCTGGCACCTGGTGACGCTGGTGAGAGCCTTGACAGCCTGGCACAACAGGTCCTGCTCCGACAGCTGCCGGACACGGAGGCAATGGTTAGAGCTGCGCAGGTGGTTTAAGTTCAAACTGCTTATCCAGGTGTCCGGGACTGGCAGGAGGCTTCACAGAGACCTCCCAACCTGATCTCATGCTACAGCTGCAATCCCAGCCCCTGTGGTGACCCGGGCTGTGCCCCCAGGCTGGGGCTGGGGGAGCTGGGGAGCAGAGACGCTGGATGGAGGCACAGCCTTGCCCCAGTGACTGGCACCTGGGCAGCTCCTGGGTCACTAATAAAGCTACCTCAGCTACACGGGCTGTGCCCCATGGGGAGGAGGACTCTGGCTGGGTCTGGGTTTGTTATAGCTGCATTTTCTGTCTCTGTCTCCATGGGTGTTTACCTTTCGATCCGTGAAGGTGACCTGTGCCACTCGGGTGTCATTGCAGGGGACCTGGAAAGGTGGCACAGGAGAGAACCATCATTATGAGACCGTCAATACAAGACCATCATCATGAGACCACCCCCGAGGATTCCCCAGCTGTGCCCTCCACCAGGAAAGAGCACTGTGTCTCCATCCCTCTCCAGCAGGCAACGGTGGGGATCCACCCTTGGCGCTGCCACCACTGAGATCCACCTTTCAGCAAGTTGTTTTCAAACGGGCTCCTGGACACAGGACCTGGGTTTGCACAGTGCTTGCAAGCAGTTGTTTGGGAAGGAGCAGGAGGGTCCCTGAATTCTCAGTGGGAGCAGAGCAAGGACCCCCTGGCAGCTCACATTGCCTCAGGCCACCATGCCCTCATCACCAAGCTGCCATTCACCCTGACACAGCAGATTTTCTTGTTCCTTGTCACTTTTTCCTTCAGTGCCCTGTACTTGTACCACCAAGTGAAGTGCTGATCGCACAAAGTCTAGGCTGAAATGGGCCAGGGTGCCCTGGGCTGGAGGTCAGGTGGAGTGGACTGAGCAGTGGGAAGGGCTCCTGCAGGCCCAGGTGGGACCCTGCAGTGGCAGTGGCAGTGCCTGGCCCTGGATACGGAGGAACATCATCATCATCCTCCTCAGGAAAGCTCCTGTGGTCAGTAAGCAAAGCAAAGGCAGAGGTGTAGTACTTTACCTGCACTCCTGAGTTGAGCTGTTGGACCTGGCGGGTGATCTCTGACAGCATCAGCTTGTGGAAGTGAATCGCAGATGTGGAAGGGATGAGCTGGAGCAGGGAGAGGACACCAACAACTGCCTTCAGTGAGGGGAGCATCCTGTCACCGCTGTCCGAGCACGTCCCGGGCGGGCTGGGCTGGGCCTCTCTGTCCTGCTGCTCGGCACAGCACCATTTTTATAGTGTGAAGAAGGACCTGCATCTCCATTGACTGCCAAATATAGGTGTCTTCCTGTGCTGCTGGCAGTGGAAAGTGACACCCCAAAGAAGGGCATTACGTAACGATGGGAGACTTTTCTATACGTTGAATAACGTTATCTGTTATTCACCTACATGCAGATTTTAATCACCTCGCTGATGGATGAGGAGATACTGGGATGAGAATCTGAGAATTTCTCTTTGATGTCTGAGGATCTATTTACTATTGAGCACATTTGTAACGTGCTGCACGTGGAAAACCATGACCATGTGCAGGACTGAACCCAGCACATTGTAAGGTTTGAGTAAAGTCAAGGCATGACCTTATGTGCAGAGAAATACCCACGGCTGCTTTCCTGGTCTCCACGATGGAAATGACAAACAGTTATGCCGAAGGACTGGCTCTGGGATGTGCATGGCTGGGTGCCTGCCAGGCACCTGCCCTGGCTGTCGGTGTCTCAAGGGGGTTGATGTGACCCCAGCAAGCACCCGGATCTCTTCCCCTGCAAGGTCTCTTCTTCCCAGCGGTGGCCCTGGGGCCATGCTGGGACCACCGAGCCCTGTGGTGCAGCTTGGCCATCACCACAGGAGAAGGACATCATGGGTGATGGCAGCACTTAGGGAAGGAGCTGGCACACTGCTGCTCTTGGAGAAGAAGAGCTGAACTCTGTGTCAGAAAAATACACATTCTCTGGCCATATGGGCAGCAGCCCAAGTTAGCTCACACAGCCAAAGACTGGAAAGAAAGGAAAACCTCAAAATTTTTATCAAGATGTTAGACATCTGCAAAGACAGAAAAAAATTGCTCTTGCATGTAAAGGAAGAAGTAGCTGGGGGGGGATTTCTGACATGTGGGTGTTTGGTTTTAACCAGGACTTCCTCAGCTCTGTAGCACAAATCCCACTGTGTGAGGACGACTCCTGCAGTGCCCAGGTTGGAGTCCCACCTTGTCCCATGCCATCCCACACTGCCCCATGCCATCCCACACTGTCTCATGCCATCCCACACCATCCCATGTTGTCCCATACCACTCCAGGGGACATCAGAAAACCAGCAGTAGCTCAGGGATTCAAACCACCACATTGGTGGGCAAAAGAACAGACCCAAACCCGTAATTGCATCCCTCCATGGCTGAACTGTGTTGTCAGCAGGACTTTTCTAGGGAAAAAATTGACTTGCCAAATGGCTCAGTTCTTCCCCAAATTCTTCAGTGCCTTTTGCCACGTGCTCCTGCACACACAGGCAAAGAAGCACCTCGTGGCTCTGCTGTCGCCAGCTCCCCATGGTCCTGCAAACCCCACCCAGGGGACTCTGACTTCACCTGGTACCTGCTTAGAGGTTTATAAATAGTGTAAATAGTTAAATTATTTTAGAAAATGTAGAAAAGTTTAAGTATGTCTGCCTGTCCCCAGACCAGTGTCCCTGGGTCCCTAGAGCCAAGCTACTGGAGTTGGTGGAAATCAGTGGAAAGAAAGGGATATGACCAATGGCTGTCAGATTTACAGGGGCTCCCTGTGGCAGCATCCCCTTCTCTTCCCTGGCTCTGTAGGAAATAGGGAAACACCAGTCCGTAATTTTAGCTGGGCTGAATTTGTGCCTCCCCAGTTAAAGAGGCAGCAGCTCCACCTTGGTACGGGGCCAGCACAGTGGCTGGTGGCAGTTCCCACCCTGCTGCTTTGGCTCGGGATGGGGAGAGGGACCTGGCACCGCTGCCAGGGAGGGCACCTGCTTCTCCTCCATGATCTCCTCATGCTCAGCTGCCTCTCCCTGGCACTTTGAGCAAGGGGAGGCAACCAAGTCACTTCCCCACCTTTGCTCTGGCAGCAAATTCATCCCTGTGGCAGGTGGAGGGTTTGTGGAGGGACAGGATGGGACTGTGGCATTAAGAAACAACGTCAGAACTTAGGAGGTCCACTGGATGCTTTAATTGAGGTGATATGAAAAAGTTCAGGATGTTCTTGAGGGCCAGATTTTGGATGACCTACTAACCACTTTCTCATTTCCAACACTATCCCAGCTTCACCTTTTACCAAATCCTCATGGAGAAGCCACCACATGTTTTCCAGGCACTTCACTCATGTGTGCTGTTCCTTACTTTTAGAAGATGGCAGAGAAATTAAATAAAACATTTTATAACATGAAAAAAAGCCCAAATGTGGGTCATGGTGTAACGTGTAGCATCAGCACAAGTCGTATCTCTTGAATCAGTGGTTGGGTTTACAAATAATGAGTGCTGGAGCCATCCCGCTTCCTCCAGCCACTGCAGCTGGAGGGAAAGGGGCACTCCAGCTACAGCAGTTCACTTTTCCTCAATAAATCAAATTACACAAATAGGATGGAGCCAGATGAAGGAGAACTTTCAAACCGCATGGCATTCCCAAAGGTGTGATCTGGCAGAGAGTGAGTGCTGGCTCCTGGCAGCTGGCCCCGGGCAGGCAGCAAACTCATCATACCGAAATAGATGAGATGATACTCGGTGTGACATTTAAATGCAAAGTTGGAGGGAGGCAACAAATGATTAAGCTTTGGAAAGCATCGCCTATATTTATTGCTTTGGTTTTCAGTGTTTATTTGTAGATAATCATATCTGTTTGAGCCTTTTATTGTAATTTTTAGGGCATGCAAAAGTTTTTAGCCTAAAACATGCCATGTAGGAGGAAACTGTGGAGAAGTGAGTTACATGTTCTGTAAGGCAGTTCTTTACTTCAGGCAGATCAGAGAGGCGTTTTGGTTTAAAAAAACCATAAAATTAATAATTCCTCTTTTCTGAAGTTTGTAAATCCCAAGTACTTTGGGGCAGGTGCTGCAGCAGTCTGCAAGCAGAGCTGTAGTGCAGAACTAATACTGAAGGAAGCATCAGAAAATGGACGTATTGGTTTACCATTGCTAATCTAAATTCACTTAGAAACCAGGTGTTCAGACAGGGATGCCTTAGAGACCTCTGGGTTTTTTCCATAGTGAACGTCATTGGCACTTTCTCCCTAAGTGCAGACAAACTGAGAACAAACCCTGCTACTGAAGAAAGGGATGCTGTGGCACAGAGAGGGGAAGTCTCTTGCATGAGCAGTGCATGCCAAGCCCTCCATCTCCTGCAGATCCCGGGCTCCGAGGGCGTTTGCCAGGGCTGAGGCTGCCGCCAGACCCAACCCCCTTGGGAGGGATTGACACCCAACCAGGCCAACAGGTACTGCATGGGAGGTGCTGGGTGCCTGCCTGCTTTGCAAGCACCATCCCAGCCAAGTGCCTGATTCTCGACTCCTGATCCTATGGCAATTCCACTCACTTTTAATTTTTATTATTTCTGTAGTTATTATTTTCAGCTCAATCACAGTGTTTCTGGGTGTGTGCCTATTCCTGTGAAGTTGTGCGCTTCAATTTCAGTGCAGAGCATCCTGTGCTGGGGTCTCTGCTGGAAACCCACCCCACTCCAACCAACGTGGCAAGCGGACAGATTTTCCTCACCAGTCTCTCACCGTCCCAAGGAGTTACCACAATAAATCTGTGCCCGGTCTGTGCTTGGTTCTGCCCTTTGTGCAGCACCATGTGGGGGCAACAACCCCTCTCCTGGGGTATCCTGCTCCTCTTGCCACCCTCCCCTCCGCCCGTGGGACAAGGCTGGAAAGGTGGCTGGGCTGCAAGCAGTGGCTCTGTCCCTGTGTGCCAGGGCAGGGATGCCCTGAATGTGGCACTGGGGTGCCCTGACGTGGCACTGGTGTGCTCTGATGTGGTACTGGTGTGCTCTGATGTGGCACTGGGATGCCCTGACATGGCACTGGGGTGCCCTGACGTGGCACTGGTGTGCTCTGATGTGGCACTGGGGTGCCTGTGGGCACCGGGGCAGCTCTGACAGGGCCTGGCACAGCCGGGCCCTTCTGTCCTCGCTCTCCCAAAGTGCCCAGAACCAGCAGAGCTATGAAAAGTGTTTAAAGTTTCTTCTACCCTTGATTCACATAAGCACTTTGTTTGTTTTGTTTTGTTTTTTGTTTTCTAGTCCATATGAAACCCATGGGGCTTGTGGAGTCTTTTCCCTGCTGTTGGATATTTATTGGTCTATGGATTATTCAAATCATTAATTGGATTATTTTCTATCATTTTAATTTACTTGATATAGGAGAGGTTGGTTTCCAACCACGTTTTCTGTACTTTTTCTAAGTTCTGGCAAAATGTTTGATGCGTGTGTGAGGATAAACTTTGCATCCAGGGAACAGAGAAAGGCTGATTTAGGCAAAAATGTGCCCAAATACTTCATGGAGAAACTGCAAGGTGTGGTTTTAGGTTGGGGTAAAAGCAGTACAGAATACAAGAAGGCTGGGGAGTTGCCTCTGAAGGCAATGCAGAGCTGGGGTGTACATGTCATGCTAAAATAAACAGGTTGCACAGGAAAACTTGAAATTTCAAAGTTTCTTTTTTCTGTTGATTGTATCTTTAAGAAAATTTCCCTTCAGGAAGTAGTACTAGAGTCAGTGAAGATTCTTATTTAAACCTGCAAACATAATGCCTGTTAGTAGCATTTTCCTTTGCCCACTCTGCCCCCTCCCTCCCCAGTTGTGTGTTCATCGCTTTTTTGGGGAATTGGTGAAAACGTAATGGCTAGGAAGTCCCATTCATTCACTTATCTTCAAGTGGTTTCCCATGACTAGGGTCACCCTGACCCTGGTGGCTTGCATTTCAGAAAATTCAGGTGGAAATAATCCCCAGTTGAAGAGCTTGGTTTCTGCCATTACCCTTTAAGGCAGCTATTGCCACTGGGCTGTGCCCACGCCGAGGCTGGGCAGCCTCTGCCATGGAGAGGAACCAGAGCTGGGGATGGTGGTGGGGCCTGTCCTTCCCCATCCACGTGGCCAGACCCTTCAGCAGGTGGTGTTGGGGGTGTTGGTGTAACGTGAGGGGCTCAGCAGGGCCGGGCAGGAGCCCCAGCAGAGCCTCCTGGGCACCATTCCCAGGGGAAGGGTCTCGGTCTGTGGCTCAGCCAGCCCAGGGCACTGCCCACACATGCCAGGTGGGCACCCCCACCCCTGTCAGCTGCTCCTCGCCCTGCAGAGTAAAGGCAGTCCTGCACCCTGGAAGAGGAGGAAGACGATGGGCAGTATTCTCAGCCAAAGAGAAATATCCTGATGTTACAGAAACTAATGTTTCTTTCATGGTGGTTTAAAGATTCTTCCTCTGAAATTGTGCTTTGGTCATACACTGTTCGCTGAGGAGCTTCAGCTGATCAGTGCTGACTGCAGGGATTTAAAGAATTGCAAGTCCAGCCTCTGCTTGTGGACTCATACCAAGAGTCCAAGGTAGAAGAGGTGCCCCCTGAGCTGGGTACAAAAGAACACAGACCCCTAAGTCCCTTCCCTCGGGGCTTCCGAGGCAGCAAGGCAGGTTGTGAGGAGCTCTTGTTTGCAGTCTTGGGACTTGTGACCATCAGGCCCTTTGCATTTTGAAACAGGCCATCCCTCTGGCTTTAAATTGTCACTTCAATTGAGCAGCAGGTTCCCTGGGGCCTGCCATGCTGCAGGGCCCTGGGGTATTGCCATATCAAGGAAATGAGCTTCAGGAAGAACTCAAGAGTAGGCAGGTGAAGCTCAGCATCCACCCAAATTAACCCACCGAGGCACTTATGGACCATTTTCACATTCACGTGCACTGCCATGAAGAATCAGAACATGACATAACTCTCATTGAGCAAGGAGAATTCACTCATTCCTCTGGTTAGGGATGGGGCTTTGCTTTATTCTAAAACAAGCTGTTAGATGTGGGGAAGTAGTAAAAGTTGTCTTTGAAGCTTGTGAATTTTGGGTTGACCAGGTGGGTGGCTGTGAACATGCCTTGAACCAGAGACACCCATCCATGCTGAGGCTGCATGGAGAGCAAGCCCAATTCCACTGACAGAGCTGCAGCTGTGCCAGAGAATGTGCAACTGGATAACCCCAACAGGACATACACAAAGAACATCACAACTTTATTTTCACTTTTAAAGGGTAGAATGCATCTAAATTGAACTGCATGGTACTCATTTAAATTCTTTCAAATCATGGCGATTCCTAAACCGAGGCACAGAAATATGTAGAAGGATATGAAACTTAAAAGTCTTACAGTTTTAGACTCTGGCTAAAATTGTTACAAATCTTCAACAGAATGAAGGAACTACATTTTCAGGCACCTTCACCTGAGCCCTATCAAGTCAGGCAGTGTGCAGTGCACCAAGTTAGGCTGTCTGTAATGTGCAATCATTGAGATTCTAATGAACATATGAGCCTAGGGAGCTGACACTGCACTTCATGATCTCAGAGCACTGGTCAATGTTCTTCCTGATCCTGTAGAATGTTTCAACGTATTCAGAACGGCCCAGAAGTTCAACAAAATCTTCATCGTGAGTTATCACCAGGAGCTGAAAGTTGCGCTGTTGGGAGCGGCTTTTTATTATCCTGCAGAGAGACATTATTTAGTGTGTATTTATCTAAACCACAGGCTAGTTTCAGAGAACTTGGGAACACACAGCACAAAAATCTAGCTAGCAATAATGAATGGCATGACCCATCAATCAATCTAACGCTGCTTAGCCACTCCTTTCACCCACATTAAAAAAAAATCGCAAATTATTTAAGAGATAGTTTTTCTTTTCCAGCTAGAAGGACTGCTACTGCTTTGCATGTGTATTTGCAGATGCCATGATGTGCCATCTGAAAATATATTCTGCTACTGTCAATTACTATAAATATTTGAATAGCACTCATCTTGAAGTGTCACAGGGAGAGCTCACTTACTCCACGAGGGCATGTGCCAGAGACTCGATGTTTTCTCGGTCCAGGTTGGTCGTGGGCTCATCCAGGGCCAGAATGCCACAGTTCAAACAGAATGTTTCTGCCAGAGCAAGGCGAATAATAAGGGAAGCAAGCACCTAATGGAGAGAAGGAAAAAACAGCACTGAAATCTCACTCTTCAGATAAAAAGCATCTACTTGTAATGAGCTATTTTTAATTCCATTACTGTGACTGCAGTACAATGTGCTGATAGCTCACAAAACGACAATAACTAATTAGTTACTGCAAAACTTCATTAAAACTTCCAAGTTTGAATTGAAAGATTGACTCTACAAAGAAATCAAGTACTCAAAATTCAGGAGATATTGGAAGTAAGGATTCTGATCTGTGGTAAAGAAGCTACAACAGTGCCATCTGCATTACCTCCATGCTCTGTTTAAGCCCATCCTGTTGCAGCAAGGAGGGTGGAAATTTGTCTGCATCACTAAGTCTGAGTTACTGAACTCCTGACTACTTACTAAAACGGAAGACAGTAGGATTTGCCACCCTGCATGCTAGTTTTGCATCAACATGCCTAATCATAAGATCTCCTGAACCAGTGCAAATTAGAGATCACTCAATGGAAACTGTGCTGCCAAAAATATTTTCCAACTATCATGACTGCTGGCATCACAGTTCACGATCAAAGAAGAATTCTCAGAATATCGGCTAAGAACCCTGAATAGGTTTCACTCTCACTTACACAGGGCTGCAACGCAACATCCTAAACTGCTCTCGGAGGGAACGCTCCGAATGCAACAGACAGATGGAAACAGCATGTGTGGGTGTGGTTAAGTGTGATGAACTTCTGACCACAGGTACTGTCACGGCTGGTGACATCAGGCCACTTGGTCATTGTGTTATCAAAGCACTGAGACAGATGAATGGGCAGACCACAGAGCTGTGAGCTGACAGCACAGAAGGAAATACAATACCTGGAAGGATGGCTTGGTGTGATATTGGTGACGTGAACTGAAAGGGTGTAGTCAGCAGTAGGAGAGAGAAACAAAATGTGGAAGAAAAGAGGTCCTATCAACTTAGAGGCAGATGCAGTTGCAAAAAGAAGACCAAAGGCTCAGGAAGCTAAAAAACATGGGAGCAAAACAACTGAGCTGAAGCTGTAGCAACCTCAGTGGTAACTGGCAAGAGACAGACTGGGAGGACTTGAACTTGAGGAGAGGGGGAACTCAAGGCCTTCACTCCTGCAGGGAACCAGTGCCCAACTGAAACAATGGATTTTGGCAGCCCAAAGTAGGGTTCAGATGGTCAGAGTCATGTACTGCATATTGTCAGCAACACCCAGACACAGTGGAGGAAAGTTGTACACCGTTATACACCAGAGCTGGAGCCGCCTGTGCTTGGGTCACTTCTGAACATGGGACTCCTCTGCATTCACAGCAGTCACTTTTCAGAACCCCTGGGTACTAAACCCAAAAAGCCATTACCTTTTGCCCAGCACTGCACCTCCCTCGCATATCCAGGGCCGTGTCTCCCTTCACCATTACCACCCTGTAATTGTAATTTCTTCTTTTATCAGCGGCTGAGACATTCTCGTCTGCATCAGAGCGAATTTCTATGTATTCAATATCTGGAAATGGCAAGGAGACAGTTTTTACATTATAGGATTAACAGGAGATGAAAGGTATAATATGCAGTAAGAACAAAAATTCAGTTCGGAACTCCCATTAATAGATACATCTTTGAAATTAACTTTTCCAAAATGGAAAGAATGAACTCATGCATTTCCTCTGTCTCAAGGAAACCTTACCTTTGGAAAACACACAGAAAGAAAAATTAATTCTATTTATCCCGCAACTTACTGTATAATATATAATGAAAAGGTTATAGTGGTGAAGAACAGAGGTAGCCTTTAAAACAAAACCAACTACTTTCAGATCCTGGATTTTCCATCTTGTGAACACTGTTCCATATGCAGTGCTCAATATCAAAAGGATACATATGGGATAAACTAATAAAAAATTGACATACCTTGTCCTCTGTAAATGCTTCGCCAAAGGTCACGAATTATTTTGTTGATTTCTTCCATCTTCATGCTATGGAATGTCATTATTGCTCTAAAGAACAACAAAAAACTCAAAATGTTAGAGATGCAGCCAGGGACTGCTCTGGACTACAGGGGCTTTAAGGCAGGCAGCAGCTCTCCTTCCGATTCCTAAATACTTTTACTAAATATAGAGTAAATACTAATTCAGCTGAAAAGCATCTAAAGACTAACAACACACTGTTGTGTAAGTAATTCTACTCTCAGAAACAGCTCAGTCTCTAGAAGGAGGAAAGTAACGCAGACAAAGTTATTTGCAGCTGCTCAATGGAGAGCAACTTTACCTGACTTCTTAAGAGACTTATAACTTACGTGTGAGGTATATTTGCAGACTGACACCAAAAAATTGAATCTGATGTTAAACCTTCCAGAACAACAGTAGTGTCACTCTTTGGCACCATCCCCCAACAGCTGACACCAACAGTGCTAACCCCAGTTCCAACAGTGCAAACAGCACTAGGAAGGGAGAACCCAAAGCCTCCCCAGAGCAGAGAATTCTTGTTGAGAATATAGTTTTGTAATTACCCACACAGGCATTATGACTAGAACTGCCTTTCTCTTCAGCAGCAAGAGTGATACAGGATGTCATGAATAATTTTGAATTTAATTTCCCTGGTTAAAGTATCAGCATGACTCTAGTTCATTAACAGATGAAACCCTACAAAGCGTTCAGGAAAGGACAGGGCACGACACTGCATTTCCAACTTGGCTTTTTAAAGAAAAGCTACTGTGTCATGAAAAGAATGCTTGCTCACTTTATGGCAAGGTCTTCTTTCAAAAAACATGGTGGAAATAAAATATCCTTCTGAAATGGACTTTTACATATACTTTTCCCACTTCTACTCTTCCACCTGTTCTGGGGAATACTGGGATATCAATTCTAATAGGAATTTGTTAAGTTAAAAATGAAGTGTTTTCAGTAATTTACTTAACCCCAAGAATGCATTCCTCATCAGTATTTCTCACAACCCTCTAAATATTAAGTCAATAAAGATCAGCTGACAGCAGAGAACACCCACAGGGTGGCTTTCCCAGCCACACTCACAGCTCTGGCCATTGGAGTTAGCATTTCATCTCACCGATTTTTCAGACGATTACCGATAAGTGATGCTTATCTATTTTTCTTGAAATTACAAGGCTGTTTTCCTGTTTAGCCTTCAATAGAAACAATAGATGATTTGATAGCATACAAAAAGTCTAAATTCTAAAAAGGAAATTCTTGGAGTGCACGTCCATTACAGCTGAATGGGAAGAATTATACACAGCTCAGTGCTATTCCACCATTATAACTGAACACACAGGGGGTTTAGGGAGCCACAAATTGTAATTTGTATATGGTTACAAATTTCGAGATGCCCTTTCTGGCGTCAGTCCAAGAGTGGCAAATAACCTTCCAGAGGAAACAGAAACAATCAAGAGTTTCCTACACTTTCCATCGAATGCCAGAGGTGTTTCTTATGATCCTGCTCTCTTTGATACAAGCATAAACCCACTTACACTGGTAAAGGGGGAAAAGCACCTCTACGCTGTAATGTTCTTTGTTAAAACACAATGATTTACCTCAGAAGATGATGATGGGAAACAAGAAATCTACCTGGCATATCTTATTCATGTTAACATACGACCAGAAGATGCTAAAATACACCACTACAGAAATGAAAGTAGAATGGCCCAGGTTAATAATGCAGGATTTAAACACGGGTTTCACCTTCCCTTATCTCTCTCCAAGTGCTGCACTGCAGATATGAGTCCTAACAGGTACAACCATACAGAGAACTGGGAATAAACTTATAACGATCATCAGACTTATCTATGACTGCATGAAAATCCAATTATTACCATCAGTGCATTTACTATATTTACATTATAGACATTAACTTACAAATACCCTACATCATACCAATCCTGTGCAGTTTCTAGTGTAGTTTCTTTAATTTACTTAAAAAGTTGCACCTTGTTACGTTAATATTAAAATGTCAGAATTTATGAAGAGCAATTGCTATATATCTCAAATAATTGTATCAATTTCCTATTTCTAAGTTATCCCTGAAGTCTGAAATTGAAAGCTGCTCTTGCATCGAGGTTATTGATAGCAATAAAGATGAAAACATTTCAGAATTACCCTCTTATGACAATACTTACTTATCAAGAGCCTTGTAATAAAGGTCCAGATCTTTGTTCACTAGCTCTGTTGTTCTCATGACAATCATCATGTCCCTGTATTTGTCCTCTGCATCTCTGAACTGTGGCTCTCGGAGCTCCTTTCGAAACCGAACAATCTCTTCCTCAAACCCACGTTGGCGGCCAAGGGCAACGTGATGGTTCCTCTTCAGAGTCTCTATTTTCTCCTCTAAATGCTTTTGTTCACTGTGAAACCATAATTGATACACAATGTTACACTTTTTTTTTAATCAGAGCTCTCATTTTGGTTAGACAGTAGCTCACTATATAGTACCAACACCACTGAAACAAAGACATTATGGAAATAAAAATATTTTAAAGTCTGCTAAGAATATATTCAAATCACTATTCTGAGTGGGACAAGCAAGTTGTCAAGTTCAAATGCTCAAATGCTATTAATATAATTATATAAAATAATTAATTTCATAGTTGGAATTAAACTAGGATACCGAGCAAAACAAGAATAATTACTGGGTAAGCTCTAGAAAGCTAATTAAATATTTCACATGCGAGAACCAGCATAGGATAATTACTTTTCAAAAGGGTTTCTTATCTAAGCAATTATTATTAAACTACTGAAGTAAACACAAAATTTGCTGCTGGGACCTAAGTGAGCAGACTGAAAATGAAAACTAAATACTCTTACCCAGAAGCATGAATTATTTAAATGTGGAATTAGCAGTGAACATCACAAAAAAGGATTAGACTGGAACAGGTATGAGCACATATGTCTATTTCCAGCCAGAAGCACTGTATAATTTCACTGAGCCATTTGTGTTGCTGTCATGGGGATATGAAATAAACAAAGGTGTGAAGGAAGTGGTTTACACAGGTGGGGAGAAAAGAGGACCAGGACACACCAAGACCCAGTGAGTACAGCAGTCAGATATTCTGGTGAATCCTTGTGCAGAGCATGACGGTGTGTTCTGAAGGTGCTTACTT
Source organism: Acropternis orthonyx (assembly GCA_035583155.1). NCBI lineage: Eukaryota > Metazoa > Chordata > Aves > Passeriformes > Rhinocryptidae > Acropternis > Acropternis orthonyx. The sequence goes on from JAWWEU010000029.1 coordinate 7,445,151, forward strand.
TCTCATTTGGGGCACTTTCATTTCTCCCATCTCCTTCATAAGTTGTTTTATCTTGTCTTCAACTTTCTTTAGCTCCTCATTCCGGTTCCTCAAAGTAAGATTATCCTCCAGCCACCTCTCCTGTATCTGGCCCCACAGAAAGCAAGGTGTATAATGTTTCAGTATATTGCTTCTCAATTACAATGTGTGAGTTCTGCACAACTCTAAAACATGCTGCAAGCATAAAATAATTGACAACAATGAAAATGATCACAGTGAGAACTTCTCTTGTGCTAGGAATGGAGTCTGATGGAAATCAGCACTATTAGTTCATCTTTCAAACTGGAATAACACAGTATTTATTGTCACAGGTGAACACGAGAGTGATTCTGTGTGTGAATATTAATCAATGTTTCAAACACGGCAAGCAGTTTAGGGTAAGATTTAACCGTCTCACTTCTACAAATTAGACAGTAAGTGGAGGGGTAGAATGGGGAAAGGCATACTTGCTATGAAGAATGTAAACAGTATTTGACATATATACACAGGAATTTAAAGTACATGATAAAATCTGGAGTAACAAGCAACTTTTGGTATTTTATTTAAAAAGGCATGCTTTCTCCACAGAAAGATAGTCCTGAAAATGCTGGCTACTATCCCAATAGACTTAACCCTTTTGGAAACGCTGTAAGATGACAGTTAGAGATAAATGTTTTTTAAATTTGCATACACAAATCTCAAGACTTTTTTCAGCCTAAGGCATGTATAGCAGCTATTCTGAATAACAACAGATTAAACAGATCAGGAGGAAACTAATTTTGCACCACTACAGACCTAGGCAGACTTAAACCAAAACCAGGAATTATGTCAACTATGAAAAGTAAACTTTAAACAACACATCCACCTTTTGAGTGTCAATATCTTGTCGAGTCACTTCCATTTCTTTACTTATCTTTTCCTTCTGTTTCTCACAGGCAGCCAAATGAGAATTTACTTCATCAAGTTCAGACTCCTTTTGCTAAAGAAATAAAACGGTAAATGTTTTATAACACAAAAGTACTTTTGATGCTAACCTTTTATTGACTGGTTTTTAGATTACCTTTTTATAGTCTTCTTTTCCTTGTTGAATATAGTTTTCAATTTCTTTCACGTACTTGTTTATGTCTTTAACTTTCTCATTTATGCTGCTTATCTGCAGGGAAAAGATTTCAAATGAAATGTGGTCTTATGTCCAGGAATAGACACACTCTGCATCAAAGATGAGATACTGGATAACACTACCGCCAAAGTACAATTCCTTACCATAATTCCCTCCCTTTAATTTTCTAATAAAGACTTCAGCTTTTGAAATCCAGATGCTCCTCATAACCGTGAGAATGTTTCCCAAAACAAATGGTGAATGACTCATTTGTGCTTACACAAGAGGGCCACTTCACCTGGGAAAAGCAAGGAAGGGTGACAGCCATCCTTGCTATTCCTCTTAGGTCTGTCAGGAAGGGCTTTGGAATGCCATTGGCCACGAAATACTGCCAAATGTCCCAGGAAACCTTTTGTCAAGACTGCCAAAGGTTAATTACTATCGAGTCCATGTCCTGATTTATGTTCCTTTTCTTCCCTAAACACTTCCCCATCTAAAGCATCTGCTGAAGACACTGTTGCTTCCTAAAAGCAAACTCATTACCACAACCTCCATCCATGCCTGAAAAACAGTATCTGATCCTGTTTCCCAGCTATGCCAAGAGCAAACAAACCTTCTCTTGTGTTTCTTTGTTACTTGCAATCCTTTTATTCACCAGATCCTCCTTCTCCTGCTGCAGTTTCTCTAAAGTTGCATCCAATGGAAATACCTGTTCTTTTGCTTCCTGAAAGGCAATAGGAAAAAGCCCTGTTTATTTTCACATTCTGTTAAAGATCAATAATTTTTCAAGTGCTAAAAAAAGTAATGTGGTTACTTCTTTCTTTTTTGGGTGTATTAAAAAAAGAAAATATGTACTAACAAATTTCTGGATATTGCCAAAGATACACAATAGCAGCACAGGACAATCATTTCAAAGTGCATCTCACTGGCTAGGATTAGAGACAATATTGAATATAACAAGATCATTATTTTTTATTTCAAGGACTGCAAAGCCAAGGGTTAAACAACGAAGAGTATTTCTTACCTTGATGTCTCTGCCTAAGGCCTGGACCTCGGTGGTCAGTTCCACGGACTGCTCCTCCAGCTGCCGCCGGCGCTGCATGCTGCTCACGACGTGAAGCCTCTCTGCTTTCAGCTCATTAACTGCACTCTTTAGCTGCTGAATCTGACTTTGCTGGTCCTGCTTGAGTTTCTGATTTAACTCAATTTTACCAGTAACTGCAGATGAAAGCAGAGTAAAACAGTCAATCTGTTATTAAAACCATTATTGTCTTCCTTATGAAAATTTAACTCTAAATTAAGCTAGTATGAATCCAAAAACCTACAACCACAAACTAGGAGAATACAGTTATTTCAGAATGTGAAGTAAGTGAACTAAAATTTAATGGCAGGAAGTTTGGAACATTATTTTCAGTATAAAAATGAAATACCAGTTTTGTAAGACCTACCTGTATCCCACAAGTGTTTTTTCTCTTGTTTTTCTTGGCTTACTTGTAGAACAGTTCTACTTAAATCGACCCCCAGTAGCTTAGCCTCCTGCTGAGCAATCCTTCGATCAACATCCCTAATATCAGTCTGAAAGCAGGAGGAAAAGTACTATTACTGTTGCATTAGTGCTTAACAATGTATTTTTTAATCTTTGGCACATGTGACTCAAGACCTTCAAATTCACCTCCCCTTCTGGAGCAATGTCACATCATTAGCAGTAGGGTTATGTCAGTCACAGGCTGCTAGAAATTGGAATTGCTAAACTGTGGAGGAAATCAGTCAATATGGATTGGTGGGCTTTTGACATTGCCATCCCCCCTCAGGACAGTTACGTGTGACCACAGAATTGTTGGAGCCTCGGGAGCTGCTGCCACCTCCCACTTGGGAAATGCTCTGAGTCCTCTGCCTGGCCCCATGTTCTCTGCCCAATTGCTCCTCTGAAGGTTCTTGGTCAAGCAAAGACCTCGCTGATAATAAAGGCATGAAGACTGTTCAAAATAGTCTTCTATGCCAGAATAATAGAAGTGTAGGATTTCTCTTTCCCTTTACCATATATTCAGATGGCACAGAACCATCTGAATGGAAGCATGTGTGAGGAGGTGCTGAGAATACACCGAACTATAAGGACTGAAAAACACTTTGGTGTACTTGTGGTCATTCTCATGTTCTGGATTATACCTCTTTTCCCAGTTACTACAGAACTAAATCAGAACTCAAGGTACACTGTGATCCTTAAAAGAAAAAAATCATTATGTAAAATGTGAAGTTTTATTAAGTACCAAGATCATCTATGTTATACTGCATACTAAAGCATTTTTAAAATAAAGACCTCAAAATTATGTCATATTACTGAATACCTATTTATTTAAATGCTAGCAAGTGAATATCATTTTCTGTATTAAAAAAATTTACCAAAGCATACCTGGTACCTTTCCATCAGTGTGATATCCTGTAAACATGCTTTGGCACCTTCCTCCTCAGACAAGGCTGTCTGCAGGAATGATTCCTGTTCTTCTATCTCATCCCTCAGGCCTGTTAGATCTCTGTTTGCATTCTGGATCTTGTTCCTCAGGTCTGGAATTTCCTTATCTTGCAGTTCAACTACAGTTTGCCTTAAATAAAAAACAAATACATAAAATTTCTTTTGACAAAATAAACTGAAGACATTCAAGACCACAAAATCTGTGGTAGCCTAATTTAGCCAAAATAGTATCCCTTTCATCTTGCCCACATTTAACTAAGCTTATGTTACTACCCAGGTATTATATTACCAACCCAGCTAGGTAACACATTCCTCATTTTAGACAGGTGAGATAAAACAAACAAACAAAATCTCTTCTGGTTTGTAACTTAATTACATCAAGTGCTCATGAGAAGGTATAATCCACTGCACAAGAGTGCCCTCTTGTGAAGGAAAGCTCTATCCTCATGTATTTACAAATTCTCTCAAAATATTGACCTCAACAATGAGATTTTTAAAAGAATTATCTAGTCCTAGAATAAAGCCTTCTTGATACCTGCATAGTTTTTAATGATCAAAAAACAAGTATTTGCAAGAAAACACTACGGCTTGCTCAGTACTTTACCTCAGTGGTTTTAGACTCATCATTTCATCACGTTTTTTCTCTTTCCTTTTAAGCTCAGTCTCTGTTGACTTGAGTTTGTCTGGGGCAAGGCGCAGCTTCGACTGCAGGTCATTGATGACATCTTGCAGTTCAGCCTCTGTTTGGAAAACTCTCTGGCAAACTGGACAACAAGACTGGCTCTCCTCTGTCAGCTGTGTAATGAACTGTGAATAGACTGCAGTGGCTCCAGCAAGCACAGCTGGGAGACAGACAAACAGAATACTTATGTTGAATAAACAGTTCATAATCAGAGCTAAATCAGCGTTTTAGGGGGGAAAAGCAGAGCTATATATGAATTTACCTCGCTGTTTGGAACTTTTTTCAATGTCATCTTGAAGTTTGTTCAGATCACTGTCAAAATCTTGACTTCCACAAACATCAAAAAGTTTTGCTTCATGCTGGGACAACTGTGCTTCTTTTTTCTTTAGCTCATTACTGGCGTAAGTTTTATCGTTTTCTACCAACGCCAGTCGCTTGCTGAAACATCAGTGCAGAGACTCTTGTATTACCCAAAATCAGATTTAAACTGCTTAAGCAAAAGCAAAGCCATGGGAAGTTAATCTGATAATGGTATTACAGAGATGTTCACCAGTTCTTTAATGATTTTTCAGACAATCTATAGCACCAACTTTTTATTTGTCAAACTACAGTGTAAGAATTTTATTTTATACCCTTTTAGTCTTCCAAATGCTTACAATGAGAAACTCATTTCTAACAAATAAAACTCTACAAAACTCACAGAATGTCAACTTTTTTCCTCTACAGCAACTACTGCTTATGAGATGTTATTGAACCTCCCAAGCAAAGGTTGTTTGCACTCTTTGACACACTGCAAATGTTGTGATTTTATTCACCAGCACAAACTGCATCAGTTCCACATTACAGGAACTCTGCAGGACGCTTTCTCTGATTTTCCAGACACCTAAATAAATAATAGTGAATTAAGGTAAAAAGTATGTTAAGCATATTAAACTTTCCAATATTTAAAAACATAAATACTTATGGATAAATAATCAATTAAATTAATACCTACTTAAGGTTAGCAAGAGTATCCCTTGTCTGATTAATCCTTCTATTTTTACCATGAAGCCAGTCTTCAAGTTGTTTTTTATTTGGGAAGTATCCCAACAGTGACGTTAGTTCCTCAGAATGTCTTGATTTTACTTTTCTGATCTGCTCTTCTTTCTCTGCCTGAAGAAATAAAGCATTTTAACTTAAATTTTTCACATCTTCAAGTTTATACCAGTCTATGCATTCATGAAGCTAATGGCTCCTATGAAAGCTTAACATCTGACTGTTGATAAACACCTGAAAAATACACAAATCTTGGAGGGACTGTATCGATTTTGTGTCCCTCTCTTACTAGATGTTGGTAAAAAAATTACTTTGTCTTTCCTCAGCATGTCCATTTGGGTCCTTGTTGCGGTGTGTAGGTTCAACTGCTCCATCTCTTGATCCAATCTCCTAAGAGCTTTGTCCAGGCTTATTTTCTGATTTTGCAGAGTCTGTACTTCCTGTTCAAGTGTTTCTACACAGCTGGTCCTCTCAGCCTTCTCCAGTTCACGCTCCTGTACAAAAAGTAAATACCCAGAAAACATAAATAATCACACAAATCAATGAAGTTCTAACTGAAGGAAACAGAAGAAAGCTCTTCAGCTGAGTAGCTGTTACAGGAATGACACAGGATTTGCAAAGAATACATGTAAAAGGACCAAGGCTGTGATGCTGGCAGGGGGCAAGGAAAGCCCCAGGCAGATCCTGGATGCAGGATCCTGTTCGGGAATGCAGCACTGCCCCAAGTCACTCATGCTTTTACCAGAAGACATAACCCCATGACGCAGCTTCGGGAAGCTCTCTCGTATTTAGTTTGATTTTCCATATTTTAACCTCTACTGTATAGTACATTTGGAGTTACCCTAGTGAGGAGGCCACTGCCAAGCACCGAATTCATATACTGCTAACAAACATAACATATTTGGTCATAAAGGCATAACCAGCTGGTCAGCTGAAACATAAAATGCTTGTAACTTTACAATACTTCATCAAGTGAAACACTTTTAACCAGCTAGTCCATCTCACAGCCAAATTATCTTGAAAAATGTAGGTAGTGTGGCACTTTAAATCAAAGTTTCTGGCCCAATAATTTAAGAGTGACAAATCTCCTATCACCAGCTGTGCCTATTACTCTATTTACAAGTCACGAAGCAGAAGCAGCATATTCTATGTGTGCACTGTACAAAAACTAGGCAGTGAACAGACCCTGGCTCAAGGGGTGCGCTATCCAGACAGACAAAGCACAGAGAGTATTCAAAGGGTATTAAAAGGGCAAACCCATAGCTGACAGAGTAAAGGCCAAGGGGGGTTTATTTCTGTTTGGTTTTATCAATTTTTTTAATGACAAAGCCCCAAGTTTTTACTTCAAGCTTCCATAATTTTTTCAGTTACACATTAACTTACCGTCTTGCCAATCTCCTCATCCAACTCTCTAATTCTGTCTGAAAACCCCTCCAGCTGCTGCAATTCACATCTGACATTCTTCAGCTCATCTTGTTTCTTAGTTTGAATGTCTGATTTCAGGTCAATGGTTCTTTCTAATCCAGTTTTCTCGTCTCTTATTTCATCTATCTGTTTTTGTTTCATTGCTTCTTTTCGTGCAAATTCTCTCTGAAAGAAGTCAGTGACGATATACTCATTTTTTTCACAGGAAAATATTTAAGAACACTTTTTCACACTAGTTTGAAAACACTCACCACTGCAATACAAGACACTGAAATACTGAGAAAACTAGAATTTGTCCAAAATTTTCTGGTGCAATGTTTTTGATAGGAAAATGCAGATGCAACATTCCAGCAGTGTTCTGTGAGAGGAACTCCACTTTTAACATGACTCCAACACAGAGTTGCTTATTTTTAAACCACCTCCCCACTGTAATTCTTCCTCAGGCTTTTGAGCCTGTCAGTGACCCACCTGCATGAGGGCTGCTTAGGAGCACCTATCTGACAAACTGCCTGTCCAATAACCTTGATGACCACTCCTAGCTCCAAAACTAATTCCCACAGAAAGACTCAGGCAATCCACAAGCAAGAATTCTAGAAGAAAAATGGCTTCAGTTCTCCCCCTCAACACTTCCTCCCAGAGCCTTAAAGACATGTATGGACACACTGCTGGGAAATACTAACTGCACTACTAAACCAACAAAACTCTTACCATCAAATGATTTGCAGCTTCTGTATCTCTGTCCTGTCTCTCCTTCACCAACCTGTGAAAACTGGTAATGTGCCTTTCACTGAAAGGGGCTCGCTCAAAACCATCCAATTCCAGCTGTGCTGCCAAGGACTGAATTAAGGAGTCCCTCATCATGATGTGCTCCTGGTGACGATCTGCCTGCAGCTGCAGACGGCCTTCACAGAGACAAAGAGTGGCATGAATGTTCAAAAACCGAGGCAGAAGATACATTTAGGATTCAAAGCCAGCTGCAACTACTAAGGCCTTTGAAACTGAAGCATTTTTAAACAACACAAACAGCTACAGAGTAAAAACAAGCTGTAGTTAGAGATTGCTATTCCAGGTAACTAAATTTTTATTTATTAAATAAATCAGTAATTAAAAAGCAAGCCTCTTAAAACACTAAAAATATTATTTTGATAACAAAACAAAGCCCAAATTTATTTTATGCAAGTGTATGTTCTTTTCCTCAACTACTACAGCTTTGCCGAAGTTCCATAATCCACAATATATGAAAGAACATTACCCTAAAGCCCTCTGACTCATCCCCATTCCCCAAGTGAGACACATGCTGTAATCAGAGCTCAGAACAAGTGCACATTAGAAACTCCTGGAGAAAAACACCAAGACCTGGCCACCTGTGAGATCCTCACACCCCACTATGCAGCTGGTCTCAAACTGATACACATTTTAGGCATTTTGTCCAGTTCAGACCCGTTCAATTATTATCAGTAGTGCCACATCAGATCTTAAAACATTAAAAAATAAATACAAGATTATAGATGAAGTCTAAAATACCTTGTTCAACAAGCAGCTCTGATTTCTCACTGTTGAATCTCTGGCATTCTTTAGTGGCTCTGTCTAACTCACGTTTATAGTCCAACAATCTTTTCTCCTTCTCCTTCACTAATCTCTGGTGGTTCTGGTATCTATCCCTTAGTTGCTCATCTGTTCCTTGGAAAACCTGTACACCAAATACAAAAAGCTAACTTCATTATGTATTAATTACATTTATAAGTCAGTTATTGATGTTTTTAAAATGTACACTTTTTACCGTAACAGAATTCAAGAAATAAGAGAGAAACACCTCCCATTCAGAATTTCAGTATGACACATAATGAGAAAAAATTAATATGCTACAAGCAAAAGTAGATAAAAATATCTATTTATCTTAAGCTGATAAATTAATCTAAATTTTTGTTAAAAAGGCAACCTTTTCCATTTTCTGTTGCAAATCTTGATTATCTTTCTCCATCTGCTGCTTCCTGCTCTCTAGGGCCTTCACATCATTGTCCAGCCTCATTACTTTGGTGAGATTCTGTTCAACTGCTGCCAGAGAGCTCTGCAAAAGAAAGAATGCTGGAAGTAAAACATCTTATGAATCCTATAATCAATTATTCTAAGTATAAAACTCTCAGCATTTTACAATATTTTTTAAAAATAGGGGGTGCTAAGTTTTAGTTTTCATCTTAGTTTCAGATATCAGATAAATTTGAGAGAGATTTGAAATAAAGTAACAAAGAAACAACGCTACTACAAGAATTCTGTGTTCTTAAATCTCCAATGACTGTTTACAGATTGGAGCAGCATCTGTCAGGTGAGTCGAGGTATGCTTGATTTTGCTTCAGGGCAAAGGATTAGATTATAAAAGTGCCAGAATTTTTATTGTTTTGTTATTAAAGTATTCACATAATCATCATGCAAGTTACCTTTAGAGGTTCTAGCTGACTCTCAATTGTTTTTACATTCTCCTTAGAAGCAGCCAGTTGAGCCTCTCTGTTGCTAAGCTGCTCCTGGATTTCCCGTGCTTTCTCTTTATTCTGCTTTAGGTATTTCAGTTCTGTCTGACACTCTTTTACCTTCAAGCTTTGTTTCAGTCGTACCTGACGCAGAGCTTCGAGTGCTTTAATATACCTTTAGAAAAAGACAAAATTTCAGATCAATACAGCAATACTGCTGCATGAAACAATGCTTAGACATTAACACCTACGTTGTCAGAGAAGACATTTTCTTACTTAGTTTTTACTTTATTACAGTAAAGAGAAAAACCTTGTTGCAGAAAAGATCTCATCAAATTTTTGTTTCAGGGCCTTTCCTTCACTTAAAGGCCAGTTGGATTCTTCTTGGTGGCAGAAAATGACATTGTTAAGCACAGATTTGGAAACCCCAAGGGCGCTGATCATCTCCCGATCTATTTCGGCACACTTGGAACTCAGGCTGACCTTCTCGCCGAGCCTGCGTAGCACAGATAAAGAAAATCCCCAAAGAAGTTACTAGCAAATTCTTATAAAGTAAACGGCACTTTAACAGCATAATCTTGTCGTAACATAATGACTTAAAATTTAAGAAGTAATGTTCATGTTCAACAGATTGTAGTTTGACTGTTTGGCATTCTAAAATTCTGCGGAACCACCAGAGGGAGCAAAAATGCTCAAGTAAAGGGAATACACTTAGAACAGTGGAGATGGGAGTTAAACACAGGCTAAAAACTACCTGAAACTGAAAATGTTCGAGGAAGTAAAGTCTACATACTCCACACAGTGTTACTTTTAAACTGTATCAGTACAGCCATAGACTCATGGAATGGTTTTGGTTGGAAGGGACCTTAAAGCCCATCTTGTTGCAAACCTCTGTCACTATCAGGGATACCACCAGCCCGGTTGCTCCAAGCCCCGTCCAACCTGCCCTTGGACACTTCCAGGGATGGGGCAGCCACAGCTTCTCTGGGCACCCTGTGCTAGGGCCTCCCCACTATCATTACTACTAATAAATTCAATTACTAAATTACTAAAACTAAATTCAAGTTAACAGAAAGATTTCTTGACACAGAGGCTATCAAATGTAGGATTTTTCAATCACCTAACAGATACAGTGGTGAAACTACACAGTTTTAATCTAAAAGCACTCGTAGCTGCTTCAAGGAATACATTATGACATTTTCTCTTATCTTATGCATAAAAGTACACCAAAACCAAACTGATCTTCATGCCAAAGTAAGAAAAAGCACTTGACAACTTACTTTGTTCTGGTAATGACAGATTCCAGTGTTTTAAATTCCGGGGTCTTGCCTTTCTGGCTACAGACCATGGAGCGCTGGACAGCCATGACCTCTCCATTCACATCTCGAAACTGCAGCCGGATCTGAGCTCTAACATCTGTTTCATTGGCAACCTTTAGCAGAGACAGAAAAATACTGAATAAGGAAAATTCTTCTCAAGGTCCAAATGAATACGTGGCTCCCCAGCTGTGGGGAATGTTCCATCCTCCCCCAGCTCTCTGCTTTTCCTGAAACAATACAGTCAGCTCAAATCTGCCTACAACTTGAGCATTCCTGTTTCCATCACAACCCTGACTGCAGTGAAGCATTTTATTTAGGACTAAACACACATTAAATTTGGTTACTATGACTTTTACCTTTGGATCGTGAACAAACGTTTTTCCTTTGGTGCCAGGAGGAAAATCTCCAGTGCATATATATTTAAGACATTCGATGATAGTCTAAGAAAACAGAAATAAATATATAGTTATAATGGCAATTTAGAGTAACCAAGATGGACTACAGGCAACACCACAGTAACAGCCCAAATATTTACAAATTAATTAATTATGTGAGGAGAGAGAAACAAGAAACAACATTTTATTTTTTGAGTATCATGAAAATATGACACTTTGAAAAATCTGTTTTAATAAGGATCCGGATCAATTTCCTATGAAAAATATCACCCAGTGCTCTGCAAAGTTCAGCCATGAAAGCAGGTCTCTAATAGTGCTAAACAACACAGTATGTGCAGTAAACAGTACAACTTTTGCTGTATTATTAATACCTTTCTGTGGAGATCATTATGCAAATGTTGAGGCCCTGCAGGCCTATTTACAGCTCAAACCCATGCATGGAGCAAGCCTTACCGTTTTTCCTGCACCATTTGGTCCCACCAAAATTGTTAATGGATTAAAGAAAGTGATAATTTGTTTGTCTTTATCCTCTACCCCAAAACTCCTCACTCCGAGGATACTCATTTTCTCAATCTTTGACATTTTTGCTGAATGTTTTCTCTTCCAAAGTCAGAGGCACAAATATTGCAAATCCTGCAAAACAGAGCTTTGTGAAAAATCCAGTATGCAGAATCACAGATCACTGAAAGCTCACTAAACACCTATGCAAGCACAACATATGATGAACACACTTAAAAACACAGCTGAGGCTTTTCAGTTATTGCTCAAGGTACAAAGCATATGAAGACATTAACTTGGAAATTAATCAACTCCAAGTCAAGTGCCACACCATGTATCATTAAATGGAATACAGTGTCCCGGAGTAACCCTTTATTCCACATCAAAAACCACACTCATGTCCTTTCAGAGTACCCCAAATACGAGAGAGGCCCAGTATTTCCCCCTTTTAAATAACCCACTGTTGTGCTGCAACACCCAACACCCTGCAAGCTTTGCCACTGCCTGTGCTTTCTCACAGGCACATCCAGCACCACCCTGTCCTCATTCCTGCTGGCAGGGGGAAGGCTCGGGAGCATTCCCGGGCCATGGGGCAGGAGCCGCTCAGGGGGCCTGCCCTGGTCTGGGGAGGCAGCTCTGACCCCAAACCCCGTCACTGACCCACAGCAAACACGCGTGTGTCATGTGTGTGGGGGTGTGTATTGCGGGGGGTGTGTGTGTGTGTGCATTCCAGAGGTATGGCTGTGCATTGCAGGTGTGTGTGTGTGTGTGTGCATTCCAGAGGTATGGCTGTGCATTCCAGGTGTGTGTGTGTGTGTGTGTGCATTCCAGAGGTATGGCTGTGCATTCCAGGGGGGGGTGTGTGTGCGCATTCCAGAGGTATGGCTGTGCATTCCAGGGGGGTGTATGGAGGTGTATTCCAGGGGTGTCCCACGTGTGCATGGCCGTGTGTTCCAAGGGTGTTCCAGGGGTGTCCCAGCATATCCCAGGGGTGTCCCACGGGATTCCAGGGGTGTCCCAGTGAATCCCAGTGTATCCCAGGGTGTCCCAGGGGTGTCCCAGTGTATCCCAGGGTATCCCAGGCCCCGCTCCCGGCGCTGCCCTCAGGGCTCCCCCCTTGCCCTGCCGGGGAGGCTCGGGGGGTGCCCGGGGGGTGCCCGGAGGGGCCGTGCCCGACATGGGGCATTTCCTGCCGGATCAGAGGTGCCCCCGGGGCTTTCCCGCCCGGAGCCGCTCCGGGGGCGGGCGCTTTCCAGGGACCGGCCATGAGGCGGCCCTTCCCCTTCCCCCGCCCGCCCAGCCGAGCCCGCCGCCCGGCCCCCGCGGCCCCGGTGTCCCGGCCCTCCCCGCTATCCCAGCCATCCCCGCTATCCCATCCCGGCCATCCCCGCTGTCCCATCCCGGCCATCCCCGCTGTCCCATCCCGGCCATCCCCGCTGTCCCACCCCGGCCATCCCCCATCACCTCCCGCCGCCGCCGCCGCTGCCCCGGCCCGGCCCGGCCCGGCAGGCCCCGCGCCCGCCCCGCCCCGCCATGGCGGGCCCGCCCCGCGGCCTGCGGGTGGCTGAGAGCCAAGTGAAAGGCAGTAATAGTGGCGAATCATAATGGTGATAAAGGGAACAATAAAAGCCCCCGGGCCCCCCGTCCGCTGCGAACTCAGTGGCCTTACACGTACTACCCGGTTCTCAGGCTGGGACATCCCCGCGGCCGGCTCGGCCTCCGGGCCCCAAAGCCCGGGGGGATCTGAACTGTCGGCACTTTCAGGCGACTCCAAAAACTGCTTAGTAACTTCACCGGCATGTTTTAGTGCGCGCTGTATTTCCTTTGTGAAGTGAAACAACACGGTTGTATCAGATCGAGTTCGTGGTTACATAACAGAGGCGAGCTTTGGGGAGCAGCCCTTTGTGCTCGCTGTCAGCATCATCCGTAATTAAACTGAGAACAGAGATGACAGCTGAAGTAAGCCTGGACCTTATCAAAAGCTGGCAGCCAGCAGGTGGTTTTGTGGCCAGCAATTCAGGCTTTCACTCTGCAGTTGTACTCTGGTGATAACCCTATTTTTATGAGTTCACAAAGCATGAACTATGGCCACTTCAGATCCCGAGACAAGGGGAAGATAGTGTCCACACTGGCATGACAGGCTGGAAAAGTGTTGCCAAAGTCGAAGATAAAACCCACACGTCTCTCAGCAGCAAACCCAGCCCCTCTGGAGGGGTGACACCAGACTGCACTGCCTTTTTGGCTGCGGCCTGCCCTGTGGCTGCCCCGGTATGACTCGATCCAGCAGCACAATGCCGTCAGGCTCTGTTGGCACTGCTTTCTCCACTGCAACACTTTCCCACATGGCTTTCAGGTGATGCTCAGCCCGTGTCCTGACTCTGCAGCCAGTCTGACCTCTGGAACGTTCTCTAGAAGTTTCTGATCAGGAGACAGTTATTGGTGTTGTTTCTGTTAAGAGTTTTCTGTTCCACCATTTTCCCACCAATGTGAACTCTGTTCTCTAAATAGCGTGTGTGTTTGTGCTACTGTGGGATGGGTTAGTGGGAATGATTTCTTCGCCTGTGATTCATCTGCTCTGACCAGCACAGTTACCAGCCTTTCAGAGTCTATAAATCTGAGAAGGCAAAAGCGTGAACATGAAAGATGAGGAGCAGAAGGGACTACCTCAGTCACTGTTTCCTGCAACGCAGGTTATCGTGTCATCCCTTCTAGAAATCTGTCAATCTGGTTGGAACATTAGGTAGAACAAATAGTGGTTACAAACTTTTATATTTCCAGTCTAAACTACTATAAGAGCAGTCAAATGCTGGTTTCTATTGAGGAATGTAAGTATATGTTGTATTATTTCCCACATGCTCTTCCTTCTAGAAGCCAAACATTTTCATCTTGGTACTTCTTTTGTTTCTTTGGATGTGCCCTGACAACAGGATGCTCCATAAGCCTAGTGTTAAAAGCGTTCTCAGGAGCTTTTTGTTAGGATCAAAAGATCCTTACAAGAGGGCTTCTTTAACCTGTAGTTATACTTTTCTTGAGGAACTTTAGGACTAGCATTAAAAAAAAAAAAAAATTGAAAAAGTTAAGCAGTGTTTTCAACAAAACTTAAACAGGTCTGATCATAAAATTATTTGTTGAGAAATTAATCATTTGATGTGCACCAGATCTTCTCTGCTTCAGTGACTCTCAAGCAGGTAGCTGTGGAAAATCAGATGACTCTTCTCACATTGTTGAATGATTTGTCCAATTTTGCTGGAAAATTGTAACCTTTCACTGAGTGACTGTTACCCTCTCACAAGCCCTTGCCAGGCATCTGAAAGTAGATTTCAGCCATTTATAAGCACTGCAGTGTTTTCCAGCGGATAGAGTTTTTCCACTTACGTTGAAGGACAAGGTTTTCCCTTGATGCCAGGACAGCTAATTTCTGCCATTAATGCCTGCCATGCCTTCACTGTTGGGCTAATGAAACCCATGCCTTTCTCAGCCGTGTGTTCTGTGCTGAATTTCACACAACAGCAAGGGTGAGGGAGGAGGGCTAAAGAGCTCAAGTTGGTTGAAGTGTTGTTAGGGTCTGTGTATGTCTAAGATATGGATAATATTTTTTACTCTGCCTAGAACTGCAGTTCATGTTAGAAAATCCCATTGAACTGAGGATGGCATATTACTGAGTGGGATGTAAAAACTACTTAGCTTTTCAGATCTCCATCTCTCTGATTATGTGGTGCAAAAGTAAGAATAGAACCACATAAAGATCTGTGTTATACAAGGAATGCTCCTATTTCCTGTGATGAGATTTTGATATCGTGTAAGAAAATGACATCTCTTATCCACAAAGGTGTTTTCCCCCTACTTGATGTCAGAAGGAAGGAAACCCCCACCCTGTCCCCACTGAGGCATCCCACAGTGCCTATGATAATTCACACTATGGTCTTTGCCTTTTCCTATATGAGAAAACTTTCCCTTTCATTTAATATTCAAGGTGTACATGAGTATATATATAGGCAGTGTTTAGTGCATAAATCAAACAGCCTTCCTTGAAGCCAAAATGCTGCTGCTCTATATCTTCTTACTGAGTTGGTGCTTACCTGGCTCAATGGGAGGTGCAATAAAAGAATTTCGAGTAAATCTCAAGGCTCTATTGGCTCTAACAAACAAGGAGGTGGGTCATTATCTCTTTTTCTTCATTTTCTGCAGTTCTTTTAATGGAAATGTAAGATGAAGTCTGGGCTATTTTCAGGTCTAGTTTGCGTGTCCTGTGCTTTGTTTGTTAAAGTTGAGATGCTCAAGGCACTGCGTGTCAAGCTCTCCTCAGATGCTGGTGCTGCAATTGTTTCCCGAAAGGAAGTTCAGAAATAGCAAACCTGATGAAGATGATATGGACCTAGAAATGTTTAACGATGTGGCAGACACTTAGAGGAGAAATACCTTCTAACTGTGTATTCTTTTTTAAAATTTTAGACCCTGATTCAAGTACCCAGTGGGAAATTTCAGGTAAGGCTTTTAAACTTCTTTATTACTTCTGCTGTGAATTATTTCAAGAATGATGATTTTTGTAGCAGATCTTGAGGGAAAGTTAGGCTATTAAAAAAAGACTGAATCTCTCTAAAAGGGAATACCTCTGCTAGTGGTATGTTCACGGGCAGAGAACTTCCTTGTATGGAAAGCTGTGGAAATAAATAACCAATTCTGTGACCACAGTCTCTGATACTTGGGTATAGCCCCGCTGAAGGCAATCTCAGGAGCTCTTGAAGAGAGTTTACTGCTGAGGCTGTTCTCAGTGTTACTGTGTGAGGTACAGATCCTGAACATCACATGCTGGTGAATATGGTTGTTATTTGAAGCACTAAGATGTTCTTGCCCCTTGGCAAACAGAGCTGAGTGTTATAAAGCATTATGGAGTTTGTGTCTGAAGGAAGCAATATGCTGGCACAGGTTATTACCCACAGCCCTGTTGATCAGTGGATTCAGTCTGTGGTCTGCAGATTTCTTGGGCTCTGTGATCTGAAAAAAGGTTCATGAAAAATAACTAAGAACAGGCAGTGTGTTGTTGGGAGGTCTTGTCTTTAGAGCAAAAAATGTTTAGAGTTTGCAGCTTTAAGGAAAGTGAAGAGCAGCACTTTACAGACAGGAGACTATGTGGTTCTGTCCTTTTGTGTGGAGATGTAGCTGGCAGAGGCAATGGGCAGATCTAACCTCCCCAGGCTACCCAGTGTGGCTTTGATAAAACTGCAACCCCAATGGATTTTAATCTGATTTTACAACTCTTCTCCTTATGTTTCCTTTATAAGAATTTTTGTAATGTTACATGCTTTTTTTCTCTCCTGCTCTAGATTTTTTTATCAAACCCCAGAAAACTAGGAAAGTAACTCTTTCTCTGATTAAATAGAAATAGACAATAGGTGATTTCTGTTTCTGCTGTGCATGCAGATAGTTATGACATTTATTGAAAGATAAAAGTTAACTCATTTGGCAGAATATAATTTTGCTGTTATTTGATTATTTTTTTTTTAGTGCAACCTTGTTTCCTGTCAACTTGAAGAAACCATAGAAGGGCTGAAAGTTTCCTTTAGGAATGATCAAATGAGAACACACAGAACATGCATTTCTCGGCTGGAGAAAAACATGAATCATATAATATCAGCTTTAAATAAAGGATATATTGTAAGTTTCTCATCCATTATTTATAGTCATAGAATTGTGGAACGGTTTGGGTTTAAGGGACCTTAAATCTCTTCTAGTTCCAACCCCCTGCCTTGGGCAAGGACACTCCAGGTAAAAAAGTGAAATTACTTTGAATGGACTGCTCGTTTTCAAAACATGAAATTAAGCAACTCAGCATTCTGGTCAAGTAAAGTCAACAGCAAAATTTTGATGCCATCTCTGTACACTCCTAATTTTGCACTGGTGAGCATTGCAGCTGCTGCTCAGCAAAGGTTTTACACAAAATACCTGTAATTCATAAAGTCTGGATGGAAGTTAGAGTTTCCTGAAAGATGCATCACCAGTAGACAAATCCTGGAACTTGTCATTAGCCAGGAGATTAATCAGAAAAGTCCCTAAGCCACATCTCAGTACGTGTAGTCAGCCAGGAAGAAGTACTCCCAACACTCCAGTGTCTTCTGTCTGTACATTCATGCAGATCTATCTTTCCTTCTGGTTAAAGATCCTCTTGAACAACCACAGACAGCTTCTCAGCAATATGCTCTTCTTCTTTTCTCCCTTATTTTCACTATTACCTGTTATTATTATCATTATTGCAGCAACCCAGGGAGAACAGCACCTGTCCCATGCAATCTGTGGCCCGACCAAGAGTCCTGAAGCGCTTCCAGAAGTACTTCCAAAAGCTGCAGGAGAACTGCCCATAGTCCTGGTGACAGGTGTGGCATACCAGTGCTCACAGACCCCTCGTACACAACACTAGAGCTGGTTCTGCTGGAACACTGCCAGAGCACCACGAAGAGACAGCACGACATTAGCACCGATGGTTCATATATGTATTATCAGATATTTATGTCTTATTGCAGGTATTAACATATTTATTTTATTTATAGAGAGCTTTTGTATTTGTACAGTCCTAATATTCAAAGGGATCTTGAATAAAATAATATTATTAATCCTAGTGTGTGTGTGCACTATAATAAGGCTATGTGAGTGAAATTAAAAAAAATAGAGATAAAGAGGCAGATCCAGTGATGTGCTCTCCTGCAGGCACTTAGAAAATTGTCAAATATTTATTTTCTGAAGGCAGGAGAAAAAAAGGGAGAGAAGGCTATCTTTTAAATATGTGCATAATTAAGTTTGAAAACAATGTGGTTCCCTGAAATTCCACAACATATTTGCAGTGCAGTATACCTGCATGATACATATTCTTTATTTATTTTACATATTTAGTGTGAGAGCAGATAATATTTAATACCTGTGGTATATTCAAATTTTGAAGCAAAGAGCGAGGAATTAGTGTTTGTTGGTTCAGTGACAGGCCAAAATGAAACCTTAAGCCGGTCTCTAGGTTATTGCCATAGAAATATGGTAATGATAATTATCAAACTGAAACAATGGTTGTAGCAAAGAATGTCTAATTTAGGCTGCATTTGGGTTTTTGGATTACCTTAAACTGTGTTTTTCATGAAGTGAAGAATAGATCTACAGGCTACTTTTCCTAAATAAAAATACCACATTTTTTTAAAATCTGAAGTGTCAGAGGAAAACAACACTTTTACTAATGCATGGAAGCATATATTGAATTCCAGATGAAATGCAGTGGACTCCCTGAGCTGGCTTTTGGACCATGAAGTAGTTTGAGGACCTGCCCAGCTAGATGTTGTGTAAGTTTTAAGGCAAAAGTACTTGGCATAAACATTTTTTTGGGAAGTTGTAGACCCTTGCTGATGAATAAACAACAGGATTAAGTAATTGAGCATAATCATATGCAAGGAATCATCAGACTGTAACAGATGGGCAAGATTTTCCAAGAAATGGAAGGGTGCACAGCAGAGATTCCCATCTAGGTGACTGAGATCAGCCAGAATGAATCCAGACACTGGTATTAGCAGTGACAGTGGCTCATCCTGTCCCTCTTGAAACTAATAAATGTTCTCCAGAGCAAACAACTATAGCAGTAAAGAGGAAACAGGGAGCACTGTCCCACAAGCCAAGCCCATGCCGTTAGTCACTGCCGGAGGTTTAGCAAGACCAGACAATTTGAAACTCTGAAAGAGCAAACATGAGAAGGTACCTCTCTAAACAGATGTGCCCTGCTGACATCTCCAGGGAATCAGCAACGCCTCCTGGGACACGCAGGAAGCTGGGAATCCTGCCCCACACAGCGGAGCTGTCAAATGCTTGAACATCAGATTTCACAAGTAACTGTAAATGATACACAGCTGCTAAAATTGAGACAAGGCTGGAAAGCATCACTTCTTTCTATTATTTTATGTTTCATTCCAGCTTTTTGCGTTAAATGGAAAAGTAGCAGCAAAATCAGCATTTTATGACACTGCTTGCACTCTATAATCTTAATGAAGACGAACCCCTTTCAACCAACCATTGCTGAGTGACTGTAATATTACCACAGGTCATGCTAAGAACTCACCTTTCCTTCCAAACCGTGCTAAAACCTGTTAAAAGTGTGAGCTATAGTGTGCTGTACCTACTGTGGGGACAATACTGCTCACCCACACCAAGCCAAACCTCATCAGAGGAGCACAAAATGCTACTGACTGCATAAATGACCACACTGGAGCTTAATTAACTAATTAAGCATGGGGCATATCGAATTAAAGCATATTTTAACACAACTTTGCATAAGCTCAGCTCATACTTCAAGTGTATTCTTTCACTATTCTTTCTCATTACCTTGCGGTGGGTCTGGCCACACAGAGAAATCTGTTTTCTTTCCACTTTGCTTTTCTGGGAGCATTTTACTTCCTGCATTACTGCACGTTAACAGGGTTTGGAGCACCTGTAATTCTTGTTTTATGCTATCTGCTTTTCAAGAATAGCAGTGCCAGGGTTCTAAGACAATTTAGAGTCCTTGGGAGCATTCTAAAATCGCCTGAGTCACATAAATGGATTTTTAGTGTGCTGCCAACATGGTGCATTATCCATTTATCGTGTTGTCAACCTATTGAAAAGTCATTTCAGAAGAGCAAATAAAGGTGGTGTTTCACACCAGAGTCATCCAGACACATAAAAGAGGTTTTTAGGAGCCCTGGGAGGGAGAGCCTGCACACAGAAGAGCAGAGGAAGTTATGAGGCTGGCTGTGCAAACTTTAAAATTCACATTCAATACACACAATGCTGTTCACCCTGTGAGTGAAGAGGAAAAATCTTAAGGCTTTTGTTTTCAGGATGTATAGTCAAAAAAACCCTGAAGTGAGGCAGATCCTGCTGTCAGGAAGGTCTCAGTGAATGCAGAGGGCACTCGGCAGGTTCCTGCTGTGGCATGTGGTGCTGTGGGAACTGAAACCCAGCACGTCACTGCCACAATGAAAACCAGAAAACAGAGAAACAAAAAATCTGGGGACAAACATACTGAACTGTTCAGGATGAAAACATGATAATCAGAGGTTTCTGAGCTCCTACAGGTTTCATTTTCTGGTGAGGGAAGCCAAAGGATTTTAGAAAGCAGAAGAGATGTTAAAGCTGCCAGAAGGAGTTGCTGAGATCTGAAGCGGTAAGAATCCCACCACTGCTCCTCTGCCTCAGCACTTCAGGGAGCTATAGAATGGGCCTAGGGGGGTTTTTTTTAACTATTCTGGTTACCATTCCCCCTCACACTTCCCATGATTCTAAAAAGCTCCCTAATACAGCCTGGGCCAGCCAGCAGTCACACCTTTGCTTCAGCCACAGACAGACAGTGAGCAGCAAAATGACACCCACGTTTCCATCAGTCTGGATTGAGTCTGGAGCCACAGCTCTCTCCTCTGGGTCACCTTCCTTTCCCTGTCTTTCCTCTTCTCATCTGCCTTTTTTTTTCTCTCATTTTGTGCAGCAGTTTGGTCAAGCTGTGCTTAGGTGGGATCTGACAGAGTCCCACTTTAGGGCCGTGTCCAGCACAAGATGGGAGCTGTGAAAAAACTGGTCAGATATTGCACGTATTGTTTCCAGAAAACAGTGACTCCTACGGACTGTCATGGAGCTGTAAACAACTCTCCTCTAACTTATTTCCTAGGAAAAGGGGGGGTTTCCATGTGCTTTAGGTCAAGACCAGTCTTTACCAAGTTTCACAATTTCCCTGGCTCACGACTGGCCTTTGACAAGCACTGAGGCTGTTTTGTGGCAGAGGTGCTCCAGGAGCAGCACTGCTTTGGGGTGCAAGGACAAAGTCCAGGCATTTATCTTTGCTCTCCACTGCAGGAAGCAGGGATTCTGCTTGCTGCTGGAGCATCCAGCCTGGATTTGCACACACACACACACACACACACACACACACACACACACACACCTTCCTGCAGCAGCCACCTTTGCAAGGGCGATGCACTGCTGGAAGGCAGCAAAAAGCTAAGGATTCATTCCTTAAATAAGGTGAATATGACTACCTGATAGTGACCTGCTTTTTGCACTCCCCTGGCTTCTCTCCACTTCTGTCTGTTAGTAGTGAAAGTATCACCAAAGGTTAAAACAGTTTCTACAGTCCCAGGACATCAGTGAGTTTGGGCATCAGAAAATTTGCTAGGATAAGAGAAGACTCTATTTCAAATGGATTGCTATAAACTAAGCTCCCAGCACAAAATATTGGAACATAACCACTGTGAGAAAGAATTCCAGAGCTTCTCTGCAGGAGATGTCTGCTGGTTTTCAGAAATTTCCATTTCCTTCAGCTTGGCAGGTTAGAGAGGCACAAGACAGTGCACCATAGCCATGCTGCCGTTTGTACTTGCACCGGTAAAGAAACCTTATCTGAGCATCGTAACTTCACCCTTATCTAGATGAAAGAACAAAACCAGCTCCTACAAACAGTTGCAGCTCAGTCCTTACAAGGTATTTGCTAAGTCTATCAAGCTGTTGCAGGCACGTACCTACAGGAATCATCACTATTTCTCGATGCAAAGCAGCGCCTGGCCAGGATGATCCCAGCTGGCATCAGCAGCACCTGGCACAGCTTTTGGGATAACTTTGTTTTCATGCTCATAGCATCATCTGATTCCTTTTTTCAACAATATTCCTAAATCAGCTGTAACATGAACACTTATAACACTCTGACTCCCACTGAGATACCTTTTTCATTAGTATCAAAAGTCACGAATTCACTGATTAGACTATTCACTTCCAAACTCCTGATTATTCCAAATTCAGAGACACTTAGGACAAATCCAACAGTTTGGATTTCCACATGCTGTCTTTTACTCCAGTCTCCAGAGTTTCTTTGCTTACACTTGTTCCTATTCCTACCAATTCTATCCATGTTTGTGGTGCCTTCAGTCTGCCTATTCCTACAGATCAGACAAATTCCAGAATTATAGGTATCAAAGGTGTAGAGTTTCAAGGCCAGGACCTGTTGCTTATGTTGCCATGGTTTTTGCTTACATCATCCTCCAGCTTTTTAACTCTGCATTCATGTGAAAAACAAAACCCCAAACCATGTGAACAATAACAAACCTGGGGCTGGGACATGGCACCATGGTTTGTGTAGGGGCACTGAGCCAGCTTAGAGAGAAAAATAGGCACTGGAGCCGTCCTCTTATCTGAAGCAGAAGAGGGGGGAAAAGGGGAGGAGAGGGAGAAGGAAACATCCCTACATTGAAAAGTGCAGTGAGTTTGGAATATATCACAAGAAGAGAAAGTGGTAAAACAGTGGTGAAGGACCAGTCTTGTTCCTTTAGAGCTGGGCAAAACCCTGCTGAAAGACCAACTCACGCTGGTGCCACACAGAAATCCCTGTGAATTCTTGGGAACTGGAAGTTATCTCCTTCAAAGTTTATCAAGGGAAAAGAAATAGTCATACAGTTTATACAGAGTTTTGGAACAGTGATAAGATTCTGCAGAAGTGCTCACAAATGCCAAATGAAAGAGAGGGAGGCAAAGAAAAGGCCTGAGGCAAAATCCACTGGGAGTTGTGCGGGCCAGGAATGGAATTGGAGACAGATGTGCTGAGGGGCCCCGGGGCAGGGAGCCCTGGTGTGGGGGGACATGGCAATGGCCAGCAGCCCCACGGGCTATCCCTCCCAGGGGGGCAGGAACCACCGTGGCGTGGGACAGGCCAACTCTCAGCCAAGGAACAGGTGAAATAAGTGGGATTTTCCAACCAACCTTGAGTCAAAGCTGAGTTGCCCACAGAGATTTCTAACGGTGGGGTTGAACCTCAGCCTGGCTGGCAGGTATGGCCCAGGTTTCAGCCAAGGGGAAAAGGAGGCTTTGCCTGAAAAGTCAGTGTAAGTTTGAGGGAGACCTAAAGAAAAAACTGTAAAACACCAAAAACACAGTGAGCTGAGAGTGGGGCTTAATGTTTTCAGTTGCGTGGCTTGAAAATTCAGTCTGAGGGCAACAGGTAGTGCCAGGCAGCTTCTTTGAGAACTCCCCGAGATGCACTGGTGTAGAGTCCACAGAATCATAGAGTGGTTTGAGTCGAAAGGGACCTTAAAGACCATTTATTTCCAGCGCCCCTGCCAAGGGCAGGGACACCTTCCACTAGCCCAGGTTGCTCCAAGCCCCGTCCAACCTGGCCTTGGACACTTCCTGGGATGGGGCAGCCACAGCTTTTCCAGGTAACCTGTGCCAGTGTTTTACCTCCTCACTGTAAAAAACTTCTTCCTTACTACTTGTCACATTCCTACAAGGATACAAACCCCAGAGCTGTGTGATGAGAAAGTTCTACAGATAAGCACAAAGTGTGGGAAAAAAACCTGTTGTTGTTAGAGATGGCAAGCAGATACAGTGAAGTGGGCAGCAGCCAGCTCACAGATTAGCTTGAGCTAAGCCACATAACCACTACTGACTTTTGACTTCCCCAATTCAAAGTATTGAGATACTGAGGCACTTACTGGTAAGTGCTGTGGCATCAGGCCCTGTGGCAGATCTGCCCCTGCCCAGCAGACACGGAGCTGGACTCCAGCCACCCCCACCACTGCCCTCATTTTTGTAAAATAAACCCATACTTTTTTTAAAGGAAATAAAAAAGGAGTTTTTCCAGCTTCCAGGAAAGTGGGAAGCATGAATCACTGGCTGATTTGGCCAGGTAACCCACCATAGCGCCCTCAATGAATGAAGACCTTAGAGGTGACCCTCGCAAACCTGGTGGGTTTCTCCCCTGTCAGCTCCTGGCCAGCAAATGGGGCAGTAAGGGGACCACTGTGCTGACACAAAAATCAACTCCGTGGCACCAACTGTGCCCGTGGGGTCAGGGCTGACTCGCTCAGGTCACCCTGCATCCCTCGTTGTCCACCCAAAAGGAGCCACTTTGCTGTGCCCATCTCTGGGGCCACTTTGCCACTCAAGGGCAGTGGCTTCTCCCACTGTAAATTAATTAACTCTTACAGAACGCCTGCATTTGGTCAAAATTTTGCCACAAGTATTGCACAAATGCTGTAATTTTCTCTTTCCATGTAGTGGGCCATATATTTTCCATGGGGCTTTGCTTTTTTTTTTTTTCCTTACACCAGTCTTTTTCCTGTTGTCTAGCAGAGGATCCCATGCTGTGGCCAAAGAAGCTCTGATTTCTAGGGAACTGCTGTGGAGATGGCAACTGCCTGGTCATGCTTTGGGTCATTCTGTGCTTTACTGATTTTCAAGTTGAAAAGCCACATATTTATAGATTTACTGATTTCTTTCCATGGAAATGCTGATTGGGTAAGGAGGACGTCCCAGGGTTAGACACCCAATTTACTGGAACCTTTCTCTTCCAGAAAGTCTCCACAAGTGGCTTTTTTTTTTTTTAAATTTAATCAGTTTCCAAAATCAACCTAAACTGCTATTTCCTTCTAAAGACCATAAAATGGTAGAGGACTGGTCCAGAACCACTTAGAGGTTCTCTGAGCACATCAGGAGGATGAACACCCATCTCTACCTTCTCTTGCTGGCTGCAGGCATCTCTGCTGCTTCCCAGATGAGCAGCATGGCTGAATTACTGACACTGCTACAACAAATGTGGGAGGTGATGGCAAGGGACAATCAGGTAAATTCAATTTCCATTTTTCGAATTTAAAATTTGATATACTGAATCCTCTTGTTCTTGAATATTTCACTTTTTTTTTGAAAGTCAAACAATCTATGTGATTTTATGTTTTTATCAGTGTTAATGAAGATGATATTTAAAAGGCTGAATTAATATTTTATTTTTCAGAATCTGAGGATTGAAACTCCAGACAATATAAATGTAAGTAAATGGCTTTTTAAATAAAATTAACATTTTCATAAATGTCTTCATTGAAAATTGAGGTAGTTTTTAAATTGTTATCTCCTAAAATACTCTATTTGTATTTAAGAGTGAACAACTACTTTAAGTGTAGCTATTGTAAGATATAAAATGTTGTTAGATATAAAACATTATTAAAAACAATCCAATGTCGAGTCAAAAAAGATGCTGTAATATAAAAGGATAGCAACTATTCTTGTTGTATGTTTTTGTAAATCTGCAGAACACACACAAGGAGAGATTTTCTGAATCAGTTTTTTTTTAAATGAAAGACACCTAAAAAGGAAAGAGAAAACTTGTTCATACTTCTTGCTTCTATGTCTGCCAAAATTCTTCTTTTTAGTCTACTTCATTTAATCTGCTTCTAGGACAAGCTTTTGATAAGCTTACCACCAGGAAGGGGCAGCATTACTGCCCCCCGGACAGGACACCAGAGGCAGCGTCCGTGGACAGGGTCTGTCTTATAGATCAAACTCACCTTTATGCATTTGTCACCTTCTTTTGCGTCTCCAGTAAAATTCTTCTGTCCCCTCTCAGGGTTTCTTTCTGAGATGACTTTAAACAACTCATGTAGATGTTGTTAATGAGGCTTTTTTCTCTGCTGTGCATCAACAGGCATCTTGGTTTCTCCAGACCACAGCCAGCACAGAACTGTTCAGCTAATAGCGTGGCCAGATGGCTATTGGTGGGAATGCAATCTGAGTTATTAATTCACTGAAGGAGCAGAATAATTCCCATTTGTGCCCTCAGTAGTGCAGGAGAGTGGGGTTTTCTTGGTATCAAATCCCATTCCTTGCAAACTAGATGTGAAGTTCCCAGTTCTGTCACTTCCCTCTGGATCCTGTCTGAAGGAGCTCTCTGCCCAGGCTAGGACTTGGGCTGCCTTTAACTCTGAGGTTTTGACCCAGAATCAGCAGTGCCCAGTGCTGGCAGCTCATTTGTCCCTTTCCCTGCTGAGGTCCCTGGAGGTGCCACCAGAGCCCACTCTCATCTGAGAGCTCTCCTTCTCCCTCTCCCCCGTGCTTTGGAGCAGGAGGTGATGGAATTCCTCAATGTCTGAGTTTCTCATTCAGCAGCAGCAGAAGCATGTGGCTTCCCAGGCAAGGTTGTGGGAAAAGCCATCTTACTCATCATGCGGCATCAGGAATGACTAACAGGAGACCACGCGTTGGTCGAGAGCATCGTAGGCGCGATGCTGACCTTCAGCAGCTGCTGCGTTTCCTCTGGTGTTTGATGATTAGTTTTTTTCTCCATTTTTCATCATTTCTTCTCCTCTGACACTTCAGCCTGTTCCTGGTGCTGATGGTCGTGTCCTCTTCCTCCTTCCTTCTTTATGAGTTTAGCTGATCTCTTCCTAAACAGCCCGACACTGGTGAGTGTGACCATCATCATCTCTTTGCTTGGCTTCCATCCACACCCCTTTTCTCCTTTTCGGTGGCCTTGTCCAGACCACAAGGTCTCAGAGACCAAAGCCAGCTGCTGCTTTGTGGCAGAGACCAGCGTGGCGGTGGGGGTGGGGTGGGACAGGGCTGGGAAATGAGAGGGTGGCTGTTGTCCCCGTCTCTGCTGGCACACGGGTGTCAGGCTGTCGCACAGCTTAATGTTTGGAGTAGCTTCAGGTTCATTTATTTTCTTTCTCTTGTGTTCGAGAGACACGAGCAGATGTGAGAAATCAAACTGATTAGACAATGACATGGTCCATCTGGACACACAACACACACACCAGCAGATACTTTGCCAGGTTTCTGTCTCCAGAGTAGGTAAATGTGCACTTCAGATAAGCACTCTTGCCTAAGTTGCTCACACTGGAGTCCAAAGGTCAGTAAGAATGAATTAGCCACGCAGGCAGTTGGCCATCACTCCTGATGACTCTTGATAAACTTATTGTAGCTCATGGTTACAAATTCTTGTATCTCATTTTTGATGTTTCTTCCGTCTTAGGATGTGAATTGTATCAGCACAATCTTTGAAGGAACAGAACAGCTGAAAACTAATCCAGCTATGAAAAAATTCAGTGCTTTTTTCCAAAAATTTGAAAGACTGAAGCAATTTCTCACACCAAGCTTGGCAAAAGAGGTAGGAATTTATTCACTGTCTACCAGAGATCTCATAGCAGAGATGTAACGCAACATGATCTATAATTCATAAACAAGCCCTTATGTCTACAAAAGTGAGTAATTTTTGTACTGGCTTTTTTTTAATACATGGAAAAATAAATCCTAGCATTATTTCATGTTTATACGCTTCCCTTGTTCTAGTCTTCCACTTGCTCCACCTCTGAATTAAGGAATCATAGGTGTGATCAGCAAATTTAAAACTGTATCATTCATAAAATGATCTTGAGATGAAAAAGCTCTAAATAATGATTAAATATTAAGCAATTTCACTTTCTTGATTAATTTTGCAGGTGGAATGTGATACAGAAAGAAGGAATGCAATGATATTTATAGGAAAGCTGATGACATTCATCCGAAAAACATTAAAAAACAGAAGAGCATAGCGTCAGAATCTTCTAAAATTGCTGTAAATTTTTAAGAGTAGTAAAATGTTTATTTGTTTAAGAGGTACTCCTCTTTTGTGTTAAAATCTGGCAGGGCACACCTTCAGCTTCATTGGTACTGCACTGGTTCATGTTTGGCATCTCCAGGTACTGATGGTCAAATGGCTTTTGTGTTTTGAGTTGAAAATTTAAATGCTTGATGAAACAAATCATGCAGAGGATTACAGAAGGACACGACTGGGCATAAAACCTCTGGATTTCTCACGAAAGGTTAATTTCTGAGCAGTCATGGGGAGAATGAATGTGGGCGGATGTGAGCAGAAGCAGCTGGCTCACACCACACCCCTCGCCCCACCATCGCCTGCCCCGCAGGTCTCACACCCTGTGCCATCGGCCACGAGTGACACACAGTATGTGAGAGGGACATGTTCCCTCTGCCTTTCTTTAAGGCCAGGCTGTAGGGGGGGGTGGCAGGGATTCTAGAGCTTCTAACGTTGCAGGTTTAAGGTCAGATTTCTGCTGGAAAGTTTTGCTGGTCTCACATAACCTCCTTATTCTTGATGTCTGGAAGAGCAAGAACCCACGTGTGGACCATTAAACCAGTACACAAGTGATGCTGCTGAAATAGGGACTTTAGCTCAGGAAACTGGTGTGTCTGCACTGGGAAAATCTCAACATTGTGATACTCATCTACAGCAAAGAGGATTAATCAATATAATGATTTGAGCAAATAATTTCTAGCACTGAGCTGGCTTTGCCACTCCTTTGAAGGCAGGTGGAACTGCAAAATCATAGTCACACAACACCCACCTCCTGAGCTCTGCCTAAGCCTTGCTATTTATGTGTGTGCATATCTATAGATATATCTTTCTGTATGTCACTTACCTACAAGGAGTACAAGAATGTTGCACTGACACACATGGGATTTCCTCAGTGCAGCCTCCTCAGAACTCTGCTCAAAGCCTTCCCCAAGCACTGAGAAACACATCCTGAGCGTTCACTCTACCTGCAGTTTGGTAGACCAGCGTACATTGGACTACTAAAGATTTGTGAGGATCTAAACATATGCCATGTAGAGTGTTAATGCTTTTTTAAAAGTTAATGGATAGGAGTGTTTAGAACAGTATGAATTTATTTCTACATTGAAAATTAAATTATAAAACATTTTATAGATATATGTATTTTGGAGAAAATATTTATTCTTTATTTTTATGAGTTTTAATACAGTGAATAAATGTTTGTCTCTGCCTTTCCCTTGCCCCCCTAAATTTCTTCCAAGCTACTCCCACACTTCAGCAAATCTCGTTGTAAAATCTCTGACAGTCAAGGGAATTAGATCCTCGAGCTGAGTGTGCAAGTGTATTGCTGGAAGCTATTTCTAATGATGAATGAATTAAAAACCTGAGAGCTCATTAAGGTGCCCACCCCCATGACAGAGGTGAGCCCGTTTCCTCTAGCTCCCTGGATGATTGCATTTATTGCTATAAATATCCTAGCATAAATTAATTCTTGGGGGGGGGGGGGGGGGGGGGGGGGACGGAAAAAAAATTTAAA
>JAWWEU010000029.1:7486108-7496707 GCA_035583155.1 Acropternis orthonyx
GGGACGGGGCGGGCTGTGACCCCCACACCGGACCGGGCTCGGCGCGATGTTCCGCAGCGCCGGGGGGACGGGGCGGGCTGTGACCCCCACACCGGACCGGGCTCGGCGCGATGTTCCGCAGCGCCGGGGGGACGGGGCGGGGCGGGGCGGGGCGGGCGGCCCGAGCTGCGCTCCCCGGGGCTGCCTCGACGGACCCGAGCCCGGGACGGGCACTCTCCGGGACCCCGCCCCGCGTCGCTGGTGCAAGTTAGAAAGTCGTTGTTTGGGCAATCTCGGGCTGTTTGTCTTGGAAAACCACCGCGGGCAGGAAATTATTTGTGCAGAGGAAGGGCAGGGAGGGCCGGTCCGTGCGGCGGCAGCGGCGGGCGCCGCTCCGCGGTGGGGTTGGGGGTCCCGCACCTCGCGCGAGTTAAGCAAGAATAACAAACTTTAAAGAAGAGGGAGGTGCGGTGAATGTCTCAGTGGCTGCGCTGGGGGATCCGCACCCAGCCGCGGTGCTGGCGCTGGGCTCCCTCCCCAGAGCCAGGGCGTCCCCGCGCCCTGCCCGGTCCCAGCAGAGCTCCCCACGGTCTGCCATCGGTCTCTTTGCCGAACTCCAAACCTGAGCCGTGTTTTGGGGCCGAGCAGGCAGAGCAGGAAGCGCTTCCCTCCTGGAGCAGGTGGGAGGCACTGGGCGAGAGTTACGGCTCTGCTCGTTGGTGGGATTGGTGGCGTTGCTAAGAACATGGAGGGTACAGGAGGGGTGACACTGCAGAGTGGTTAAAATAGTGCTGAAGGTTTGGCTGACCTGTTACTTCTTTCACAGCCAACATGCCAGTGTCAAGAATGCGCATGAGGCCCTGGTTGGAAATGCAGATTAATTCCAATCAAATACCAGGACTGATATGGATTAACAAGGTGAGACTGGTTTATACTATTATAATCATTATTAGTATTACTTGTTCTTAAATGACACTAAACAACAGTGAAGAGCATAAAGGAAAAAAAATGGAGAAAACTTGCTAGCATTATGTTTATAAAAACCCTATTTCTGTTTGGTACACGGTGGAGTAGCTCTGCTTTTTTTCTGGGAAAATTCTGAGGAGGGGAATGATAAATTACAATGAAAACAGTCTGAACATGGTGGACTACCAAGAAATCTCCCAAGATATTTTGCAACTCCTGCTTGCCCACTGTCCTGTCACCTCCTGTCCCAGTTAAGAAGCTGCTCATTTCAGTTACTCCCAGTTTCAAGATTTGGGCTGAAATAAACTGTTTTTTGGTCCAGAAGGCACATCCCTGTACCTGTAGCACAGGATGAGATCACTGGGCTTATTGAACCAGATCTCTGAAGTTTCCGTATCCATCCCAATTAGGTATTTAAGCTAGACATGTTTTTTGTAGGATTCCTGGAGGATCTTAAGGGCAACTTAAAAAAGGAGTTCTCTGCCAAAGTGTACCCAGAAAATATGCTGTAATTTATGACGTACTTGTAGATTGGATGCAATGTATTGAAGTGATTCTGGATTAAAATTGGTAATACTACTTAGCTCTACTGTACTGTATCACATTTTTTTTCCGTAGTTTCAGAAATCATAAAAAGACTTCAGTGCCATGAACAAAGTAGATGGAACAATAGCTATTTAATTAAAATATAGAGCAGTGGGAGTTGTAACACATCTGACCTGCTACTGAGAAATCTTCAATGAAATCCATCCTTCCAAACCAACATGGGATGCTTCTTTTTTGATTCAAATCTCTGCTGGTTTAATTTTAGGATAAGAGGATCTTTCAAATCCCATGGAAACATGCAGCTAAGCATGGCTGGAACATGGAGAAGGATGCCTGCCTTTTCCGGAACTGGGCCATTCATACAGGTGTGTGCTGGCTTTGCATTCCCAGGAGTCATATCTCAAACAAGGCATTTGCACCTTACACGAGATTTACACACTTATATTAGCTACTAGGATATATGTCAGAAAATAGAATTTTGGCTTATTTTTTGGGGGTGGGAAGAATTAGCACTGAAAAGTCTTAAATGCATACTTCATCTCTTATTCATAGGGAGATATAAAGAAGGTGAGAAAGACCCTGATCCAAAAACCTGGAAGGCAAACTTCCGCTGTGCCATGAATTCCCTGCCTGACATTGAAGAAGTGAAGGATAAAAGCATCAACAAAGGCTCCAGTGCTGTCAGGGTTTACAGGATGCTGCCACCCTTGACAAAGTATCAGAAGAAAGGTAAACTCTTGACTATCTACCTGGGTTTGTGCTGCTTAAACAGCACTTAAATGTCCTGCTCTGTGTAGGCAGGGGGTGACAGACCTGTTGGTAGCACTGGCGCTACTGGAGTTTCTCACTGGTTATTGCCACTGGGAACAGCTTTTACAAGGGGTTCAGTTTATCCTGAATTCTTTAACTGTACCTAAAGGCCTCATCAGGAGGCAGTGGGGACTGGCTGCTGCTGGCAGTAGCTGAGCTTGCTGAGCAGGGCTCAAGGCTGCAAGAGCTCACACTCAACTAAAATGTGCAGCTTTTTCTCACATTTGTCTTATTTTTATTTCCCAGAAAGGAAGTCAAAGTCTTCAAGAGAAGTAAGAAACAGGAGCAAGAGAAAGGTATGTGTCTGTAGAGGCAGCTGAAGAAGCTAGAGGTTTTGGTGGTTTTCTTGCTTAACTTTTTTCATATGGGAACTTGCATGTTCTTAGACAAGTCTTTCATGCTGTGCCCTTGTTCCTGTAGTTTTATGAAGAGACGAGGCTGGAGGAGTCAGCAGAAAGGTTAACCAACACTCCCCTGCCAGATGACCACAGTGGCTACACCATTCACGAGTATGCAGGGCAGGAAGTGGAGGTGGAGACCCCGTCCATCACCTTAGGTGAGACACTGCTTTTAGCTCTGAGCAGAGTGGAAAATGCCCTTTGTGCTAAACTCAAAGATGGGTCTTGGGGCTGGAGTGGCTGTGCCATCAGACAGGCAGGGAGGAAACAGAGGTGGTTGTCTCTCTCCTGTGAGTGCCAACTCCTGGTGCATCCCACAGACCTGTCCTCCTGTGAGGTGAGCGGCTCCCTGACCGACTGGAGGCCAGAAATGGACATGCCCATGGCTGACAGCACCAACGACCTCTACCACCAGTTCCAGGTGTCTCCCTTGGCCTCATCCTCTGAAGGTGGGTATTTCTTTTTTCCTACCCCAATATGTCATTGGTCTGCAGGAGGCAGGTTGGAGGCAAGGCAGTGGGATGAAGGAGTGTCGGAGGCAACCGGAGAACCAAGAGTTGTTTTGTAGAAAACCCCATCTCCACCTGATAGATCTGGGTATTTGGAGTTACCAGACTGGCCAGGGTGCACAAGGGGAGAGCTGGCACATGCCATCTGCTCATAGATGGAAGCTCTGAAATGCCACTGTAGTGACAGTGGAGGTAGACACGCTTCCCAGTGGGAAAAAAATAATTAGCATGGATATATTGGAGCGGTTCTTCATGTGGGGTGCAAATCATCTTCCTCCTATCACCTTCCAGACCAAGAGGGCTCTGCTCTGCTGAGTCCCAGGGAGGTGTTGGGGCTGGCTGGAGTCACAGTGTGCAGTTATTGAAGGGCTGTGAGGAGTCTGGGATGGGGGGAGTTAAAGGTAGTGGTGGTGCATGACAAGAGACTATGAAGCAGGTTCTGTGGTGAAGAAGCAGAAATATGAGGGCTAAAGGTTGACATCTATATCTGTTTTCTTTTATTTTTTTATGTGCTTACAAAGCAATCACAGATGAAGATGAAGAGGAAATTAACCCAGATATTTTTAAGGTAAAACCAACCCTTCTGGTCAGAATAAAATGGTCCAAAGTTGGTGTTTGCACCAAGAGGGAAAGGGAAGCAAGTCCCACACAAGCTGAACACACACTTACTTAATGAGGAAACCTGAACAATTAAATACAAAAAGAAGGCTGTTTTGCAAACGTGAACTGGAGAGGCCACACCCATGGAAATACTTACCCTTCATGTGAAAGTAAGAGGAAGTTATTGAGTAGTGTAGGAGTAGAGGTTTGTAGAATCACAGAATCATTAATGCTGTAAAAGACCCCTAAGATCATCAAGTTCAACTGTCAACCAAACACCACCACTGTGTTCATAAAACACTTCCAAGGATGGTGTCTCCACCACTTCCCTGGACAGTCTGTTCCAATGCTTGACAATCCTTTCCATGAAAAAAATTTTCCCAGTATCCAATCTGAACTTCCCTGGCACAACTTGAGGCCATTTCCTTGGCCTCAGGTTGATGTTTTAGGGTCTGCAAAGGGGCCTCCAGACTTTTCTGTTTTCCCTTCCCTCCACCTCTGATGCGTTTGGCCCTTAATCTGCATTTCCGGATGTGTCACACTCATCCAACTGATAAGATGGAATAAAGTGTTCCAGGCCTTCCTTATTTGCATTAACTTTTCTTTTTTTAAACTGGGAGTAAAACAAGTTTTATATAACTTAGCGTGAGAAGGCAGAGCTTGATCTTCTTGCTTACCTGTCTTCTAATTAAGGGCAAGGAATCAGACATTGCTCCCACAGCAAGAAGGAACAGTTTTTACCATCTCCTCCTTCTCTTCCAGCTGCTTGCACCAACCCAAGACTGGCACAACACCAGCATTGGTGGGAAGGGCTTTCTCACCAACGAGGCAGGCACCCAGAGCTTGTGCAGCACCTACAGCTACAAGGAGCAGGATGGGGAGATCGACACCACTTCAGGTACAGGCTCCCCGCTTGTCACTGACACTCAAGGCCACAGGATGACACAGATGAGGGTTTTCATGCAAGACACTAATTGGGAGGCAGCAAAGGAAATGGAGGAACATCCTTGTGTTCTGAGGTTTCCAAGCAGTCTGTTGGAAGGCTGTAAGGAATTTGTTGATAAAAAAGAAAAGTCAAAAACACCTCCAGTAAGAGCACCCTACAGGTTTCAGAGTTGTGCATGCATAACTTACGGGAACATCTTGCACTATAACTGAAGTATTTCCTCTATCAATAGCTTAAGCGGTACAGTTTAAGAGAGAGTGTTTGGTGTATTTTAGCAAAATAATGGTCTAAGGTCACATCTGAGAAGTCTTTCAGTTTTTGATTTCTTTTTAATGTAGCTATGCACTATTTTGCTCTTGTTGCGTTGATTCAGTTCCAATTCTTGGTTTATTTTGTCTAGGAGAGGCAGATTTCAGGTTCCTTGACCAGAAAGGCAGCCTAGACTTCTCCTGGCTGGATACAGTGAGGCCTACCATGCAGCAAGTCATTCACTGTGGCTTGTAACCCCCGGCTTCCTCCGACCACAAACTGCTCTCGGGCAGAAACTTTGACATGTGTGGAGAGAATGGAAGAAGTATTTTGTTACTGACTGAACAAAGAAAGTAGCTTTTTTATTCCGTTTCAGTTTTAGGCCTGGAAGGGTTAGCATGACAAACTCCATTATCAATGAAAAAAGGGATTCCCAACTCGCCAGCAGGACTCTGGCCCCGGAGCTGCTCGGCCACAGGAGGCACCGGGTCGCTCCGGCTGGGAAGCTTTTGCTGTTGGTGTGCCTTGGAGTCTGACCTGGTGGGGGACCACAGGCCTGGGGAGCAGATCTCCATCCTCCCCGTGTGAGATGTGATGAGCACTTTACCCGCAGAGTGCTTAGGAGAGACACTGCAGATGAGTCTCTTACCTGTCAGTTTTGGTTGCTGCTTACCTGTGCAACACTGGTGACGTTGAGCTTGACTGTCATTACACTTAGTCAGAAAAATTGCACTAATTGGCCCTCTCTTCTTTGATTTACTCCGTCATATAGTACATCTTTCAGATCTTTCAAACTGTGTAAGTAATATAGACCAATAAAATGTGAAAACTTAGTTTAGGCTTTGCTTCCACCTAGTCTGTTCCCCAGGTGCACTCATAGGATGCGCTCTGCCATAGCCATGCCCTATCCATTTCCATATTAGAGTTGAGGAGCTGCTGCATGAAACAATTTTGCACTGATAGGAGCAGAGCTCTTTGTTTCTACCATGCCTTTGCCAGATCTCTTCTGGCACTCTACAGGGATTCCTCCAGCACTGCACACAAGCTGAAACATCCTCTGGCCCCCCTGGACCATCCTGTGCAGGAAAGTGGTGGATGGGATGAGGTTCTGATTTGTGTGTAATACACAGGAATCAAATCACTAAGCTGTAACAGACTATTTTCTTGTACATTTTATTTTTGTATATAAAGTGTGTATATTTGTTTTAATAAAATGTTTTATATATTACATGTTTACTTTTTCTCATGGGAGAGCTCCGAGGATGCATTCCATCTTCCTTCAAAATACCCAAACAGATGTGCTGTTGACAGAGTTGGAGGGGTTTTTTCATGACTCATGAAAGCACAAGGAATTTAATTTGCTCCCATTTTCTGCCCCTTACCCCTTCTGAGGGCAGCTTGTGGGTGGAATCTTGCTTCCAGGGAAGGGAAGCTGATCTGCTATGCACATCTGGGTAGTTGGTTTGTATTTGCCATCATCTGCAAGGCAGACCCAACTCGGAGCTAGGCTACACTAACTTACACAGCAAGTCCCTGCTATGGACATGTCCATATCAGCATTGCCATCAGCTTTTGGGGTAAGATCAGCAGTGAAGCCCTAGTTAAACACCTCAGGTTTGCCTAAAAAAGATTTTCCCCTGAATATGTCATTCCTTTGCCCTGCTGCAGCCTGGAAAGGTCTGATGTTATTGTGTCTCAGGTGGGAGATGAGAGACAAGCAAGGCTGAGGCAATGTGTGAGAGCAGAGCCTCTGACACTGCCTGGAAAACCCCGGGATGGCCTTGGGGGAATAACTGCCTTTTCTGAGCCAGAGCTGAGGAGAATATCAGGCTGTGGGAGAGGAAGACCCAGCCCAAAGGCCTGGAACAAAGCGGACGTTTCCTACTGCCTTTGGCACAGGCTCTGCCGCAACCTGACCTGTGGGGCAGGGACAGATGCGGGGCTTAAGCAGAGAGGTGAAATTCAGTGCCACAGGAACGAGGTGGTGAGTCTCAAATCCAGCACAGCTCAGGGGCAGCGTGGGGAGGGAGAGGCTGGACACGATCCCTGTGTCCTGTTAGTCATTAACTAGCCCTGCCTGACACAGCCTGAGGAAGGCAAGCGCAGGAAGCACCTGCCAGGTGACACTGGGCAGAGAGCAGCTTCCCATGAGCTCATCCTGGCTCTGCGGGGGTGGCAGCTGGGAGGGTGGGGACTGTGCTGTTCCCTCACGGCTGTCACGCTCCCTGGCAGGGTATCTGCCCTGAAGGTCCACATCCTGCAAGGATCCATCTAGTTGGGAACTCCCTGGGTACCACGGCTGCCTTGGATCACATCCACCTAAAATCCTGCAGTTCTAGAGCAGAAACATTTTGTGCATGAGAAAAGAAATCACCCACGAGACTCTCAGCCTTCCAGTACTTAAAGGGATATTATAAAAAAGACAGTGAGCATCTTTTTACTTGAGCAGATAGTGACAGGACAGGGGAGTATGGCTGCAAACTGGCAGAGGACAGGATAGATTAGATATTGGGAAGAAATTCTTGGCTGCAGAGGGTCATGAAGCCCTGGCACAGGGTGCCCAGAGAAGCTGTGGCTGCCCCATCCCTGGGAGTGTTCAAGGCCAGGCTGGACAGGACTTGGAGGAGCCTGGTCAACTATAAGGTGTCCCTGCCCATGGGAGGGGGTTAGAATGAGATGAGTTTTAAGGTCCCTTCCAAATCAAACCTTTCCATGTTTCTCCAATGATTCCCTGATCAGATCTGTGCCCTGATCAGGTGCAGCAGAAGCTACTGCTGGGGAAAGAACATGGGGCTGCAGGACCCGGAGCCACCTCTCCTCCCAGGACAGGACACCGGATCAGCAGCACTGACACAACCAGAGGAAACTGGTTTTGTTTAAGTCCCTGCAAGTTTGTCACACATGGGGGGAGGGGACAGGAGAGAGAAAGGAAACTTTCTATGATGTAAACACTGCTAAAAATAAGGTAGAGATTAATTTGCCCATTCATGCATTAAAAGGAGCAAGCTTTTCACAAATATGCTCAGATACAAAATACAGCACAGTTCACAGATAAGAGGTTATACCAAGATTTGAGGACAGGAAATCAGCAGCTAATGCCTCACATCCAGGGACCACAGACATGCTCTAAGATCATTTTACCAGGATGTTGCAGGTGCCTTCCCTTGTCACCTGCCAAGGTACCCGTGTGACTGACTGCATGTTGGATATTTTGCCAGTGAAAAGCAGTGAAGTCCCACAACAGAATTTGGCAGTTCTTCAGCCATTGAAGCAACTGGATGGATAAATTCCACTCCAAGTGTTTTGTTGCCAGTTTCATTGTTTTGAACCCTTTGGGAGAGGAAGAAAAAGCAGAGTGGTGCTCTCCAGTTCCGGAAGGGTGGGTGACTTGGGGGCTGCTGTGATAAGCCGATGCCTCCAGGGAAGATGGGACACATAGGAGTGACAGACTAAAGAGACTCTTAGGCTACTTGTACACAGAGGAGCATCACCAGCTCTTTAGGATAAACTCCCCGCATAGGCTATGTGACAGAAACAGTTTTAAAACATTGACACTGAATTTTTCTGAACTTGCCTATCCTAATAAAGGTCTTCATAAACCCAGTAAACTTGTGTTGGAGTAAGAGTTGTTTTCATCTGTAATATGCACACTGCTATGCTCAGCTGGGAAGTATTTACATCACAGGAGAGCAGGTCCCTGGGGAGAGCTCACCTCTGCTGAGCCCAGAGAGAGCAGTAAAAGGAAAGTTTCTATGGGCAGGGCTCAAAGGGCAAGCAGCTCACTCTGGTGATATGAACTTTGCATGAGAGAAAGATCTGTAGGCTATGCAGCTGCTATAAAAATAGAGCTCAGTTCTCTGAGGTGGAGGACGAAAGGAGTCGTTGTGTAGTAAGTGCTCATTTGGGAAATGAACGGAACTACTGCTGCAGGTTTGGAAGGCTGCTCGAGCAGAGGCTTTCCATCACCTACACCATCCTTACACCACCACTGGCACCAGGTGACTTGTAAGCCTTGAACACATTCAAAACCAACTTCAAAATCCCCCCTATTTAGTTTTAGAGCCTTAGAATGTCAACAGGACAAAGCCTCCTGAAAATAACACGGCAGTCCCAGAAGAGTCCAATCCCAGGAAAGCCCCAGGCACAGACCTTGCCCCCCATCAAGGTGAGAGAAGCCCCTGGTTCATGCCTGCAGATGTTTTCAGTGCTCCAAAGGCTGGACATCACACATCTGGTAACTGCAGCTTTTCCCAGTGAAAGTCCTTGACCTGTAAACATGGAGTTGTTGCTTTCCCCCAGTTTTTGTCCAAATGGACTCTTAGTGAGCATCTTGGCACGGCAGCACCTGAAGGAGCTGCTGGCTCTTGGCTGCCCAGGGCAGTGGCACTGGGTGAGCTTTGCCCACCAGGCAGCAGAGCCTGCTGTTATCATTTCACCTGTATTTGCCATGGTGATTGAACCTGATAACCAGAGACATTTCTAGGCAATCACATGATTTTAAATATCACACCTGTAATGGATAGCAGTGCTTTGGACCAAAGGTACAAATTTATAACTGTAAAAAATAGTGGGATGTTTATTTGTGGTGCAACGGCAAACTACTGCTTAGAAAGCAACCATATGTCTTGGACTACAAACATAATTTCTCTGCTGTCGAGGATCATTCCTCCTCTCTGGTTCTGCAAAGGTCCATTTCCTCCCCATGTTTATACACACCATACAAGGAGGACATAAACATTCTCAGGGGTAAAACTCTCCCAGAGGCTTGGGAGGGCTAAGGAAAGAAGTGTTACCTGTAGAAAAGTCAGTTATAAAAGGTAAGGAAAAATCTTTCCTAGAAAGGAAGATGGGGATAAAAGCCACATTTTCATGGACAAATTGCATCTAAGTTGTGTTTTCTCCTTTACCAACTGCTTCAGTCCATTCCCTGTACCCTCTCCCATCACAGTGCTGCACTTCAGAGCTCCTTTTCCTCCCACGTTTTTCCATGTCCTTCAATATTTCTCTCACTGTTGAACTCAGCCCTGTCCCTCCTCAGCCTTTCTAGGCACAAAAGAGCAAGGCACTAATCCGGGCTCACTGGTGTGGGCAGCACTGTGCAGGCAGCTCCAGGTACCTGTAGCACGTCAGGCCCCGCTGCCCTCTGGGCTCCTTTGCTAAGGTCAGGATGAGCGTGGTTCCCTGCCATGCACTCTGTCCTAGCACAGCTCCCCCAGACACAGGAGGAGCTGGAAAGGGACAGGAAAACTTCCCACAGCCCCTTCCAGAGTTCCAACAGGAGCACAGCACACGCTGCCACCAGCTGAACTCTTAGGGGAACATCAACAGAAGCCAGCAGAAGCCACAAATCACCTAAAACCTGGAGATCCTGCTTGTCCTGCTGGATTTGGTCAGTGTGAAGGACTCAGGGCTGCCAGGTGATGCCTCAGGGGTCTTTGATTTTTAATTTTATAGATTTTAGAAGTTACTGTAGATTTAATGTACCGGTAAAACAACCTCAGTAGCTTAATGTTTACACATACCAACCCCATCCTGTATCAATCCCTCAAAACTCCAGTAGCTGTTTAGTCTCCATTTCAAGGTAGAATTGCAGAGA
>JAWWEU010000029.1:7496807-7548427 GCA_035583155.1 Acropternis orthonyx
ATCCCTCAAAACTCCAGTAGCTGTTTAGTCTCCATTTCAAGGTAGAATTGCAGAGAAGCGCCATGAAGCTGCACCAGAAGATAAAGACATAGACAGAAGGACCTCCAAATCTGGAACTTTTTTGGAAGGCCTCCAAGGACCCGACATGCTGTGAGGAAAACGAAAGTGATGAAAGAGGGGTCCCAAATCCCAGACTCCATTCCCAACGAGGAGTGCCGGGGCGGAATGGGGCAGGACTGGAGGGATAGCAGAATGGGATTGGATGGACACTATTATAAAATCTTGGAACCAGGGTCAGAAGGGGTATGGGTGGATATGTATTCCTGGAACCTGAAGGCTCATTAAAGCTTCTGCTTTCCTTATCCTATCTCCTACTAAATAGGCCAGGAGTTTTTTTCTCCTCAGTCTTTAAGGCATCACAGGCATGAACAATCATGTGCTCAAACCACTAACTGCCACGGTGGAGGGCACTGTGGGAGCACAGGCAGCACCACAGCAAGATGGGGTAGCCAGAGGGATCTGTAGCCACAGGGCTCAGAGATGATGAGGACCAGGGAGTGGGCAAGGGAGCAGATCTCAGGACCCACCCACCCAAAACTGCTGTGCCAGAAGTCACCAGGGCCTGTCTCTGCATGAAATCCCTTCTGGTGTGTCAGGCTGGAAAACGAAGTCAGGACAAATGCATGGAATAGGCACTGGTAAGGGTTATCAGAAGATATTCAGGAATAAGGAATCCAGTCTGCAGATCAGACAGGACAGGAAATCCAGCCTCTCTCCCTGCTCTCTGACAGTCAACAAAAGTGGCCAGGCTCTCCTCAGCCTTTTCAACTTCAGAACAATCCACTCCATTCACTCTGCTCATGATTCATACAGAAACTTCACCGTGAAGCCTTTGAAGAGCCTGACAGTCAGTACCCAGCCAGCCGGCGATGTCAGGTGGGGTGAGGGGTGAGATGTCACAGCCCATGCAGGACAGACCTGCCTCTTGCAGCCCAGCAGTGTTTCCCAGCTGGCAAAAACCAGAAGGGAGGAGCAGGCTGAGTTGGTGGCCCATCAGGTTGCCAGTGGTACCCAACTCCTGGGCCAGAACAGCAGCAATGGGCATTACTTATTGCCACATGAGCATCCTGAGCTGTGCTGAGGGTGCTCAGCAGCCACAGATGAACTCACCACCTGCTTTGGGGGAGAACTGTCACACTTCGAACAAGTGCTCCTGCCTGTTGGGCACGTGGTCACAGCACCAAAGCTGGGGCAAGCCAAGATATGAGCAGCAGCTCCTGGGGGCCTTCCAGGGGAATTCAGCCTCAGCAGCGTTACACGCCAGCCAGGCAGGAGCAGCTGCCTGCCAGCCATGGGCAGAGAGAAGGGCTTTGTGTGCTCTGTTTGCATGGAGCAATGGTTGGAAACACAAAAGCAAAGGAGTGGTAAAAGGCAGGTTCCCACAGGGAGGAGGATAGGGAAGGGTCTGAGCAACTCTGGGCAACCAGAAAGTAGGTGGAGGTTTTGCTCTTTTCAAAGCATAGGTGGTTTAGCACTGACAACACAGAAAATGAAGGACAGAGCACAGCATAAGGATGCTGGCCCTGAATCAAAATGAATCCAGCACAAGCATTGCACATATTAGATATTTATGAGCAGGGCTATTAAATAACAAGAGCTAGGTGAACCACAGCATATCCACTGAACATGCCCAGCTCCAATATCTGCATAGCAAGAATATGTTTCACTGAGATGGTTCTGTCATCAGCTAAATACTACAAAGATTTCACCAAGAGTCTTCAGGCAGCAGAAATTAATTGGGAAGACAAGTCCAGACAGGTAGGGCTTTGTTTTCATGAGCTTTATTGCTGAAGAAAGAGAGTGCAGGGAGTGGAGTAGGGATCGTGCTGGCCTGTGCTAAGCCTGATGGCTAGTTTTTAGGATATTTTTAGCAGTTCTGGAGGGACATTGCATAGATTACCCATGGCAATATTTAAATCAGCAAGAGTTAAAATCAGCCTGTTAGACACACACATTTAACACAGAAATAATAATTCCAAATACTAATTCATTATATCCAGCAGCTGCCATTCCTACCCAGAACAATCCTGCACCATAAGCTTTGGATGCGCCTCACTGGGGTTTCTCCTGCCCACGCAGCTTCATCCCACAGAGAAGCATGAGGAAGTTTGCTGAAGCACAGGCTGAGCCCTTCAGCCCCACCCTCGATAAAGAGCTCAGCAGGGAAGGGACTGAGCCCACTTCTCTCCAGTATTTTACTTGTGTTCAACAGGTAGGAAATGTCCTACCCAATCACCATCCCCAGAGAAGCAGCTCCCCGAGGTGTTTGATAACAATGCACACCCCTTTAGGTAACAGAAGCATCCAGGGGTTAAGGAGTGGGAACAGCCCTTGAACTGCTCACAGGGTATGAGGAAGCCTTGAAAGAACATTTTTCTGGGTTCCATGGCAGGGTGAGTGACTCCTCCTGCCACTGAGGAGCACGGTCAGGCTGAGGGTGTCCTGCCAAGGCACCGTCCCCAGGATCAGGAATGACTCTGCTTTGGTCCCCTTTGCAGGGACCAAAAGTGGTGGAGACAAGGCACCCATGGCTGATATTTGACTGTTCCCAGTGCCAAGGCTGGAGCACTGATGCTGTGCCACATACACGCATTGCACAGTACCTTACAGATCCAAGAAAAGGCAAAATTTCTGTATGTCAGGGAAAACAGTGAGCTGCCCTGGGGAAGGTCTTTGTTGTGAACAGGAATAACTTGTTCCCTGAGCCACATTTAAAGGCGGGGGGCTCATGCTGGAGCAGAGCTGTGCCCCCACTTTGGAAATCAGGAGGTATCTGCAACCACAGAAGTGGTGGGAGCTGCTGTGGGGACAAGTGGTGGGAGCTGTGCTTCCCCCCTCCTGGGGCCGGGGCGGGAAGGAGCCACCCCAACAACTCCATGACCTTTTCACGTAGCCCTTGTAAAGATGAGGAGGAAGACACTGGTCTGGTCTTCCAGTTTATTTCTTTTTGCTTTCAGAGCAGGACCTGGTGAGATGTGAGACAGAGGACCTGGGTGTTGTCCTTACCACGGCAGTCCCCTCAAGTGGAGAGGATGTGGAGGAAACCAACTGCTGCCCTCCCACACACGGCACGGGCACAGCATCCACCCAGCACAGACCTGTTCCTGCCGCTTGGAAAGGGTCTGGAAGGGCTCAACTTCGCTCCCTTCACAGAATAAAAACCCAGGGGAGTCTGAGCCACCTCAGTGGCACAGTTTGAACTTGCTGTGCTTCAGCAAACCTCAGGCATCTTGTGTCTGAGGAATAGGAACCTCAGTGATCGAGGTCTGCAGGACGTGAGCCCAGCCCTGCAGGAAAACGAACTTGCTACAGTGTCAAAAAACCCAAGAAAACACTCCAGAGCACTCAGGACATGTCCACTGCTGTGGGCACTCCCAGCTGCCAGGTGCCAGCCAGAGTACCCCACTGCCTGCTGAGCAGAGCCCAGCACAGCGCTCTGCTCTGGAAAACAAACCCAGTAAATCGAGAAAAACAATGAGAAAGGCTCATGTTACACTCGATAACAACTTGCTGCCTCCTGCACCTCTGCTGAGCAAACCACCATTTCCTGAATTGAGGTGTCAGGCATGAAATATTTCACATGCTGGAGCAACCGTCACCTTCTGCTCAGCGACAAACAGAACTTCAGCCTTTCCTGGTACTTGGTGCATAAATCAGGGTGCGTCCTCTGCGGCTGTTAGTGATGCTGTAATTGAAAACTCTCGTGCTGCGGCTGCTGCAGGAGCACTGCCAGAAAGCACCCGTGGGCATCAGGCAAGGCCATGCCTGAAGAACCAAGAAAGTGCTTCCCTGTATATCCTCTTTCCCCCACAGTTAATAAGGATTTATCCTCTCCCCCCCATTCCACATCTCACCAATGGGGTGAGAAATGACACAGCTGTTACTCTGGAGCCCACGGATCTGGCAGGCTGATCTCTGCAGAAGCATTTATTTTAGCTCTTATGACTCCAGGGACTCTTTGATTATCCCACCAAGACCATGCCCTGTAAGTGCCAGCAGCCAGCGTGGTCTGGGGCCACCACGTCACACAGGCTTGTCTGTTCAAACCTCCACATTGGCAAACACCAGCAGAGGCACACCCAGAAGATGGAAGGGATTGTCCCCTCTACCCAGCACACAGCAGATTGCACCTAGAACACTGTGCCCAGTCTTGTGGC
The DNA here is from genome assembly GCA_035583155.1 of Acropternis orthonyx. Taxonomy (NCBI): domain Eukaryota; kingdom Metazoa; phylum Chordata; class Aves; order Passeriformes; family Rhinocryptidae; genus Acropternis; species Acropternis orthonyx. The sequence continues at coordinate 7,501,025 of JAWWEU010000029.1, forward strand.
CCCCTAGTACAAGAAAGACACTGACAAAACAGAGCACTAAGCCCCAAAGCTTGAAGCCACCAGTACAACCAGGGCACCAAGCCCTGACTGCGAGAGGAGTGGGCGAGGGGGGTTGTTCTGCTGGAGAAGGAGAGGCTCTGGGGACTCACAGCATCCTCCTGCCCAGGCTTATTGAGAGAGTGGAGCCAGGCTCTTTCCCAGGGCACGTGCTAGGTGTACAAGAGACAAGGGGGGAAAGCTGAAATAACAGATTTAGCCAGCAACTCAGGGGATGCTTCTTCCTGCAAGGACAGCCAAGCAATGAGACAGCCTATCCAAAGAGGTTTCCAAGACTGGAAACAGCTCAGGGCAACTTGTGGCTGACCACTAGTGGGGGGCTGGAGTACAGGTCCCTTTCCACATGAATTACCCTACAAGGAACTTCTGCCATGTTCTTCCTGCAGCAACCAGATCACTGCAGGTGGTGCAGCTCCCAAGAAGCTCTTTGCTTTCCCCTCCTACTGCACTGATTTACCATCTGTTTTATCACCTTTCTTTAATCAGCAGCTGGCTTAAGACCACTTTCAGAGAAGCTATTTCCTTGTTCAGTTTTGGGGATGTTCCAGTTAAGGTTTGTGCTAAGTCTCCTGTTCTTCCACACTTCCCAGCCACAGGAATACCACTATTGGTGGCTGTTCCCTCACCTGTTGCATGTTTCTGTGCTGCAAAGAAGGCCAACAGCATAAAGCCCCCAGAGGAACCCACCCACCCGGATCAGTTCCAGGAGCAGAGGTGAATCCCTACAGACTGCACATGGCACTTCTACCAAAGCCTTTTATACCCGCTATGGCACTCTGTAAACTTCAGTGCTGGCTTAATATTTGCTTTATCAAACTCCAAAAAACAAGGATTCTGAACTTACTATCCAAGGAAAGATGAAGCATCAATAACAAGAAACACCCACACCCTCTCCCCCCAAACCAGGAAATATTGCACATAAAGCTCTCACTGAACTGGAAGGGAGAATTACCTTTACAGATTGGTGTTGCTGCTGGAAGATGCAGAGGTCCATCTGCTACCCTGTTTATGGCTCCAGAGGGACACCAAGAAGAGCACAACCAACCCTTCTGCTGAGCTTCGAGAAGCCCAGCCTGCCCTGGGCTCGGATGTATCACAGCTGTGCCCACAAGTGCTTTCAATTTCTCAGGAATTTACTTTCGCAAATAATCTAGATGCAAGAACTAAAGCACAAGAGATCCCTTGCCCTCTATTACAATGTGGAAAACTTCTCAGAAGGCAGTTTTAATGTTCATTATTACTAGAATAAGCCACAGTAGACAATTCCTCATTTCTTAGCAAAGTATATGGGAGCAGAGGGCAATTGGCACAGACGAGTCAGAAAGAGGCAGTTGGTGCCTGGGAAGTTCTTCTCTTGATTGCCTCATAGTCCCATTCACACATGGCAGACACTGCCCGCCCTCAGGCCCCATTTGAATGCAAGAACAGGAAAAATAATGTGCAGTGAAAAGAAAGGGAAAACTTGAAATACTGAAGAAACAAAAAATAGAAAAGGAAAGTCTAGAGCCAGTAGAATTTGGCTTCTGCTATAAATGAACAAGAAAAACCCAAACAACCAAAACAAAACAAAAAAACCCAACCCAAAACAAAACAAAAGCCCAGAAAATTAAAAATAAACAGTTTCATTTTGAAAATGCAACACTCTTATTGTGCCAGAGACACATCTGTGCAGGCAGCTCCATGAGAACGTATTCCTTGTTTTCCTCTGCTTTTCAGGGCACTCAGTACTGCTCTCACATCAGTTTGGTCCAGGGCAACCCAGAATGGCCTGTGGCACCCACTGCATGGAAACCATTAGGTTTTACCAATCTGCTCAGAGTAAAACAGAATTAAACTCAGGAATGACTGCAGCAGCTTTAAGTCACATGCAGTTGAAACAAGGTGCAAAATTCCTTTGATACATTTCTAAGATTGCATTGGAAACCCCTGATCGAGAGTTATTAAAACTACAAGCTCTGAATTTACCTGTCCTTACTTCTCCCCCCAGTGTCCCACTAAATTAGCTTGGGATCTCCTCTCCAGCCCTGGGCTATTGGCAAACCAGTCCATCCCCACTGTCAGGACTGCACTTCTGGTGTCTCTCAACCACTTCCACTTTTATTGCTTAATGAGCAATAAAAAAATTCACATTATATCAGAGTATCTGGTACAGAGAGGGGCTGATGCACTGCCAGCTCCCCACCTGGCTCTGCTGCCCTGGGGGATCTGCTTCCACAGAAATGGATCTATTGGCTCCTTTCCCTTCTCCCTCTGCTAAACAACATCACTGCAAAGCCCTGGCTGATGGCAGGATGCAGCCACTGAGAACTGCCCCATGGAAAACCCCAGTGCTGAGCTCAGCTGAAGAGCTGCAGCTGCTGGTTACAACATTCAAATGCAAATGGAAATAAAAAACACTCACAAGTAAACAGCACCACACTGAAGCATGCAAAAAATGCATTACAGTAGCGCTACTTCCTATTTCCTTTTCCTTACAGCTCTGAAAATAGCTCCAAAGGTCAGGGGGCTTTTCGGGACAGTTGCTGGTAATCAGGCTGCTGCGGGGCTGGCTGAGCACTCAGGGGCCACTGCCCAAGGATCCACCATTCCACAGGATCATCGTTTAGGTTGGAAAAGCCCTCTAAGATCTGTGGCCAGAGCCCCGAAGGTAGCACAGTGTAAATACCTTGCTCTAGCCTGTAGTCATAGAAGAGGGAATAGATTTTGTAGGAAGGACAATAAATGCCCATTTGAAGACAAAATGAAATAGGAACATCAAAGATTCATTTAAAATAGCTCAAGTACATCTTGGTCCACAGCTCAGGAATCCTTGGCAAGCAACTGGTGAGAGGGCTGGGAGCCGGCGAAAGAGGCAATATTGGGAAACGGGAACTGAAGCAACATCTACTGATGGGAAAAGAGAAGTGGCCTGGATATTTCTCAGCTGGTTTCACATCCAGGCACCTCCTTTCACGCACCATCACTCCTGCTTTATAATGGGTGGGAAAGGGAGAGGTGGGCACCGGAGCACAGCTTGCCCAGGGTACCAGGACCAGTGCACGGGGACTGGTTCGTGGGGCACTTCTTAGCGAAAGGATCATTTTCCCCCTTGTGCAAACCCTGCAGACTGAGCAGGGACATTTGTACTTGTTACGGCTGCAGCATCTGCATTTACCTCCCTCAACATATGTGTCTGTGTGGGCTTATTTTAGAATAGCCAAGTACGTGGGAGAGTTTATGTTTCTGCTTTCTTATATTTACATATAAACAAACCACTCAAAGATATACCAGCACCACGACAGTCCCAGATGTACCCAGAGATAACACTGGGCTTGGTTTAATTTCTAACAACTCTGCCCAGCAGGGACTCCCCCCTTCTTTCTATTGGAACCTGCAGTAATGTACATTATTTAAAGATATGTTTGGAGAGGCTGTTTTATTGCAAGTGTTTCTTCACTACCAATTTGTAACTCATAATTTTCACCTATTGGCTGCTTTATAGATCCACAGAATGGTTCGGCTTGGAAGGGACCTTAAAAGACCACCCAGTTCCAACCACCCTCCATAGGCAGGGACATCTTCCACCAGCCCGGGTTGCTCAGAGCCTCACACAGCCTGGCCCTGAACACCTCAAAGTGCCACTCAAGGTCTCACCCCACTGGGACACTGGGAGCTGGGGGGGGCTCCCACCCAGAGCAGCGTTTTACCTTCCATCAGAGACAAACCTGGAGTCTCTGTGACCACGAGCTGATGCAAAATGTGTAAAGCAAAGCAGGAGAGCAGCACAGCCAGAAGGGCAGGGCCGTGCGGGGGACTCACAGCAGAACGCGCGGGTTTGCCCCCCAGAGGGGGCACAGCTGCTGGGGGGATGCAGCAGTGCAGCAAGGGCTGAGCACGACCCCAGCATGAAGGTTCTGTGTTGTGTCCCCAGCCTAAAACACATAACAGGGATGATGCAATCCACCACAGGTTCATTTTTCACAATCTTTTATCAGAGTGGTTTAGAAACACCAGCGAGTCTGGCGAGAGGCGGTGTGATGAGTGAACTTACCCTCACCTCGAAGCAGCCTGGGAAATATTGACCACAGACTTGCAGTGAACACTTCCACAGCCACAGGGTTCTTTCTCTTTTTTTTCTCTTCTTCAGTTTTTTTTTTTAGCTCATCAGCCATGATGCTTTTTATAAAGGCATTTGTAACGCTGCAGAAAAGAAGAACTGAAATTTCCAGAGGTACATTTTATGCACTACAAAATAGAGTTTCCTCCACTTTCCTATTTTAAATTTGACTTTTGCTGTATTCCAGTATAATACTCAGCTTGAAAGGGGCTGTATAATGGCATATATGAACTAATGTTACATGTACAAAGGAGAAATTACTCCTGCCAGCATCTCTGAGGACATTTACATACTAAAATATGCATCTTCCTTTCCCAAAACATGTTTTATTTAAATTAATTTTTAACACCTTTAATTTAATTTTCAGTGCAGCAGCCAAATAATCTCTAGATAGTATCTGACTAGTGTACAATATTACATTTTAGGATAATGAACCTATTTGGAGTTGCACAGAAAGTTAAGTAAGGACCCAAAGCCTGGTATAAGATAACTGGTCCCTGGTTCAAACCTCCTTAAAAAAGTCTAACAGCTCCAGAAAGACTAAATAATTAAGATACAATTATATATACTCATGTCTCCATGTACCTATGAGAATATGAGATTTATTGCTCTAATACATTGAAAAGCCAATTTGTAATGCATCAGGTGGTTCCAGGAAGGCAAAGAGATGTCCCGAAGAGAGGAGTTAGAGGGGGATGGATTAGTTCAGCAGAGGTTGGGCTTTATTTCCTGTTGGGCAGAGGAAGCCCTTGCTGGGGGCTCCTGACTTCGAGCATTTGGCCACTGAAGTCCAGAGATGGTCTGACAATGATCTTGGTCGGGTCAGAGTCTGCACATCAGTAAAGACAAATCAGGCAGTACCAGACGTGTGAGCAATGCCACAACCTCTGACAGTGAGACGATGTAAGGTGGAAAATGTCCTTCATCCCATTCCAACACAGCTGAGTGCCGAGGTGGGTGGCTGGTTCCATCCAAATGAATCCACTCTCACACACCTGGAGTGCCAGCATTCCCAAAGCTCTTACAGAGAGCACACTCAGGTTCTCTTCTGGCTGCAGAATGCACAGGAAATGCCCAAATCAAGGTATTAGTCTTTACCAGTTGCCAAGCACGTGGCTGCAAACCTCAGCTCGGGTTCAGGACTAATTCAAACATCTTTATTCCCCTTTTCCCTGTGGTGTCCCCTTGTCACCTCAGACACCCAAGTGAGAGCTCTCCCACCACAGCTGGAGGTGTTGGGTGTGCAGACCATCCACTGCTGCTCCATGAGAACCACATCCCTGCTTCCAAGAGCGGAGGTTGCCCAGCCCTGCCTTCATCCCATGCCTCTTCCAGCTATAAACCATGGAGCAAGTGCTGTAAGGAAAGGGACAATGTTAATATATTGAATACCACTGTATCTCAACTTACAGGAAGTATTCCTTCTTTGCCAAAGTGCATTCATTTCTTCACATGTTGCTACTCATTCTCCCTGCAAGTGTATATATAAATGTGTATTTACCACACTGGCTCAAGGCATCTGACAGATGTTACTCGGGATATATTTTATCTTCTGCCACCTCTGCCTACGCTCTCCCATCTCACAACCTTACTCCGGCTACATCAGAATTACCCATATTCCTATTTCATAAGTTATTTACCCTACACAATGATAAGTTGTTTATCTTCACAAAATGTTTAGAGATGAAACCCTGTCACGAACAGGACAGCCTTGAAGACTTGGAGCTGCATTACCTGTAAGAATGGCTGATGACAGCAAATGGACTTTCCTCAGCCACAAGGTACACAAAGTATGTACTGTAATTTCCTTATAATTATTATTTTCTGCTGGTTGAAGTAGTGTCCCTTTGTCACTAACAAAAAAAAAAAAGCAGGTTAGAAATAGCTGATGTGAACTCCAGGACAAGCCCTTGCAGAAGCTTTATCACTTCTCAGCCAGTTACACTCTGCCGGGACTCACTCACGTGTTGTCCTGGGAAGAGCTGCACCTTATCCTGCATTTACAGGGCTCCAGTCCATGTTTAGGCTGAATTTCCCAGGACAACAGGGATAGCTGGTGACAGTCCTACTTGCTTATGTACCTACTGGAAAGTCATACAAACTGGCATTGCTCCCATGGCATCTGCCACCTGTACCCCGTACCCACCAGCGCTGGTGACCGGCAGTGAAAGCACATGAACACACAGGAATTGCTCAGCTACATCACAAAACAAGATGAAATCAAACACTTTCATGTGCAGAGCATTGTTTGTCTCAAATAACTAAACCAAACATTGAAATAGGAGTTGTTTGGAACTTTCTCACCTCAGCATTTCTGTCTCAGAAAACACAAGTTAGATCAAAAGGGAATTTCCCACAAATACATTTGAATTTTGTTTAAATCACTCCATATAAATATAAAATCAAAATAAAATGTATCAGTTGTTTATTTAAAAAAAAAAATAAAATCTTGAGGCACCCTGCCCATTTTGGTATTAAGGAGCACCACGGTGGGTGACTGCTCCCAGAGTGGGGCTCAGTGGAGACCCTTCTTAGGCTGTGTTTGCAAAGGGTGACAAAAACCCTGAACAACTGGATATTCAGCTTTGTAGCTGACATATCCTTTTCTCTCTATTAATGCCCAGTATCAGGCTCATAAGGCAGGAAAAGGAGAAAGCATTGAGACCAACAGTGACTACCACCACTAATATTAATAAGCTGAGTCACAGTCACTATGTCAAAGTTTCCTGTGAAGATTGTGCTCCATTTGCTTATGGTGTTGGTTTTTTAAGAGTTGATGCAAACACCTTTTGAGCCCACCTAAAGCCAAGCCAACAAATTTAAGTTGACCTCCAAAGGCAAGCTGAAGTCCAAACATGCAAGACGTTAAAATAGGTCAATTCCTCAAGGCAGACTGAGCCCTCACCATGAGCTGTGGCATCATGTTCCTCCTGTCAGCCCCTGCTCCTCACACTGTAGCAGCAGCCACAGCTCTCGGAAGCTTTTCTCAGCACCAGCCCAGTTTTCACAGCTATTTTTGGCACCACTGCTGTGCAGCAGCCAAGCTCTCAGACATATTTGCGTGATCTTTTAGAACTTCCTCCAACCAGGGTTGTTTTTTTTTTTCTTCCATCCTGAGCTCAACATTTTTACTCTTCCCAGGTCAACCAGAAGGCATCTTGCCTTGGCATCATTCCTATCTGCCTGGCCCAGTCACAGCAGTTTTCATGCTCAGTGCCAGCTCCTGGGCGGGTGGAACACAGTGGGAGGAGGGGACAAAGAGCTTATCAAAAACTCTTTCTGTGGAACAAACTCAGTGCCTTCAGAGCTGAAGAGGCAAGGATTTGGGTGATTCCCCATGGGAAGGCAGCTCTGCTGGGTACCTGCTTTGCAGACTGAAGGCAGTGGAGGGTCTTGGGGGTCAAGGGCATCACCAGGAAAAAAAAAAAACATTATTCCACTCTACTCAACACTTGCCAGATCACACCTGGAATACTGTCTTCAGTTTGGTTCCCACAATACAAAAAAGATGTGGACAAGCTGGAGAGGGTCCAGAAAAGGGTCACAAAGATGATCCAAGGACCAGGAAGCTGCTGTAAGAGGAAAGGCTGAGACAACTGCAGTTGTTCAGCTTTGAGAAAAGAAGATCCCAGGGGGCCATATTTCAGTATTTAAAGGGTGGCTACAAAGAAGATGGAGCCTTCCTTTTTACAAAGATTCCCATGGAAAAGACCAGGGGCAATGGGTACAAGTTATTCCTGGGGAGATTGCAATTAGACAGATAGCAAAGCCTTTCATAATGAGAACAATCAGCCACTGGAATAAGGTCCCCAGAGAAGTGGTGGATTCCCCAGTGTTGGATACTTTATGATTCAGCTGGATAGGGTGCTGAGCCATCTTGTCTAGACAGTGCTTTTGCCAAGAAAGGTTGAACCAGATGATCCTTGAGATCCCTTCCAACATGGTTTGCTGTGATTCTATTTTTTCCCCCCTTCCTATTTTGCACACCCATTGTTGAGCCTGTGCTGGGTTCCCTGTCCTGCTGGGGCTTCATCGAGCACCTGGTGAGTGCCAGGGCTCTGAGGTACTGAACGTGGAGGGGAAGGTGGAGGAAATGGCACTGTGGGGTGTTAGTGCAGAGGCACCGTGAGCAGACACACCCTGGCACGCACCAACAACATCCTGCCACGCTCCTGACAGAAAGCTCCAACCACTGACAGCCCTGCAGATCCCCAGTGTGAGCCCTGTGGCACACAAGGTCCAGGCCAGAGTCTGGGATGCACATCAAGCAAGGGCAGGTATCACACTGGCCATGCTGGTTTACAACAGCAGAGGACTGGCCTCTCTAATCACCCACTCCTGTACCCTAACAAAGCCCCAGGCACAGGCTGGGAGCAGGATGGAGGTGCCAGTGCCTCACCACCCTCACAAGGGAGAATCCTCAGTTACACTATTTTGGGTCCAAGCCAGGCTCAGCTCCTGTCCCCAGGCAGGGCAGGGCTGCAGGAGGGACAGGGCACAGCCAGCACCTCCTGCAGCCCTGAGGAAGTGCTGAGTCAGACTTAACACGTGATAAACTGTTGAATCATATTTTCAGTTTCTTTTGGTTTTAATAAAAAGGCAGCTGTGGAGAAATCACGTGATACCATGCTCTCCCAAGAAATCCCAGATGGATTTGCATCATTTGGAGTAAAACTCATCCCTCTCCCTTATTACTTGTTACCTTAAAATGTTAATTGCAGCATTTCTGCATAGCAAATGCAATTCCTAAGGTCCTGTTTTCTAGGAGAGCCTAGACACCTAGTGAGGGTACAGATGAGGATGAGATGAGCCATTGTTCAGACAGAGCACCCCAGGAGCAGGGAGACCTCAGCTCTGCAGTTCTGAAGGTGCAGAAGAAAGTAGGAGCCAATTCCAGGGCAATACCATGAGAACAATTAATGAGAAATGTGAAACGGCGCACATGGAAGGAGTTAAGGAGAGAAACATGCCTTTGGTGCTTCCTGCCAGGATTACAGACGCTGGCGGGTGAGCTGGGGAATCGATGTGTCCCTGGAAGCCTCCACTGGCTGCACGGCATGTGCTCCTTTATCTGTAGCACTTTGCCACATGGGCCTGATCCAACACCCGCACAGAGGTTTTCCTGCATACCCCCAGCAGCTTTGTTTCTATGTTCCAATCTTTTTCAAAGCTTACAATCCCTTGCATGCCATGGCCCAAACCCATGACTCTGAAGAACCACAGGCATTTTTTGCACGTCCTCTTTTGTGCTCAGCATCAGCTGCTGTTAGAAATTCCCGACAATTCCCAGAAGTTTCCAAGTAGTTGCCACTTCTGCAGGCAGGACATGATGGGCAACAGCTTGTCCCTCGGGGCTGTTGGAAGAGCTGCCAGTGATGCCCATTTGTGTATGTCTGCATACCCAAAAACTTCCCATTCCCCCTTTTCCCATGTGACAAACCATTTCTTTTCAATTCTCTCTCGAGTTTCTGTAGGAATAATGCTTCACCTCAGGAACACCTGAATATCTGTTAACACCTTAATCAAGCCTTGACTCATTCTAGCAGTTAAATTAAGCCAACAAAGCAAAGTGAGAGTATGGAAAAACCTTGGCTGCCTGATTACCTGCCCAAGAAACTGGGATAATTTCATTCACCTTAATCATCTGAATCAACACTATAACAAAGGTCATCGGGGGAACTGCTCGACATCAACAGGAAGCACGAACATGCTTAAAGCAGATTAGGATCAGGAAACATGCCACTATTTGTTTTTCCTCTCTGTGCTGTATTTCCATCACCTCTAAATCAGAAATACTGACATTTTTCCTACCCTATGGGTGCATACTAAACACTTCATTAATGATTCCTGATAGGTTTGGGAGAGCCAGAACGCTGGGAAGCACTGAGGTCAGTGTGAGCGTGGGCTGCAGGATTCCTCTGCAGGCAACCCTGGGTGCAAAATAAGCACCAAACCAGGGGAGGGAAGTGCTCTGGAAACAAATGAGAAAGGTAAAAAGCTATGGCCAAGTACCTCGGAAGGTGTCCCAGACAAATATTCCTTTTCAAATTCAGTATGTTGCACAGGTTGTTAGAGATCCATAAGAGAGGGCTTTATTTCCCCCTCACTGCCTAGAAGTCGGAATTACTTGGATCATTTCTTCCTCTTGCTGGAGTTTGGGACAGGAAAAGATGCTCCACATGGCAGCTGGAAGGGTTATTACAGGGTTTAAACAATAAGACTAAATTAAAGTTATATTATATACATAAGTCTAGGAAATGTTGGCTGTAACACAACTGCACACCCAAACTGCTAGCTGGATTTGTTAAACAATCATAATTAGATCAAATATATTTCCATTAACAACTTATTATGCTGTAGAGCAGGATTTGTTTAGCAGGATGGTTCAAAATTTTATGAATGCATTCTATAATACCTTGACATCACAGTAGTTTTCTGTGTACTCAGTCTGGCAGCCAAAGTTATGATTGCTATTAGGCTGCAATTAATTGGGTATGAAGCACTCTGCCCACTTCATTGTGTAAGCACAAGAACAAGCCAAAACTTTGCTGCCAATCTGCTTTTTCACTTGCAGCCATTATTTGCATTCCAGGAAAGTTCCCTCGGTGATATTTTTAATGTTCAGTGGGTTAAGTGCTGCTGCAGCTTTCTGTGGCAGAAGTAAAACCCTTCAGTTTTGCCAGTTTTCTGGCACACGGGTACACAACTCGTACCTTGCTTTGGGCTGACTTGTTTCTTTATCCTGAACACCCCAAACCCAGCCTGTTTGCCACTCAGCTCTGCACATCTCTGCCGCTTCACCCTGATTTACGGGAAGCAATTTTTTACGTCCTGATGACTCAAGGCTCACACAGCATATCATAATTCCTTATTTATGGCACAGTGACCCTTTACCCAGCTCCCCACCCCCGCAGGTTTAAAGTGATTGCGGACACTCCTCGACACAGTTATCCTGATTCTCAGGGCTAGGTTTGTTCCCTCAAACCACAGGATTTATTCCCAGGGTGTCTCATTTGTGCTTCATTGAGCTTCTGTGGCCAGGCTTCTGCAGCAGAGCCGGGGTGACAGTGACAGTGTGGGGCTCTGCTGACCCACAAAGGCACACACAAGTGTCTCCAGTTCCCTGCATGCACTGAGCTGTTTCTCATTCCCCTAGTGCCAGGTTTTCCAAGTTACACTGAAGCCATACAGGATCTGATTACGTACTTCAAGATACAACAGCAATAACAACCCGGTCACGGGAGCAGGAACCAATGACCCAGTGATGGTAACCCGTGTTTACCACCTCACCTGCCTCCTGCCAGCTCTCTCTGCTTTTATCATCATCAGAGTCATAAACACAGAATGATTTGGGTTGGAAGGGACCTTAAAGCTCATCCAGTCCCACTCCCTGCCGTGGGCACGGACACCTTCCACTGTCCACTTGCTCCAAGCCCCGTCCAACCTGGCCTTGGACACTTCCAAGGAAGGGGCAGCCACAGCTTCTCTGCCCAACCTGTGACAGATCCTCACCACTCTAAGAGTGAAGAATTTCTTCCCAGTGTCCAATCTAACCCTGTCCTCTGGCATTCCCTAAGCCATTCCTCCTTGTTACATCACTCCATACCCTTGTCAAGAGACCCTTTCAACTTTTACATTTGCTGATCAACTTCAAACAAGCATTAAAGACAACACAGAATACTGCTACATTTCTTTTCCCCTTTGTTTTTTCATTTCCTTAGCAGGGTGTGTTCTCCAAGATCATAATACCAACAAAGGAAAGTTTCTCCTAACAGGGACTGGGTCCTCAGGGCTGTCTGGCACTGCAATGCAATCTGTACTTAGAAATGCCACTGCCAGAAGGAAACCAGACACCTTCACAAACAGATGTCCAAATCAAACAGGTCAACATTACAAGTCGCAACAAACAAAAAACTCACTTGAAAGCTACAATCCTTCCTGCTGAAGGCCACAACACAGTCACATTCTTGGGCTCACCTTCATCGGGCCAAAAGAGCCCGTGGGTCCCCAGCTCAGCTGCCACCAGTGCCCAGCCTGCACCAGCAGCACCAGCCTGGCTCCTGCACTGGGGCCAAACTGCACGTTGGGAAGGCCAAGCTCACCTTGGACATGCTCAGGGTCAGAAACACAGCTTCAAGGTCTGCCAAGTAATCCAGCCTCGCCGCTGAGGGTATTTATAAGGGGCTCTGACAAGCCTGGCTCCGTGTCTCCAGCTGTCATGGGGACAGGGATGCTCCAGTCCAGCACAAACGCCCTCTCATGGAAAGCAGGGGACAGGGAGAAGGCGACAGGGGACCTCTGCTTTGACATGAAGGACACCCAAGACCAGGACTCCTACAGCCCAGGGTGTACAGGAAGCAGCAGTTACAGATACAACTCCCAATCCAAAAGCTTATTAGTACTCTATTACTTACATAAAAAAATAGTCTTAGCCACCAGGGATTTTTTTTTCCCTTTTTCCCTCATCATGTTTCCAAGGCAAAAGAACAAACATTATCAGCAAGTTTGCTGACTATAATAGAGAAAAATCCTATAATTGAACAGTCACACAGGCTTTTTCGTCCCTTGTTCCATGTAAGCCCTTAGTTCTAAAGGAAGGAGAGCAGATGGGATAAATTACAGAGGAAGATGGACTTCAGCAAATAGACATATTTCTTTTTTCCTAAAACTGTCTCAATTCTGTTTATACTGGCTGGGAAACAGAATCCTCTGTTCTCCTCAAACAAGAAACAAACCCCAGGCTAATGATGAGATTCCCATATCAAGGTCATGGGCCTGGTTTTGCTGTAGCATGCACTGAGTGCAGGACCCAGGGCAGAACTCAAAACCTCATTTAAAATGGGCTAAGGATCAAAAATTAAAATAATTTGCTGAACTGGAGAAAAAGCACTCAGGGAATGTTTTTCTCTCAAAAGGAAAGAGGAAAGTTGGAAAGCTTGTGGCTTGATATTCATGTAGAGGAAGCTGCAGTTGAAGCTGCGCTGCAGCAGCAAAGCTCCTCTCCATCCGGGTGAAACCAGGACTTTGCTCCATCTCCTCTGGGCTACACCCAAGCAGGAAGGAGGGTAGTGCAAAGGGAGAAGGGATGGCTCACCACTCAAACCAGTCTGCAAAAATAGAAGTAATTTCCCAGCTGAGAAACTCCCCTGGGGTGTCAGTGCCTTAAAACAGCAGCTGTGACGCGGCTCTGCAAACAGCAGCCGCCCGTGCCAGGGATGAGGGCAGGGGCCTGACAACCCTTTTTGCTCAGTATCCAACCTAAACTGCCTCTGGTACAACTTGTGGCCATTTCCTCTTGTCTTGCTGCTTGTTACCTGGGAGAAGAGACTGACCCCCACGTGCCTCCACCCTCCTTTCAGGCAGCTGTAGAGAGCAAGGAGGTGCCCTCTGAGCCTCCTTTTCTCCAGGCTGAGCCTCACCAGCTCCCTCAGCTGCTCCTCCAGACCCACCCCCAGCTCCATTGTCCTTCTCTGGACATGCTCCAGCACCTCAATGTCTTTCTTCTTACAAGGGGCCCAAAACTGAACCCAAGATTTGAGGTGTGGCCTCACCAGTGGCCAGTCCAGGATGACAGTCACTGCCCTACCTTCTGCACAGTAGGAGCTGATTTTATGTGCGTTTTATATTTGATATAAATTAAAGCTCTGTTGGAGCCAGCTTTTCCAAAGCTCCTTCATGTGCCGAAGGTCCTTCCAGATGGATGCTTGTTATCACCAGACTCTCCCACACTACACTCTTATTAACCACAACACTTGTTCGGAGGAAGATGATGCAACAGCTGCATGGGAAGTGTCAGCTATTTTGTACAATACTGTTTATTGTTTCAGAAAAGAGACTTTCAGAATGGAATGGTCATTGCCATGTTTACTGACCTCCTCAAGAAGGATTTTGTCTGTCCCTTTTCTGCCCTGTAAGGGAGGAAAAAATATCAGGAGGCAAAAATGAGTGCATATTAGTGCAGCAGAGAAATCAAGCAGGATTGCTCCTGACCCAGCTCCAACTCTGCAGCTGCTCTGGCTTCTCCCGGGGGCTGAACTCCAAGGGTTGAGCAGATAAAACAATCCGTTTCTCTATCTAATCTCAGCTGCATTATCTCAGCACAAACATACAGTTGCTTTCTCCGCTGCTCAGTTCAACTCCCTCACAGTGCTGCCTGGAGTGCAAACAGGGCTGGGGGAGCTGGTCCATCCTCCACTGGCATCACTGGCAGAGGTGGCATTGCTCGGCCAGGAAAGGAACTTTGACCCATGCAAATAACTCATTTGGAATTAAAAAGTCTGCCTGCTTTCTTTTCTGTAGCTTGCAGTTACCCTTCTCTCATAATGGGCCTAGAAACAGTTCAGCTTCATCAGCTCCAGCCATCTCCACCATCTTAACCTCATGCCATGACCATATTACATCACACATCAACAAAAAAGGACTGCAGTGGGATTTGGGCTACTGAGGACAAACATTCAGCAGCATCTCATGGGGTTGGTCCAGACAGGCAAGGACGGCGATAGTCTAATTCAGGCACACTGACACCGTGTTAAAAGCAATTTCAGCTTCCAGAAATGCCAGTTCAGTGCTTCCCATCGGGGTGTCACTGCCTAAACAACGACATAGGGGTGGTTAGCAGGCTGTAATTAGCAGGCTGCCCAGGCCCACACACTGGATGACGGCAGGACCATGCAGCCTGTCCCTCAGCATCATGGCTCAGCAGGATTGGGGCAGGGTGAAGCTCAGGACTGTGCACCTTCAGTCTCCAAGGCTCGCAGCCCACGTTCCCCGGGAAGGGGCAGTGCCGATTTTTAAGCCTGCAGGTAAATGCTTTAGTTAGACAGAATACAACTAAAGCTTTTCAACAGGTGTTATAGGAAACCCAGACAAGAGAGGGCAAAAGCTCAAAGTTTGGCACCTCCAAATCTTCCTGTTCTGCACCTTCCACCATCAGATGGTGCAAAGGCAAAAAGCTGTTTAATCTGTGGAACCATGAGCAGACAAAGCTGCTGAGCCACATCCAGGGGTCGGCAGCCACCTCTGATCCACCCAAAGCTGTGCTAAGAGGACATGGTATTTAAGACGATTCCTTTCCTGTAACAAACTGGGAGAACTGGTCTTGCAGCCCTTCAATCAGGCTGATTTGCTGATGGAAAACAAGGTGCTTGTAAGGGAAAGTCAATAAGTGGGCTTTATTCAGCTTCATCACTGTGCTAATTGTAGGAGATGAGCACCATTTAAGTTGTATAACTAGTATACCATCTCCTTAAGTAGGGTTCACTTAAAACAAAAATATCTCACCCATGAAACCACCTCTTCTTCAACAGCAGGTGAGTGTCCCACCCCACAGCTGGCAGAGGTAAAGAGAGGAGAAGCTGCCTGAGGCTCTTCACCACAACCACTAAGGTCAATAAAGTCACACAAGGCGTTCCCTTTTCTCCAGGGACACAGTCTTAGCTGGGAAAGGCTTATTTGGGCAGAATAAGTTTAAGTTGTGGACACATTTTGCTAAAAGGAATGCAAAGGCTCTATAAGGCAAAGGGGACTGTCCCAAACTCCTCTGAACTCACTGAGCACTTTTACCAGCAGCTTAACTGCCACTCAGGTGAGGGCATCCCACATCTCCTTTGCCTGTTTCTTCAATCCAATCCACCTGCAGTTTTTCACCAGACCCGGCCCACATCTGCTCTCCTGCAGGCCCCTCTTCTGCATCTCTCTTCTACAAACAACCCCCTTCCAGGTTTCCTGCTGCCTCCCAGGCACCAGAGCTCTGCCTGCATTTGGTGTCCAGCGATTTCCCCACAGTGCCCTAGAGCACCTACATATTGAAAAACCCGAAGCAATAAAAAAAAAAAAAAAAAAAATGAAAAAAAAGACCGTATTTGCTATTTTGAAGCTGTTGTAGCTGAGCTGGCTCCAGGACAGGGCTGTGCCTGGCAGAGGTCCATGCCTGCTGTGAAGTGATAAGTGTGGCTGCTGCAGCAGCCGAGATGGGACAGGAAGGGTGGGATGGGTGTCAGAGAGAGAAAACAAGCCACGAAAACATGAGGCAGGAGGCTGAAACTCCTGATGAACCAGAGACACTGACAAGGGGACTGCAGATCTCTGGGGCCATGATGGAAAGGAAGCCCCCCAGAGCTGCTTGGCACAAGTTGCAGTGACACAGATCCAAAGCCAGTTGTGTTTCTCCTGGTTTTATACATCTTCCCTTCCAGCCATGCTGCAGCTCTTTGGTGTCACACCACAGACCTGAACATGATCTCCAGCCCTGGGGATAAACTCAACACAGGGGTGAAGCCAGTGGTTTGGCTTGCACCCTGTGAATGGGTCCCAGTCTGGAGATGTGGCTCAAAGCCATTACTGTAGGCTGATTTTGGCTTCCAGACATAAAAAAAATGGCCAAAAGCAAAATGGACCCATGTCCAGGCTTTGGGAACAGGGGGCTGGCAGCAGGGGCTTGGGGCCCCAAGGGTAGGAAAGTCCTTGTGGGCACAAGCTTGACAATGGCTTAGGGAGGATGGCATAGACTCCCTCGTGCCTGTCAAACAGCACAGCTATTGTGTACAGCAAATACTGGGATTAAATAGAAACACAGAAACATTCTGTCGAGGAAGAGGGACAACTGCCAGCTGCCCTTTCTGCAGGTGAGAGAAAAGGAGAGCAAATGGAGTGTGTGACTGTGAGGCCTCCTTGGCTGCACTTTGAGCATCTCCTCTCCACCTCTGAACCCCACCTGACACCTCCACATGCTCATGCTCCACAGGCTCCGTATCCTCACCCTTGCCCCAGGCATTCAAAGAATCCTTCCCATGGGAGCTGGCACCGGTAGTCACACTAGGGGATGGAAAGGGAAGGCAGGAGAGGAGTGTGCATGGCCTTTGGTCCACATCACCCTTGAGCAGTGCTGATGTGCCCATGGCTGGTTCTCATTCCTGCAGACAGCTGACTGTGTTCACCATGAGGGCAGTGTAAGGCCAGTATCACAGTGGGGGTCACTTCTGTCTTCTCTTGAGTGGACATTCCCCACTGCCACGGCCAGGAGGGATGGCAGCACAGGGGCTGGGACAGCAGGGAGCCCCTGGCAGCCACCAGTGAGCCACCAGCACTCGCAGAGACCCTGCAGAGTAAGGCAATCCAAGGTGGAGCCCAGCAAGGGATGCAACAAGCCGTGTGGCCATCCCGAACTCCTCCCAACCTGCCAGGGGCTGCTCTGGGGCAGCTCCTCCAGCCAGCACCCAGGGCCACCTGCAGGTCCCATGGGTGCCACTGCCCTCTGCAGTCCCCAGAGGAACACGCAGCTCACCTCCATGCAGGACATCCCTTCTGTCCTCTCCTTCCAGCCTCTCCTCACACGGGCTTCCCTATGAAATTCCAGTCCAGAAGATAAGTCATCCAAAGACAAGCATTTACCCATAGTGGGAACATCAGAATCAGCACTGGGGGGAAGGAAGGTCCCTGTCCCATGCATCACCCCACCTGGGAACTCTCCAGCCGAGCTGTGGTTCTTGCAGAAGATGCTGAGGAAGGGCCAAAAGCTCCAGCAGAGAGTGTATTGTCCCACACTAATCCCTGCTCCTGTGTCCTTTGGCAACCTCCCATGTTACACCTGCCCCGAGCACGCAGCTCAAGGTGTCCTGCACAGCCGAGAGCGGAGCTGTGGCCACGGGCTGCCTTCGGCTGTGTAGTTTGGGACACACTTGACTCTGCATGGGTATCTTGGGCTAACTGGGCTACTTGAAGCTGATTTATAGTTAGTGAAGACTCAGTCAGTGGAGCATAACACAGCTTGAGCTGAAAGGGGATGTCCAAGCAGTGGAGGTGGGGAGGCAGAGAGCAGCACTGGGATGGGACAGCTGAGGGTAATAGTTTCAGCAACTCACATAAACAGCCTTGAACCTTTCTAGACCATTGAGACATGGCTGGGTCAGGATCTGGGCAGGGCAGAGGGCAGGGAAAGACAGCCCAGAGGGAGCCAGCACTTCTGCAGCCACCCATGCAGATGCATCACTCCAGAGGCAGAGCCATGGGGACATTGCCAGAGCCCTGCTCTGCCCCAGCCTGTGGGGAGGGTCCAGGAGAAACCCCCAAGGAGTCTGCTGGTTGAAGGGGACTTGGTTTGGAGGTGTCCCAGGAAGCACCCTCACTCCAACCCAGCCTGGAACTTGTTTGGAGTACACTGGCCATGCTGGGGTACTGGCAGCTGTGGTTTTGAAAAAACATTTCTGCTCTGAAGGCTTTTCTTAGTAACCCAGTCAGATTATTAAATATAAAAGCTACACTTCAATTCAAAAAGCAGAAACAGAGCCAGTTCTATGTGTGTATTAGCATGCATGGGGAGCAGTATTTGTTTTGTAGCAGCAAGTTAATCATAAAAGCAGTCTAGTCTGTGGCTTGTTTGCAAAACAGAAAGCAGAAGATAAGAAAGGGTATCTGTGCTGAGGGTGCTGGCATCTGGGTGCTTTCAACACAGCTGGGACAGAGACTAATGCCACCCATGATGCCCATGTGCTGTCCCCCCACTGCCCACCCTGCACCCCCAGGGCAACTTTCAATGTCCTTTTAATATTGCTGTTATAAATACAATCAAGGGAAGAAAGACTGAGGCTGGGCTGATTCCTGGGGGAGAAGTGGAAGGAGAATGTTTCCCAACAGAGCCAGAGCTGAAGATTCAGCTACATCCAGCAGTGTCCTCTGGATCCAGTGCAGCACAGAGTACCACAGACTGGTGCCAGGGTTCAAGACCTGGTAAGCTGAACAAGAGCCAAGCTGAGGATGCCATCCAGGATGGAACATTTTCAGCTCAAACAACTGAAGCTAGCAGAGTTATAGGCAACTGGAAACTCAAAGACAGGAACTTGCAGTGGGGTAAACTGAACCATCCCAGGGCATCAGCCAGAGACCTGCAGTTCAGGGACCACATGAACCAAAGAAACCTCCCAAACAGAATCATAGAACCACTGAATGGTTTGGGTTGGAAGGGACCTTAAGGACTATCCAGTCCCACCCCCTGCCATGAGCAGGGACACCTTCCACTGTCCCAGGTTGGTCCAAGCCCCATCCAGCCTGGCCTTGGACGCTCCCAGGGATGGGGCAGCCACAGTTTCTCTGGGCACCCCGTGCCAGTGTTTTACTACCTCTAAGTGATGAATGTATGTGAAGGTCAGCCTTTCAGAGGCTTCAGCGGGAGCTCACACCACCCGGTCGGTGCGGTGGAGCGGGGCGGGGGGCAGAGGGGCTTTACCCCCGGCTCAGCCCCGGACGGGCAGTGACCGCTGCCCACCTCGCGAGGAGCAGGAAGAGGATGAGGAGGATGAGGATGGGGGATCCGAGGGGCCGGGAAGGACCTCGGCGGCAGCTGCTGCTCCATCCCCGCAGCCCCTTCCCGGGGCATCCCCGCCCCGCTCCCCCCCGGGCGCAGCTCCCCTCGCCGTCCTTACCTGCCCCGGCCCCGCTCCGTGTGACAGCGCCCGGCGCTTTCGCTTTCCCTTTCCCTTCGCCGGCAGGGAGGGAGGGAGGGACGGAGGGCCGGCCGCGGGGAAGGGGCTGGGGCGGGGGGGAGCCGGGGGGACCGGCCGGGGCGGCGGCAGAGCCGCCTCCGCATCCCTCACCTTACGGCCGGCTCCGCTGGTCCCCAGCGCCCCGCGATGCTCCGCTCCCCCATCACCTGCACCGGGGCAGGGAAACAGGCACCGGAGGGACCAGAGGGGTTTGTCGGACGTGTAGGTGTGGCGCTTGGGGACACGGTTTAGCGGTGGGCTTGGCGGTGCTGGGCTAACAGCTGGACTCGGTGATTTTCCAGGGCTTTTCCCACCAACACGGTTCTGTGAGCCCCTGTAGCTCCCACAGGGTGATTGATTCACCTCTTGAAGCAGAAGCGCTTGGAATAACGGGGAGGGACTTTCTTCATTGAAAAGCTGCAGTCCCACGGCAGGAGAGCTCGGTCTGACCAACCCTTCTCTGCAATTGTGAGCAAGAGCAACATGAACTCGGGTGGCTTGGATGAAGCTATTGGAGCACTAAGAGTTCTGAGGGCTAACGACAATTAATGACTAAATCAAAAGGAAATTAACTTGGTTCACCCCAGGGGAAAATCACTCTCCAGATGGTCACAATTAAGATGCTTCAGGAAATCTCACTTCTAGCTGGGAGAGGACAGAGAAACAGCTTCCCAATGCAGACACAGCCAAGGGGAGAAGACTCAGGCTTTCAGGAGCACTTAGCAGAAACGGGGAACCTTCTCAGCTGCTCTGCCTTCCCCTCCTGCACAGCTGCGGGAATGCTCACTCACTGACTACAGGCTTTAAAGGTATTCTCTTCAGGAATTTTTAATCAGCTACCTGGTGTTCTTGGGCAGCTGCTGCTTATCACTGGTACTATTTACCTAGCCTCGAAGTAAAGCTGATCTAGGAGCCAGAGCAGGGACACTTGAAGTTTGTCGGGAGGCAGGCAGAGGCAAGTGAGGAGGTAAGACCTGCTGGCCTAAGAGGTCAAACATGTACAGTTCAAGTGAGGCACAAAAACTGCCTCCCTGCAGCTCAGGACATCCATCTCCAGAACTGCTGGCTCTACACTGCATGGTCTCTGGGTTTGGATTTTCTTGCTCTTCTCAGAGGCACTTGTTTCTGCACAGGGATTTGTGGAATGTTGCTTGCAGGCTCTACACAGAATGATTCCAGGTCTAAGAAAAACCACAGAGCACAGGCTGCTAGAGGCACCAGGGGTTTTACCTGAAACCACAGGCTGGTTTGGGTTGGAAGGTACCTTAAAGATCATCTCATTTCAACCCCTGAAGGAACACCTTCCACTAGCCCAGGTTGCTCCAAGCCCTGTCCAACCTGCCCTTGAACATCCCAAGGATGGGGCAGCCACAGCTTCCCTGGGAAACCTGTGCCAGGGCCTCATGACCCTCAACAGTCAAAAATTTATTCTCAATCTCTAATCTAACCCTGTCCTCTCTCAGTTTGAAGCCATTGACCCTTGTCCTGTCCCTCCAGGACCTTGCCCAAAGTCCCTCTCCAACCCTCCTGGAGCCCCTTTAGGCACTGGAAGGGGCTCTCAGGTCTCCCCAGAGTCTTCTCCAGGTGAACATCCCCACTCTCCCAGCCTGTGTCCAGAGCAGAGAGGCTCCAGCCCTTGGAGCATTTCCATGGGCTCCTCTGGGTTTGCTCCAGGAGTTCCACACGCTTCTGATGTTGGGGGCCCTGGAGCTGCACCCAGCACTGCAGGTGGGGCCTCACCAGAGCAGAGGGGCAGAATCCCCTCCCTCGACCTCCTGGTCATGCATCTGTAAAAGGGCTTTTTTTGTTTTGCTGGGGGTTTTTGGGAGGGACGGGCGCGGCAAGGGGAAGGCTCAGCCTCGGATCCTGGGCAGCACATCTGGATTGCACAAGTGCTGCTGGCAGCTCTGGCTGGACTCGGGGCTGATGTGCTCCCTGGGGCTGCAGCACTGGTGCTATTTGGGTGTACACAGTGGCTTCTTATACAGGGATCCAGCATACAAACAGTCCAAGAGATCTCAGACTGGCTGTTCAGCAATGAAAGCCCACACCAGCAGCCTTTCAGTAGATTCCAGGATATATTTCTAAACACTAAGATTAAAAAAAAAAAAAAAAAGGGAAGAGAATGCTTCATTTTAAAGATAATTCCAGATATTATTTTATTCTGAATATTACAAATAACAAGCATTTCTCTATAAAAAACTAGTGTAAGAATCAATGTAGTTACAGCTAGGAATATTTACATTCTTGGAAGAATTTTATATATCTTTCTATATACAAGGCTGTGTTCATTACTACTTTAAAGTTCTCCCAAAAGCATTTCTAAGTAAGATTTTATGGTGCACAGGCCAATTCTATGCTTCAAGAAAATGATTTACAACTGCCAGGACTGAGATACTATTCTACAAATACTGAAACAGGTATTGCAGTCCCACTCCCTGGGCAATGCACCCCCTCCCTGTACCCCCCCCTAAAAATGGTCACCTGGAAAGGGGGGAGGAGTTCGCACCTCTTCACAAAAAGAGTGTCAGCCAAAGGTGCCTGATTCTGGAAGATGAAATACTAAATGATGCTCATGGGAGCATTACATTCACTGTCAGGAGAGTCAGAGATTCGAATAAATACTGACTGGAGCACGAACATCACAAGAAGTTGTGGTACCTTTTGAGTTAACAGCGTTTCCACTTGCGAGCAAAGAACCAAAGTCACGGGATTATCTGACACACCCCAGATGATGGCAGGAGTCTCCTGGGAGCTGGAAAGGAGGGGATCCTCATTACCAACTGGAGGGCATATGCTGTTTCCCTTGGGGAAGATACTGCAGTGTGCATTGTTCTCTGGCAACAGGGAATCCTGCCTAACCAGGTAACTGTATATCCTGCACCTGCTGTAATACAGGTTATAGGCACCCAAACCATGACGGATTTCCCAGGTTAAGGTTAGTCTGAATGTCAAAAAGTCTGTTTCATCTTCCTCCACAGCACAACCAGCTCACAGGTTTATCAAAACCCCTTTTCCAAAGGTAAATTCTGTCCCTTTCCCCTTACCCTGCAGGTGTATCTGTAGCCACACTCTGTGCTGCAAATCTTACCTGTTGCCATCACTGACGCCACTCCAAGATTTGCCCCCAACTGGATCAGGTCCCTTCATCTACCTCTTGTTTTTGCAGGGATCAGATCACCTACTTAGATTAAAATATTCCCTCAATTTCTTTTGGAGATAAATGCTATCTGGATTCCACCTACCCACTAGAACAGGATACTTGTTTTAGAGATAAACTTGAAAAGAGTAGGATAAAACAGTGAACACAAAACAACCCAGTCTGTTATATTAAATATGTTCTACATTTCTCAGACTATGTTTTTAAAAACATAAGCAAGGGAAAACCCCTTTTTTTTGACACAAAGCAATTGCCATTGAGCTTTGTAGTATTAGTCACGACTAGGAAATCCCCCAATTTGTCCGGAGTTAGAAAAATAAACCATCTAACAATAACAACAAAAAACCCCACAAAGAACTTCAGTAAACATCAGAATATTTAAATATTCAAGAACAGAAGTCTCTCTTTCAAGGCACATACTTGGATAAAACAGTGGGTAAGAAATTACAGCTAAATCGGGTGTTAAAAGGATGCTGCACTTTAGGACTGGAATTTCCAGACCAAATCATGTATCAGGCAGGCACGTATCTTACATTTTAGGATATTTTCTGAAACTGTTTACAGGAAGAGCCCTATGGGACACAGTTGTTTACATTGGCAAGTTCATTACAAGGAAGTTGCAGCTAAATGTGTTTTGCCTCAGATTCCTGCGGTTATCAGATCATTCTACAACACACACAAAAGAAGCTGCTTCTCAATGTTCCAGTTCCTAGACAAGGTTTACAAAGAAAAATACCTGTACCAAGGCTTACAACATACTCTTTTGTGTTTGCAATGAATATTTCAAAAAAGGTGTAAGCCTGGCAAGACAGGTCACGTTTTTGGGAAGGGGAACTGCCTATTACATGCACTCTCCTATCACGGATTTGCTCACGTCAAGGCTGTTCTGTGATGGGCTGTGGGGCTGATATAAAATCCAGATTCTCAATTTTGGCACTAGCCTCAAATCACACACTGCATTTTAAACTTGCCTTCCCAGGGCTTGTCAACCTACTGAACATGAGTGACACTGAACCTGCCCCAACCTTCAGATTTCTTTCCTTGGGAAAGCTGATATACAACGAAATTATGTTTCTGCACATCATTCTCTGACCTGGTGACATTAGCCAGCTTCCTGCTGCATCCAGAGATTAAAAGTCTAAACAAAGAGGTGAGAAAAGGCAGGAAAAGTGGAGCAAATCCTAGAGCTCAACCAAACCAAACCGCTATAGACTATACAGTGTTTCCTGCTTTCTTGTTCCTGTGACAAGCATTCCAAGGCACACATCAGTCCCACTGCTGGAGCCTGTTACCATGGCCAGGATTTGGGATATTGGTTAATTTAAGAAAGACTGGAATCAGCCAGTGCCACCTGTATATTTAAATACCATAGGAAAATGCAAAACTTCCCTGACCAGCTGCTGCAGGAGAATAAGGCCCCCGACAGCTCTGGCTGCAAAGGTTTAGGCTGTTGTTCTCTACAAGACAGAACAAAACACAAGTGCCACGAGAGAGAAGCCTTTCACCACTCACATCTGTCACACTATAACCAGCACAGCACAAACAAGACTGTGTGTACCTATATATTGTATATCTAAAGAAACACAGGGAATGCCAAGGGTGCTTCCACAGCCCACGGAATGATTTCTTGGCAGATTGTCACTAAGATTTGTGGATTTGCTGGGGTTTTTTTCAAGCAATTTTAAAGCAGTTCACTGATTACACAAGTTAAGTGAAACAACAGACCTCACAGCAATCATACAGTTTACACTTGAGGATTGAGAATCAGCAGTCAGAAATACATTCTGAATTTTGTTCTCAGTACATTCCACCATGAGGTCAATGCAGTGGCATAATTAACACAAACGTTTATGACTAAATATATTAATTGTGTGTGTATATATGCACGAGTGGGAAAAGCACAGAACAAAGACAGGAGAATTGTTTCCATCATCCAAACTGCACAGAAAACATTACAACAATTTACACATAAAACTTCCACCACACAAACTAACACCACTCCCTCTACACAGAGGTGAAACCTTTTGCATTATTTAGAATAAATCCAGCCTGGAAACAGGCCACATCCAAGGTCACATGTAAAGAACTTCACCAAGAAGGTACAGTTGAAATCCAGCATTGGAATCAAGTGAATTTTGTAAGCAAAACTTCAGTGCTAAACAGTTTGTGCAAGACAATCCTTTCAGTCTATGCTGAGTTCAAACATATCAAGTTAGAATTAACCCTCAAAATCTTTCTTTGCATCTTTCTGAATTTGGTAACAAATTCAGCACATTCAAAGTCATTGGAGCAAGATCACAGGGAGGCACATTCTCATAACCTTCACCATAATAAATAAGTTTCCTGTCCAGAGACAGAAGTCAAGGAATCAAAAGCAATGAGCAGCTTTTTCTGGCAATTTTTACATCTTGGTGTGCATTAGCTCTGGAGAAGGTTCTCTGAGGAATCCAGGTACCCTGCCAGCCCTTGAATCCATTTTCAAGTATCTTTCAGCTGAACTATACAGTAAAGTTACAAAGGATTGATCAGATACTGCTCCATGGTACTACTGCATGAGCACAACTGTGGCTGAAAATCTCATTAAAGGCTACACAGGGTTTATGTTCATAAAAAAAGAGAACGTATGGAACACAGTGTTTAAAATAATAAATAAGGTTAAAACTGCAGGAAACAAAGTGTTGCCACTAGCCCTTTCTAGAATGAATTTTAGAAGAAAAGTCCATTTAACTTTCAGTCCACCAGGAAGTACACAGGAGTTCCATCAGAAAGCTGTGCTTTTAAAGATCTCTGGATTTTCTTCTTCCTCCTTGGAATCCCTTGTGCTACTAGATGGAGGCCTGTATTCTAATCTGCAAAAAGAAAAGAGAGAAAAAAACTTTAAAAATAGATGAGAGATTTGGGCAAAAATCCCATCTGTTCCTGTTTTGACATTACAGCCTCCTAATTTTAATGTCCTGTTGACTTCAGTTGGGAAGGTCCCTTTCTTACACCCTGTCCGTGCTCATGTGTCACCTCCAATCAGAGCCACGGTGAAGGCTGAACACTCTCAGTGCCTTTTTAGGTCAGTTGCACTAAAATGGAAGAGTTCAGCCCTTCCCCACCTTATGAGACTTTCAGAACCTCAAATGATAGATTATAACCCACTATACCTTGACAAAGCAACACACTTCTAAAATGCATGCCTCAAATGGGCTTTTAAAAGTCATCGGAGTAAAGTGATGAATTTGGAGCTGAGAGATATGAACATACACACTTGGGAAGGGGGACCAGGACTCCAGCCCAGCTCCTGGATCTTCAGGAGAGCACTACCTGTGCTGCCAAAACCAGCCACTCCCTCTGGCCATACCTAGGCAAGTGCTCTCCTCGGAGCAGAAGGGTGTTAAGATAAGAAGGTGACACTTACCCTTTCACCAACAGCATTTGATCAATTGTGTCAGGAAGAGGCATCCCGTAGCTTTCAGGCAGAAACAGGGTCAGAATTCCTGATAGCACAGTCAGGCTCCCCATCAGGATGTAAGGCAGGAATCGATCATAGGCACCTAGCAGAATACAAAAAAGGAAAACAAAAAAAAGGTAGAATCAGCTTTAAATCTCTGATAATTGCCCAGAGAAGCTGTGGCTGCCTTATCTCTGAAAGTGTCCAAGGCCAGGCTGGATGGGGCTTGGAGCAACCTGGGCTAGTGGGAGGTGTCCCTGCCATGGCAGGGGGTGGGACAAGATGATCTTTAAGGTCTCTTCCAACCCAAACCACTGTGTGATTCTGTGATAATGTCCATACCGAGGTACAGGGCTTTACCTGTGCTTTCAGCAAAACCCAAACCAACCAGCCCGCCCCCATCACAGCCTGACATTTAACGTGTATGTTGCTATAAATGTAGTTTGAGGAACTCAAGGGAGTGGGAGGCAGTAGCTGTAAGAGCTGTCCCTGTTGAGGCAACAGCAGTGTGAGTCTCCAGAGCGTTTCTTCAGCACAGAGTTCACTCACCGAGGTAAACGAAGTACGGGGAGACGATGCTGCCCAGCCTGGAGGCCATGGAACTCGCCCCCACTCCCATGTTTCTCACCACTGTTGGGTAGAGCTCAGCCGTGTAAACATAAACCATTGAAAAGGCAGATGTGATTCCAAATTTCCCCACCATCACCAGCAGAATAGACAGTGCACGCAAATCTGAAACCAAAACACAGTCAGGACTTCATAAAGCTCTGGCAATTCATGGTATCCCTTCATTCCTCTCTATCTGTGTAACTCCTGCCTAATTAACTCCAGTATCTGGTTTCCTTTTTTTAACCTGTACATGTCCATAAACATAAGCAACATTCTTTTTTAATTTTTTCTTCTGTGAATTATTAGGATTCAATATTTTCATTTTCTTTTGAGCACCGGGCTTCCTGCCAAGTGAAAATTAAGGAGAACAGAGCAAGAACTGTTGAGGCCCTTTCAGATTTCAGGGGCCAGATCTCTGCTATTGCAAACAATGCCATATAGCCCTTTTTAATAAAATGAACAAAATGAAACATCTGAAACAAGTTATTTTTTGTTTTCTGCTCTGGTTTCTCATTAACATTCTTAGCTACAAGTCAATAATTTAATTATAGGAAGCTGGGTTGACTTTAACTGGGACAGTTAGATTTAAAAATCAAAGCAGATTGTGTCAGTGTCCAATTGACTCAAAGAACAGGAGGAAAAAAAGAGAATGCAGCACACATATTACCTGTATAAAATAAGCAAGGCAGTTCTTGCACATTCTCTTTTGTACACTCTTTGATTTGAGAACAAGTCCTAGGCAACAACACCCCCCTTATATTGACTCCATAACCCCATTAATCTATCTAACCTAAAGATATACATGGTGTGGGATCCAATAAATGCTACTTGGCCCTCCTTTCCAGTTGCCACACATTATTTTAACTATCACTACTCCTTCAGTACAAGCATCTTTGCTTATCAAAAATGCTTCCACAATGACTCCATTGAATGTAACTCTTTAAACAAGGCCTAAAGTCATTGACAGCACTCTGGGAAGTGAGTTCTGCAGCCTCTTGGTAAACTCTCTTACCAAATTCTGGTTGGTTTAGTCTTGGTTTTATACCTGGACCTTACTAGGACATCCTAGTAAGGATACACTTTAAAGGCAAAACTGGACTACCATGCTAATCCCAACAGATCACAAAGCCAATGACCCACCTTTAAAACTGTATCTGAATGACATGTTGTGGGAGCTCCTCGTGCAGCAGCACCGAGAACCAAGGAAGAGGGGCAAAGCTAGGACAGGAATATCTGTGCTTAGTCCCCTCAGGAGACTTTTCCTCCACATCTGCCCAGTGCACAGCACTGCACATCACCTATCATGCATACGTGAGATGAACTAACGATTCCATACGTGAAGGCACGAGCTGAATGAAGAGCAGCACACAGCCTCCCAAGAACAGCGCGGCAGCCATCGAGTACCGCCGGGGCAGGTTGCGCAGCAGCACCCAGGAGATGATGTAGGCTGGCACCTCAATCACAGCCGAGAGGAAGCAGTTCACGTACACGTCCCCGTGCAGGTTGGGCGTGTCAAGAGAAAGTCCAAAATAGCCAACAGAGATGATCATCCTGAAAGAAGAAACAGTAACAGGATCAGACAAACCTCTCTACTTCCTGAGCTTGCCATGAACCTCTTCTACATCCCCGTTATGCACAGCAGTGACTGTGTAAGGCAAATTCAGCACCTCACAGACTCGTTCATCTCTGAAGCAGATGAAGTGCTGACTTCAGAAACAGCAAGTTAACAATTAAACTGTGCTGATGCTTTTGATCTTTCAAAATGCTCTCGAAGTCAAAGAATAAAATATATTACCCTGGGAGTAAGTGATGATCATTCACATTGCAGTGATGTAGCAGCTGCCATTACTAGCAGCCATAGCCTTAGCCTGCAAGTTTGAGCTACTGAATTTTACTGCTGCTGAGACCTATAGTAGCTTTCCATTATGTTTACCAGGCAGCTCTGGGTGGAGAGCATTGTTTCTGGGTCATTATGCTCCATGCTTTATTTATAAAGTCAGAGAGGAGTATGGCATTCTGGCACACCCAGCATCGTGGGATTTTCTCTGTCATGCCCCGACCTGGCTGGACAGCATCCAAGTCACACTGGCACGGCTGGGTGCCTGGGCTGGTCAGTGCAGCAGGACAGTTTGGTGGCTGGAACACTGCCATTTCCATTGTTCCACTGCAAGAGGAGAGCTGGCTTCCACGTGATTTGGGGAAACATACAATTGGCCTTGGAGACAAACCCTGTTGTGTCTTGGGAGATGATAGAAGAGAAGGTCAGGCTTCACCAAAAAGTACACGGTAGTAATTAAGGAGATAACAGGCAGTGGATGAGGACATGTCCAGGTGCAAAGGTGAGGCACAGAACACTCACACTTCATCTTGTGCAGCATCTACGTTACAACAGAACCGGGATCAACTTCACTGCACAGCACCAAGTCGATCAAGGACAAAAGATTAGCTTTTCCTCCTCCTCACTGCACATGGGAAAGGCCTTCATGTCCAATGGCTTAAAATAAAGTGTCTTAGTGCACCTGGGAAGGTATGAGGTCCCACAGCTGAGAGTGACGCCTACTGTTGTGCTGCCCTGCCCTAAAGCTATTCTTCTCAGTAGTTCTGCAGAGTTTTCCACACCATTGTGCAATACACCCACCCTGCACTCCCTGGGGTTATTTTTATATGCAATAAACTGTGATGCTGGAAATCCCTTTTGGTAGCAGTTTGCCTTAGCTTATCACTGGCAAACCTTGATACAGTTATATGCTCTGTAAGAAAACTTTTGTGGTATTTACACATTTCAGGGCATCAAGAAGCCAAACGTCCTCCTCCCTGGTGCAAACCTTGCAAAGGGAATAGTTTAAAGGCCTGTTACTCACTCAAAATTAACAAAATACTCAGTACTATGTCAAGGTGACATACTGCTGTCTGCAACCATCCTCTTTTACAGACCTTTTTTTGTGAGAACTATCAATTCATAATGCAGAGTTTACTGTTAGTATACCATGGGTTGGAAAACACTGCTGTAAGCCAGCACAAGATGCTTTATATTTTGGGAAATTAACTACAAGGAGGTCAGGTAACGGACACACAAGCTAAAATAGTGAAAAAAATTGCCCAAGCCAAATGAATATTTGTCTGTGAGAGGAGGTAAGGCTGTGCAAGTCAGCTGCACATGTTTGACTTTTCCTGCCTATCACAAAACTTCATCCATGATGAGGTAAAAAGTCCTTCAGCATGGGTACTGAATCCACTAGAATGGATTACACACTTCCTTGTCATTGTTCCTCTCAGCTGCTTTATTCTACCAGAAATGCTGTTCAAACAGGTTTTGCATTTGATTTCTACAACCACTCAGACAAAACCAGCTCTGCCCAGGAGCTACTGCTCTACTCCAAGCAGATTAGAACACTCTCACTTCCAATGAAAAAGTGAGTCAGCAACTAGACTTGGAGGCAAGACATTATACAGACACTGTATTGACATTTCTGCAAAGAACCAATGTTACTTGTTTTTTTGCACAAATTCCTTTCCTGGTGTGTTTGAAGTATTGTGCTGGGTGATGGCCCAGAGAATCTGGCTTAAACATTAGCCAAGTCATCCTTTGACCCAAAATGCCACATCAGCTTGTATGTGCTGGCAGGTCAGTGGACTGAACTCCAAGGCTCTGCTTAATTAAACACAGGAATGTTCTTCAAAAAGGCAGCAAATAGATTTAGTTGGCTGCAAAGCACTTGAGGGACCTTCTTGGTTATGTCACTGGGTACATGCAGTAATTAAACCCCATTTGTACAGCCTCTGGCAGGCTATAGGTTACCCTCTCTGTTTTCTGTCTTTGATATTTCTAGTAGCAGAAAAAACCAAATATTTAATGAAACTGAGCATGAAGTATGGCTTCAGCTAGTGAAAACCGAGCTGAAGGTGGCAGGTAGAGAGAGTAGACAGCAGGAAAGTCCAGGGAAATCTCAAATTAGAACACCAAAGGCAGCTTTATCCCTTTAAGAACCAATACAAAAGAGATGGAAAGCATCACGTTCAGAGCCCTGGGCAGAAGTTCTCTGAGTGGAGGGTAAGGATGACTAATTCCTCTAAAAGACTTACAGTCAGAAAAGTATTCCCCAAGGCCCAGGATCAGGCAGGATTTCCACACATCATTGCCAGCTGATCCAATTCTTGCTCAGTTCAGGGTATGACTGACTACTTCAGAAGAAAACAACAATCCAGATGTGTTTCTACACTGTCACTGAAATGAAGAACCTATGTAACCAGAACTTTGCTCTTTCAGCCAGCAAGCCATTGATTTTTGAGCTAGTTTTGTCTGTATGTCCTCAGAATACCTTAGTGTTGAAAGTTACATACTCCCGAATCACACTTGCTTACCAAAGAAGCACTGACATAATCGTGATAGTTAAAATATTTCGGGTTCTCATTAGATCCAAAATGGTGTACGTCTGCTGCTTCTGGGAATTCACATCTTGCAGCTGTAAAAAAGCAAGCAACAAACACAACTTGGAACTTTAACTTCCTGCAAAAATAATTATTATGAAAGTAAGTGCCTCCCAACTTATACCTCAGTGTTTTGATATGTTGAAACAGGTGCCTTACTTTTAACAAAACATATAAACTGTAAGAGCCAACTACCTGTGAAAGTAGAAAGTCTTCCTTAATTGAAAGTCACTTAAAATTTAGACTGAAACTCTTTGCTCTTGTGACCAGTGACTGGACCCCACGGAAGGGCCTGAAGTTGTGTCAGGGCAGGGTCAGGTTGGATCTCAGGAGAAGGTTCTTCCCCCCAGAGGGTGGTGGGCACTGAGCAGGCTCCCCAGGGCAGTGGGCACGGCCCCGAGGCTGCCAGAGCTGCAGGGGGGTTTGGGTGATGCTCTGGGGCACAGGGGGGGACTCTTGGGGACGGTCCTGTGCAGGGCTGAGGGTTGGACTGGATGGTCCTTGTGGGTCCCTTCCAGCTGAGCATATTATGATTCTGTGATTCTATAGCAATCACCTGCTCTGCCTGAGGCTTCATAAAGCAACCGCTTTTTGTTCCTTGAATTATAAAGCAACAGCATTAATTCACAATTTATATGTCACTACTGACAGGGTTCTTACTTCCAGTTTTGAGCACTGCATCTTGAGTTTGAAAAAAAAGATGAGGGTTTCTTTAGCCTAAGGGCCAGAAGACCAAGGGCCTCTTAAAAGATGCAGAATGGTCTTCAAAGAACGGCAAAAAAAGTGATAAACTGTTCTGTATTTCTACTGCAGAAACGGCAACAAAATAAGGAGATTAGATCACAGCAGGCCAGAGAGAGTAAATGACTCCTCATACTGGACCTAACAGCAATGTATTTAAACTGAGACAAACTGGCTAATTAGCTGGAGTGCCCATCATTATCTAGTCTGTTTTTGAGATTGTCTTCTAAGAATATAAACAAAAGACAACAAACTTCTCCTTTCCCCATTAAACTTTCCAGCTCCTCAACATAAAACCACTCCCATGTAAACAATGCAAGGATATTCATCCATGAAGCATGAGAAAAAGTTTTTGCTTGGTAAGATTATAAAAAAGGAAAGAATTATTTTATTTTTAAATTAGGACTTCAATTTAGACACCTAAGAAGGGGGACCAAGGAAGAGATTTTTCAAAATATGGAAAAGGGGATATAAGAGGACAAATTCCATTGATTAAAACTCTGATAAAGCAACACGGAGTTTGTGTAACCCCTGCAGTCAGGTGAAAATTCCTTCTAAGTGACAGTCGGTCCTGAAGATCTGGATGATGAGATAGCAGTCTGGTACATGCCAAATTTCAGTGTATTTGCTTTCATAAATCCCATTTTCTACAAAAGGCAAACAGTTCTTTACCTTTGATAGCTTTCCCTCTGCCTGAAGCCAAACTTACGTCACACAGACTGCACTCACTTCACAGTTCACAGCCCTTTCTCATAAATCACATGATCTTTCCTAAGTACTCTCCCCTTGTGCCACTATTTGTTGCCAAGAAACAAGAAGACAAAAAAAAAAGGGGAAAAAAACCAAGCAAACCACAAAACAAAACCAAGAACAGTAAAATTCAGAGTCAGTTGATGAGGAAAAGGGACCCTGCCTTTCAGAAGCTGGATAAACAGACAACACGGTCTTTATCAGGGCAGGCTAGAACAAGAAGCAATGAGAAGGGCAGGGAAAGAAAACCCATGGTTTGAAATGAAACCTATCATCCAAACATTTTTATCCCCACCATAAGGGATAATTCAACCAACCAGACCCTATCTGTGCTCTGCAGCTGGTTTGTGACCAGTCACCTGCTGGACCCCAACTGTTTGAACCTGTGGAGTCTGAATTCTGCAGCTGCTGCCCTCCAGCCGCAGGGGTTTGAGGGACACTGCAAACATGAGCTCGGGCTGCTCCTCCATCCCAAACTCACATTCCAAATGCACCAGGGCAAAGGGCCAGCCAGATTTCTGAGAACTCCACAGCATAAACATGCTTCCCAGACCCTCATGAGAGGCCGTGAGCCTTCTGCCTCTCAGCTCTTCAGAAAGCAGACACAAGAATGGCATAAACAGACCCCTGATGAAGAGGAATTTTACACAGACCTTCTGGCCACAGCATTACTTTTACCTAAAAAACGTAAAGAGATGGACAGGAGCTCTGCACTTAAACAGTGTCTGTTCATTGATCTCGTTTTCCTTTGATTGTCAGAATGTAGGTATGTGTTTTTGAAAGCTGCTGTGCAAGGATTTATCTGTAAATAAGCACCACATACTCCAGCCCACACTGCTGCAAGGTCAGCATTTCCCCATGTACAGTGTTTCCTGGGACAACATCCCTACTCTTGCCACTGCCTTCTGCTGGTTCACAATCCAGCTCCATTCAGAGACAGCAAACAGATCAGTGCTTCTTTCTAAGAACAAGAGAGAGAATTCCAGGAACAGTGACCTTAGGCAGATGCTGGAGCCAGAGCTTATTTTCTGTTTTCCTGCTGCAGTGCTGGCAATGGATGAGTTTTCATGGCTACAACATGAGTAGGAAGAAGGAAAAAAGGGAAAAAGTTGTGTTCTAATGAAAATCCAGGAAAAAAGCTACCATAAGAGGTCAGGATTAGTCCTGTGTTAGATTTTTTATAGAATTATATAACTGACTGAATAAGCATAAAGTCTGTTTGGCACAAGTGTTTAGATCACTAAGCAATAAGTACCTCACGTTCATTATCTTCCCCCCAAAAAAAGAGTTTAAAAGGACAAAGGTGGATAAACTGGATCAAAAAGATGTCCTGCATTAGAATGCATGTTGGCATTCCCATGTGAATGGGACAGCAAAGGCTTTGCAAATCTTACTGAAGAAGGGAAAGGGTATTCTGTTTTTAAGCAGAAAAGGATGATCTTTCACCCATTTGAGAAGCACACAATACAGTGGAGGAATGACTCCATTAATTTGCCTGGAAATGAATCCCTCTACATAAAGTCCAGTTGTTGCTAAACGAATCTTACCTCACTAGGGTCAAGTATGACATCTGGGGCTGTGATGCCGTTAGTCTTTGCAGCTTTGCGGAGGATGTCTTCTGCCTCCTGGAACCTTCCCTGGGAGATCAACCACCGTGGAGATTCTGGAATGACCCTGCAGAGAAGGTCCAGAATAACAAGCCTGCAGTTCCACAGAAAGCACTGCTGCAGGCACCAATTCACATTGTTCCAGGCAAGATCTCAAAGCATGCCACATCTTGCAGGAATTAGTGCAGTGACAGCAGAAATCAGATTTACAAGCGCAGACTAGTCTACTGAACAAGAACAGACTAACGTGTCTTTATGGATTTCAGAACTGCTGAAGGAATTAGCAATGACTCAGAGCAATCCAAACATTCAAATATGGGACGACAGTTAAAGAAATTCAGAAATGCAAATCCCCAAGCAGCACGCTGTACATTAAGAAGCATGTCCTTAGAGAGTAACACACATAAACTTAGTAACTGTAAATACTGTCACAGAAAGGCAAGTCAGAGAGCAGAATTCACCAGTCACTCAGTTACGCAAGACTGAATCACAAACACAGCTGCCCGTGTAAGTAAAGAAACACCACCACCGTGTGGACTATTTCGGCCTTACATGCCACCCAAAAGCAGTATTTTATCAACTGCGGAAGGAACCGTGGAAGTCTCACAGATGTGCAAGCACTGTTTTGTACTTTGTCATAACTATGCCACCCTACCAATGCCCAGCTTCCCAGAACAACTGTTTTCTCCTGCTGTCCTCAGTTCAGACCACAGCTTGTGGATTTCAGTTGGTGCAAAGGATGAGTTTTACTGGCTTTTTTTGTTTGTTTGTTTTCTTTGCATGTGCAACACTTAATTTTATAGGAGCCTATAGAGAATGAAGAGCAGGCTTTTCTTGCATCAGTCAGATCACACACAAAACGTAAATGACTGGGAGGGTAAAGTAAAGGACAAAACATCCGTTCTTCACCTACCCATTCCTGAATTTCACTGGCTTGGAGTCTGGATCTTAAAAAACCTGCGGAGTGGTCCTTATGAAGACTGAAGTGGTGTCAGTCAGTGATACTCACCACCAGAGCGGGATGCAGAGCAGCCCGGGCAGGGTGAGCGCCAGCAGCAGCATCCGCCAGTCTCGGATGAAGAAAGCAAACAGTGGCAGCAACATGTAGCCAAATGCGTAAAATATGCACACACCCAGAGTGCAGAACAGCACACGGATGGATTTGCCAAGAATTTCTGTGCCTGTTCAGAACAGCAGAGTGAGGATTAGTATTTTAACTTAATAGCAACCAAATAACTTAATAAAAATACTCCCAGCAATGGCCTTTGAAATGCACTCCACTGGAGAGATGCAGTGTGGAGGGCTCTGCCACCCAGCTTTGGAGGCTGCTCCATGCAGTGGTTCTGCATCAGCTGAGGTAATTCTATGTAGGAAAGAAAAGAGAACTGGGCCACACTGTATTTCCGTAGCTCCCCTTTCTATAATTTTATCTTTATAGAATCTCACATTTGACTGGAGGAACTGAAACCACCTGACACACTACAAAACATTCTCAGCAGTAAACCACAGCTTGATCTCCACAGCATCCTCTCCAGCTTACGGAGAGTGACCAGCTTCTTTAAAGAATAATTCAAAGGTGCCTAAACTTGGTTCCCAACCTGTATCACCTTCTAAAAGCCTATTTCGACAAAAAACTCGCAGTCTTTCGGGTTACACATACGGAATTCATGTTGATCACTAAGGCCAGGCTACTGGCAGGGAAATTAGAGGCACAAAGAGGGGTCAATGGCCCGCTCTGAAATGTTTTGGGACCTGCAAATGAAGAGACATAGAAAGAAACCTAATCATCCTTGTTTCCATGGGAAGCAAAGAAGATTCCAGCAGTTGCAGCAGGCTGTGTGCAGTGAGGTCACCTAAGCACTGCTTTCATCCCTCAACTGGCCTTCCTTGGCCCAAAAGGAATTTCTTGCCACCATCTGGTGCTTTGGACAGTGAGGTCACTGTAAATAACATTAATAATTTTTTTTTTTAAATCTCAGATTCATAAAGTAATTCACATTCCCATGATCAAATATGGTCTTAGTTAACTTGAAAGTATAAAAGGTAAAAATCATGATGATATTTGGATTTTTACTATAGGCTGTTTACTGAAGCCTACACAAATTATTCTACCTCTTTCTGTTCTTTTGCAAGTTTTAACTGACATAGGTATTTAGGCCCAAAATGGACAAGGGAAAACCCTGAAAAATCACAGAATCACAGAATGGTTTGGGTTGAAAGGGCTTTAAAGATCATCTAGTTCCAACCCCCCAAAAATGATATCTCACATGTCTTATCTCTCCAACTAGAAGATGGACTTTTTTTCAAATAATGAATTTCTGGGATTTTGACTCTTTTAGGATGGTAAACCACAGAGTTAATTCAAATTGCACCTCTGTCAACTGGAAACTTCCAAGGAGAAGACAAATCATCCATGCATGGTGAGACCACACTCTTAACAGTGTTGTTTGGCAAAACAAATCAACCCTAAGCAAGTACTGAAAAGGAGCAGGAAAAGCACAAGATAAAAGAACACATACTGTGCCCAGCAGGACTTTCATACCAAGAACAAATGCTGCCACGTAGTTAGATATCTGTCCCATGCCAACCAGCACAAACAACACTGAAAACATCTCCCAGCTGGTAGAGAAGACCTGTATGAAGCTGAAGCCAGTCTGCATTGCCAGAGTTGCAAACAGCACATTCTTCCTGCCAAACCTTCCATGGACAGATTAAAAAAAGAAAGGGAAAAAAAAAAAGACATGATTATACAATATCATGAATGAAATCTTCAGAAAAATCACATTACTTATAAGCATAATTAGGGAGATACAAAACTTCTGCAAAGAGCAGAGTTTTGGGAAATGTGACACAGGCACAACTATTCTAAATATATTTAAAAAATCACTGGTCAAGACAAAGCAATATTGCAGGGGCTGCTAGTTAAGTTGTCTTTACCTATGTGCTGGAACACTATTCTTTCTTACTGATAGGATGAGCAGGGAGATCATCAGGAGCAAATTATTTAAAATGCAAGAGTATCCAAAGCTCCTTCTCCAAGGAGCACATAGTCCATGACACAGATCAGCATGTTAAAAAAAGAGAGAAAAGAAAAAGAAGGAAAGTTTCTGGAACAGAGGCAAAACTCAGGTTTGTTAAGATGCTTTTAGCTGTCAATGATCCCATGCTGCAATCTGCATTGCATTTGGTTTAAAAATGAAACAAATTCAGGGACTCCAGAAGGCTTATTGATGAAGCATTTAAAGAAAAAACCAAACAAATAAACAAAAGAAATTCAGCTAAACTGAACCCAGCAGGCTGTTTAAGGGTTGCTGCTGATGCCCTGGCCCAGGCAGCCCCACAGCACCGGGGCAGGACGTGCTGAGTGCAGGTTCACACAGCCCCACTGAAGTTCTCTGGAGCCCTACAGCTGGTGCCTCAGGTGGGTCACAGTGCACTCCAACCAGGCCCCCCCAGTAGCTGGCCATGCCCCGCGTCTGAGGCTCACGCAGGACGCTCTGCAGCACACACAGGGGCAGCACAGCACTGCCCCAGCCTCCCTGGGGCGCTCTCCTCAGGGAGAGGAGCAGCTCCTGACCATGAGCTCCCACCCTGGAGGGGCTGCACCGCCCGCCCCCTCACCTGCACCTGGGGGGGGTCTCTGTCACCATGTGGAGGAGCTGCAGGAGGAGACTCCTGTGAGGGTGATGGTGGGAAGCTCCTGGATGCACTAGACAACATAACAAAAATGAATGGTGTCTTCCTTTTTTTTAATGTTTGTCCCGATAAAAAAGAAAGCCCTTGCTTGTCTGAAGCACAGCTGAACAGCATTCATGCTTTGCAGCTTCTACAAATGCAGATCCTTGGACTTAGATGATGAGGAAGAGGGGGTTTATAAAACAAAATTTTAAATTTGACTTGAAAAAACAAAGGAAACCAAGCCTCAGGTATCCCTCTGAACACAGTTCAAAGTACATAGGAGAGAATGTCATTGATCTGATTTTTCCAGATAAAACTCGTCTCCTATACCTGTTTTCTGGCATAAAACCAGTTTGCTCCAGAGTGATTTAATTGCAAAAACAGGTAAAGGTAACACCCAGTAATAATCTTTGTAACATTCTGTTCTAGTTCAGGGCATTTCTCTACACACTCTGTGTAGAGTCAGGTTAGACAGAGAACAAAGGCATGTTAAGGAGTGCAGAAGGACGCTTGTAAGGGAACTTGACATACAAGAACTGCCTACAAACCAGCATCAAACAAGAGCCAGCACCTCTGGTGTATATACTTTACTTGTCTGAGAGCTGTCCTGATATGAAAGATCCCAGCAGGACACCCACGAAAAACAGGGAGGTGCTCAGGGGTCCCTTCCAGTCGTTGTCACATACGAGATTCCACTGCAGGGAGAGAGAACATGAAAGTCTTTCAATAAACAGGATTTCCCCTCCCTCTTAAATGTCTTGACTGAGCTGGTTTTGGAAGGAGTGACAATACAGTCACAGAATGGTTTGAGTGGAAGGGACCTTAAAGCTCATCTCATCCCACCCCCTGCCATGGGCAGGGACACCTCCCACCAGCCCAGGCTGCTCCAAGCCCCGTCCAGCCTGGCCTTGGACACTCCCAGGGCTGGGGCAGCCACAGCTTCTCTGGGCACCCTGTGCCAGGGCCAGCGCCCGCCCTCACAGGGGAGAAATTCTTCCTAATATCCAATATAGCCCTACCCTCTGGCAGGTTGAAGCCATTCCTCCTTGTCCTGTCACTACATGCCCTTGTTTCCAAACCTGACTGCCTGGAATATAGCAGAGTTTCCCGTTAAAAAGTCACATATTAATTTAAGAAAAGTTGAATTACAGAAACAAGAATATAGAAAGAAAAAGCCTTTATTATATTTTAGTATGGTTTTGAGAGACAGGAGACGGCCCACTCTTCACTGGGAACCTAACTAAGCTCAATTAGAATTTTGAATACTAATTGAAATATACACCAAACAAACGAATACTTCCAAAATTAAAACAAAAAAGAGGAAAAAAGGAAAATAGTTATTGAATGAAGACTACAATGGTTTCCAATTTCATACCCATTTCAATCTGATGTTTTTGAAATAGCATTCATGTTATTTTTCTACCTACGCAAACAGCTATTAATAAAAGAGTCTGTTTTATTTTGGTTATCTAGGGGGGTAAAAAAGTGTAAATATTAGAAGAAAGGGCAAAACCCAGCAGGGATGCCTCTATTCCTCCTTCACAGCTTTGCTGTGACTGGAGGAGTTCCCGGAGCTCTCCCAGTCCTGCCCCACTGCCCAGTCCCTGCTGCCAGAGGGCAGGGGCTGCAGCCCTGAGCAGAGGAACTGGGCGGCAACCAATGCTTCTGATGTGAGGCCAAACCCTCCTCAGCTTAGTTATTCAAACAACTCCCTCAGGGCCCCTTCTGATGTTTTAGGGATGGAAACTTTCAGGTTTTAATCTGTAGTAAAATGGCTGAAATAAAAATATTCACCCTGACCCCAATAATTAATCCTCCTTGTCCCCCAGTTACAAACAATGAAGCATAGTTTTTATCCATTAGTACTGGAACACCCGACAGTGCTTTGATCTGCTCCACAAGAAATCCAGCTGCTGCATGTCCCAGCTCATCCGCGGTCCTGCAGGCAGGAATGCTGGTGTTCCATTGTCTGCTGGCCCCTGTCCTTAGCACTAAACTTTCGACTCCAGGAATCTCACAGCCCTCAGCCTGTCAGCAGTCACACTACAAATACATCCTAGTCCATGTTTTAAGGTTGGAGCATCACTAAAAACTATGTGCAGAATGAACAGCAGCAGCAATGGCCTCCCACACTCAGATCCCCGTGTCAAAACACAACTGAGCCATCACTTTTTTCATGGAATAGCATCCAGTTTTGAGCTAGAACTGGGAACTGTTCCAGAGGTGAACTATGGTCATTCACACAGGCTGCACTCTCATCAGCATTTGTGGAACTTTAGCTGCCAGCCCTTACACTATCTTATAAATTCATCTCATCATCCTTATTTTTAAGGTCAAAATGCACCTTTTTCAATTTGTAAATGTGTTCAAGTCAGTACTTAACCTCTCTATTGACAAACCTGTTTGTGGTTTCATGCCTGAAAAATCTCTCCTTCTATCAGGCTTCATAACCCTGGACATTAATTTTTGCACTTGCTCCCCAAACCTTTCCACCCTCACAGCACCTGAAGCTCAGGCACCAGCACTGAGCACAGTGCTCCAGCACATCCCACACCACCATCAATCAGCCATCATTACAGAAGATCCTTCCAGAATCGTGGCTTTCTAATGTGAGAACAAATGCATCCCACTCATGTTAAGGAATTGAACTTACTATAATCATCAATACCATGTGGATTAAGAACTGTAATTAACATAATTAAATCTGTATTATTCAACAAAAGCTGTGCTTCATTATAGATTAAAGGAAGTTTAAGTCATTCCGTGATGACCAGCGAGGCTAAGCCAGCCAGGAAACTTTAGCAAAATATATCTGGCAACTTGAAAACATGCAGCAAATGATTGTTATCAAATTTATACAGGCCAAAGGTTTCAGTGGTTATCATATGCCTTCATATGGTAACATTACCAGGTAAACAAATACCACAAATACAAATCCTGCATTTACAAAGACTCGCCTCCTCACAAAAAGTCATCTTTGTATCAACTACTGGAGTGAGACATCCTCAATAACAGAACTAAAATCTAACAACCGTGGTTATTAGTCTCTCTCTACTAAATAGGTCACTACTTTCCAGCTGATCACCTGTGCCTGTGAGTTCACTGTCTCCTTTCACCTGTCCTACACCCTGCACTTTGGCACAAGGCTTGCACAACACGGCTTCCCAGACATTGACATGTTTGTGCCCTGTAACAAACATTTTCTTCAGACCACTGAGGTAGCGACCTTTCTTGGAAAAGTTCATGGTACTAAAGTGTTGTGCACAGTTCTGCCAAAAGCTTCGTGCACTGGCAGGTGCAAACATACTGGGCATTCAGAGGTGGCAACGATTACCAGCTTGGTTTTCTGTCCTCTCTCTTAAAGCTGTGTGAGGACCTGTTTTGCTGCAGATCACTTAAACCAGGCACTGAAGTGAACATCAGATTTTCAAAGGAGAACTACCTTCGTTGTGCAA
The DNA here is from genome assembly GCA_035583155.1 of Acropternis orthonyx. Taxonomy (NCBI): domain Eukaryota; kingdom Metazoa; phylum Chordata; class Aves; order Passeriformes; family Rhinocryptidae; genus Acropternis; species Acropternis orthonyx. The sequence continues at coordinate 7,542,518 of JAWWEU010000029.1, forward strand.
TACCAGTTATTCACACTCCACAGAAGCACAACAATTTAGGGCAAAGGGATTTTAAGGCCTGTTACCCTTTGCCCCAGTAAATAAATTCTGAAGTCTTCAGCTTTTTAATGACTCACCAATAAGGTCTGCTATATTGCTTGCCAGTGATGACATCAGCCTTCCAGAACCATTCTGCAGCCATACCCTTCCCTCAAGTACCCATTGCCCATGAGGAACTCACTGAAGCATCACTGCTAGGGACCAGCCTGGCAAAGAGTGAGTGTGGCAGGAGTAGTTACTGATTAAACCCTGCTGCTGGCAGTGGTTTGGACACAGCATACTGTGACCCAGTGCTCTGAAACCACGTGCTGTTTTCACTTCTCAGTATCCTCTGAACTAGCCTGCCAGCTGTAACAGTGAACAAGCCAAGGTTAACCTCAGCAAGGTATCTGGGCTCCAGACAGCAGAAAAACATTTCGCTTACACAGAGCAGCTGCTGACATTGCGAAGCATCAAGCTGCTCAACACTGGTACCCAGCAGCACAGCGCATCCCCACTCTATTTCGTTATAGCTTTGGGACATCCTCTGTTGCAGTTTAAACTTCTTACTCAGACTATAGCTATTTTGGGCTGATATTTTGTGATTTTTGTACTTCACAGACAATTCATCAGGCTGGGTGATGTCTCTGTCAGCAGCAAGGATCACTTCAGCATGGAGTCGGGATGGGTGGTGAGTTAAGCACCTCCACAGCGGATTCCTGGCTGGCACAGCTGCTGGTGAGAACGGGTGGGAAGAGGGGATGGGAAAAAGAGGGCAGGTTATGGAGATGGCCAGAAACGTGGAGAGCCTGGGGGAGAAGGCAGGGGTACATTAGAAAAGAGAGGGACTAAAGCAGTTCCTTCTCAAGCACAGGTTTGGGGGCTGAGTATGAAACAGTTTCAGGCACTCACAGCGGTCACTTACACACCCCTCTGGGACAGCACTTCCCAAATTCTGCTTCATCTCTTACATGGCAAGTCAGCTACTCGGAACCATGTCTCCAAATCCCTTGCAATAAAGGCAAGGCCAGTGACAAAACTGATTAGAATAGAACCCTTAAACTACTCCCTCAGATCTCCTCCAGCCCCCAAACACAAGAGCCTCCCAGCCTTCCAGCCTTTTATCATACCACAACCTGAACAAGAAGTATTATCTCAGGTTTAGCTAGAATTACACTAAGCAGCACATGTAAAAGCGTCAGTGTTGCTAGACTAATATTTTCTGTATTCATTTACCATCACTAAATGCCACTGTGGCTGTCATCCAGACCTTAATGCAGATCCCTTGTCCTGCTTCACTCTCACGGCAAATACACCAAGAGATGGCAAAACAGGAAGTAATAAAATCTTAACTGCTGATAACAAGACACCTATTCTATTGAAGCATAAAATTTGCCTAATGTTTTTAGTGCATCGTAACATGAAAATTGCAAGTCTAGTTATAGGGGAGCTCTTCAAAACATCAAAAGTTGTTGCATTACAGTATATACCAAACATGCTTGGAAAGATACAGAAGGACCTTACTTGAAAAAAGCATGTTTCTCAGAATAGAGAATTGGTCCACCACAGAAACATTCAACTCTCCTAATGCCATTGTGAGAAAACCCTAAACAAAGCTGGACTATGGCAAATACAAAAACTTCAAGAGTCTTACTTGATTACACTCCTGTACTGAAAGGAGAAGCCTTATAGGAAAAGGAATTTTTACAGCTACAAGACATCGTGCCTTCCCACTCCTTTATTTTATATCTTTTAAACTGTTTTCCTGTCTTGCTGAGACTAACATGTATGATTGAAAAATTAAGTGGGTAGTTCCATGTATTAATATTATCTTCTTAAAAATCAACGTAGTAGCAAGAATTTTTGAAGCTAAGCCAATACTGTCTCCTTCCACTTGCTTCTCTCAGCAAGTAGAGGCAGGTACTTCAAAAAAATCTGTCTCACAACTGAGTACTTAACAACCTTTGGTTCAGAATTTGGTCTTGTTTATATCCATATAAATATTCTCAGCTTACGTGAGAGCTGTGAGTGTTATTAAACACCCTTTCCTCTGAGAAAACATTTGTATATTCCAAATACTTAGAAGTTCTAGATGTTACATTAAACCTTATCATCTCAAGTAAACAGAAGTCTGTATCTACAAATACACATTCTGCTTAATTTTCCCCCCTGTAGTTGTTTTAGATTTTTGCAGAGATAAAACTTGCACAGAACAGGAAGGAAATTGCCAAATATTTTATAATTCCAGTTCAGAAACTGAACTGTTCCCCATACAACACGTTTTTTAGATGGCTGGAGAAAAAGGAAACAGGGCAGTGACATTAGCAACTGAGAAACCTGAGCCGAGTTCAAATCTAAAAGGAAAGACCACATGAAGGGAACATTACCCTGTCACTAATTGTCCATGGTACTGCTAAAAGAGCACTGTTTCCACTTAACAGTATCAACCACAGGCCTATCATTCTTTAACAATACTAATCTTATTTTATGTTGCAAGATAAGAAATGCCTGTACTTTGTACAATTCTGCACATTCCTGCATGATGTGCCTCTTAAATCACACCTTGAAAACCACAGCATTTTAGAAATACCTTCATAGATCTGTCAGACATTCACATTTACGTATTAAATGAAAACTAGACTTTCTTTTCCTTCTACTGACAAGACTAATAACATTAAGGTTTGTAGATCACCACAGCTTTACCAGCTCCCAGGGATGGGAAGTTATTAATATGAACTTCAGCGAGAAAAACAGCAAGATCTTAACCTATAACAGGTTGGGAAGCGCCTATTTTACAAGATGAGAAATAATGGAGAGGAATAAGGTTAATGAAGAGCTGGGTGAGAGCTGAGCCTGGATGACACGGGCGATTTCCACTCCTGCAATAGCCTGGTCTCCTGGAATGTGTCCTTGCCCACGGCAGGTGGGTTGGAATTAGGTCATCTTTAAGGTCCCTCCCAACCCAAACCATTCTGTGATTCTATGGCTCTGTAGATTACAATGTCTAGCATAAGCCTGTGTTTTTATTTTTTGGTAAAGCAAAACAATACATTCCTCTGCCTTCCAGCACAGAGTGAACATTGACACCTCTAGTTCACCAGCTGTGCCACAGAGCCCATTCGTGTCCTTCCAGATGTCACTGCTGCAGTCTCCCCTTGCTTCCTGAAGGTTTGGCATAACCCACTGTTCTCCAGGGCCTGGGATCCAACAGCACATCAGTGCACTGGAAACGCTGGGGTGCAGGGACTGGAAACCCCTGGGCCCTCATGTCTGCCCAGAACTCTCCCTGCACATCCACCCAGGACGGAGTGCCAGCCCTGCGCTCAGCTCTGGACACCCGGCAATTCCCACCATGTGCATCCTTCCTCTGCAAAAGGCAACAGTCCCTAAAGCAAAACAGACACAAACCAGCCAGCTCTGGTGTACACCACCTCCACTGAAACTGATCAATGTTTAGACGTTAAGGATGAAATATGTGTATGCAAAATTTGGTGTCTGTTTATGGTTCTCTATGTAAGAATGACTCCCCTATGAACTAAAACGTTCTGACTGCTGTGTCACCTAACACCTTCTCATTCTATCATATTTCTAGTGCACTCATGCTCTTAACTCCAATGCTCGATCCTATTCCCAGTTATTCTGTATAGCTCCATAACAGCCATGTCTGGCAGAAGTTGGCCTTTTACCTTAATTACTCCTGGCTTAGTCCTTTTACTACCATGTATGAACTTTTACTACTCCTACATTCTTTTTTTATGGGACTTATGAAGGAATCAGAATGACACAAATGGCTTCCTGAGACAAAGTAAAGCTTTTCTTATCCCCTGAGCTACAGCATTTCAAAAAGAGAGAAAGGGATTTTGTTACTCTGGAGTTGGTTAAATACTGAAGACTTGCTAATAACAACCTTCTGTTGTTAGTCTGTGTGAGAAAAGAAAGCCTCTCTTCAAGTGGCAGAGAACTGAATGTTTTAGGTCTCCTTTGAAAAGCAAAACCATAAACAAGGTTTCTCTAAAGTCATGAGAGATTCAGCAAAAAGCTTTCTTTAAAAAAAAAATCCCCCTCCCCCCTCCCATCATCGGCTACGGAAATCTGGGACAAAGGTCCTCATGATTATTCAACAAGTTAGAGATACGCAACTAAACACACGATTAGTTAATCATAAAAGCAGCACCAGCAAGCCAAGAAATTAACACGTTTAACACTGAAAACCTGTAAGTATGTGAAAGGGCACAGCTCTTGTGAAACTCTCTCAGAAAACATTAATATTAAAGGAAAAAAAATAGTGCCTCGGTGCACGATGCCTGGGCAGACAAACATTACCTCCCACGGCCACGGGACAAGTGCCAAGTCACAGAGAAAGGGCCAGGCTGAGTCCCAGCACAGCGCTCAGCTCCCTGCTCTCACACAACTCCTGCACGACGCTCCCACAGCTCCAGACATTTTAATTTCCACCCAGCCAAGGCCGAGCGAAGAAGCTCCAGAGCCAGAGCACCAGGGCTGAGGCAGCTCTGCCACTACAGAACAGCACGGGGGACAGAGCCCGTGCCCAGGACTGCCCTGCTCTGCCCTGAGAGCACCCAGCCTTTCACAGCAGTGCATTTCAGCAGGGTCTGGCCGCTCCGAGCAGCTTTCCTCTGGAGGAAGACAGCAGCTCTTTAGCAATGGGTGAGACAATGCCGTGCACCACTTGTCAGAATCACTCGAGCCCTTCCTTGAATTTCCAGCAACTCCAGTGTCCCCATTTCCAGCCTCCCTGTGCTGCCAGGGCCCCTCTCCCGTCCCGAGGGACACTTCGGTACCCAGACCAGGGCATTTAAGTACTCACACCCATCACTACCCAAACACCCATCGCAACCCATTCTGCAAAGCACAAAATAAGGGCAAATACACACTTAGACTGCATTTCCTTAAGTGAACCTGTGGGTCTGTACAACTTTCACCAGAAACAAGCGGGACAACGAGCACGGCTTCAGCTTTGGCGCCTGCCCTGCCCACAGACCGGCCCGAGGTGTGTATCTGCACAGACAAGACCCTGCCCTGCCCCGGCAGGGGAGCGGGGACCCCAAAGCACTGGGCATGGCCAAAGCAGAGGCACTGTGGGCACACAGCAAAGCTCGGGGTCCCTTCTGAACAAGGCATGCATCCACTGCTCCCCAAGCTCTGCATCTTGTACAGCTCAGGATCATCCCAACCGCGAGGGTGGGGAGGCTCTGGCACAGGCTGCCCCATCCCTGGGAGTGCCCAAGGCCAGGCTGGACAGGCTTTGGAGCAACCCGGGCTGGTGGAAGGTGTCCCTGCCCATGGCAGGGGGTGGCACTGGATGGGCTTTGAGGCCCCTTCCAACCCAAGCCATTCTGTGATCCTATGACTTCTACCACTTTTATATTTTTAAAGAAAGAAAACCCTATTGTCTCCCACGTCCAAAGAGACACACCAAGCAGTGCTGACCCTGCTCCAGCCCCTTGCAGAGATACCTGGTGAGCCAAGCAGCAGCTCCTGCACGGCGACCAGCCTCCCTGGGTTAAGGAAACAGTGCTGCATGCATTTCGAGGCTCCTTATCACAGAATCACAGACTGCTAAAGCATTGCAAGGGACTTTAAAGACCACCCAGCCCCAACCCCACCTTCCATGGGCAGGGACACTTCCCCCTTGGACCGGGCTGCTCAAGGCCTTATCCAAGCTGGCATCGACACCCTCCCTGGGCTCACCACCCTCACAGCGAACAAACCCATTCTCTTTCTCATGGGGGCGGACGCGATCAGCACCCGCTCGGCCCCCGCGGGGCGATGTGCCGGCCCCGGCCCCCCCGGCCCCCGGCCCGCACCTCGGTGACGATGGTGGAGCGGTACACGTCGCGGCTGTACTCCCAGCCGTCCAGGCACGGCTCC
>JAWWEU010000029.1:7548965-7572483 GCA_035583155.1 Acropternis orthonyx
CGGGCCGGGGCGGGGTTCGCGGGCCGGGGGGCCGGAGGGGCCGGGGGGGCCGGGCCCGGCGCTCCGCCCGGGGGCGCGGCGGGGGCTCGGCCCGGGATGGGGCGGGGATGGGGATGGGGCGGGAGGGGCGGCACGGCCGGGACGGGGCGGGGCGGTCCCGGAGATCCTCCCGGAGCCCTCTCCCCGCTCCCGGCCGGCCCCGGAGCTCCCCCCGCTCCCCCGGCCGATCCCGGCAAGCCTCGGCCATGGCCTGTGGCCGCTTCCCAGCGCCCAGCCCGGCCCGGCCCCTGGCCTGCCCTCGGTGATTCCCGGCCAGCAGCAGCGCGCTAACACGGGGTGGGGTCCCTGTTCGCTGCCCGAAGGATTCAGACACCAGCGGCGGGACGAATTGCAGAATCATTGCTCCGAAAGCACCGAGCCCCCCCGAGGCCGAACAGCGCCTTGCCAGCCAGCCCACGGGGCTCAGAGGGCAATGACTGCCCCCCGGGCTGCCCCTCCCAGCCCACCGCTCGGGGCTGCCCGCAGCGCCCGCGGCTCGCCCACGCCCCGGGACCCGCAGCGCGCCTCGGCTTGTGCCAGCACCCTGCGGGAGCCAGGAGCCCTCAGGGACCGCTCTGCTCAGCTCAGCAAGGAGCTGTGGCTGTAAGGAGGTTTTGCTGACCGTGACGCTGTTCTCTGAGTGTTGCACGTGTGACAAAGAATAAATTTAACAAGCGCTATTCTCATCTTAGCCCCCAACCCCCAGCTCTGTACCCAGCGGTTCACGTGCCCCACAGAGAGCTCAGTTCAAAGCTGTCTGGTATCGCTGCAGAATCTGGCCTTGCTCTCACTAATTCACATTTACAACTGGCTTTTTATGGCTGATATTTTCTCCACCTCTAATTGATTAAAAAAAAAAAGTATACTTTTTACAGCGTTTTCTGAACACTTGGATTTAAAAAGATCTTCCATTCTGTGTTGGAATCACACAGCTGTGAAAAATCTCAAAAGGTGTAAAATGAATGACAAAATAGGAGTTAAAGCACAAAATCATCCTTGAGCCTGGCTAGGGTCAGCTCCCAAGGATTCCCAGGATCAGGACTGAACCCTCTGAAAGCCAGAAAAGCTGCACTACACCATCATACTCTTCCTGTGTGAAAGAACTTATTTCAGAGTTTTATTTTCATCCTTTATCCACACTAAGCACACTCTGAATTACTTCTTCAAACACCTTGGCACCACGCATTTAGTTTAGGAGACTTGCCCTTCAATTACAGCCCACACGGAAAGCAGGTGAGACAACGTCAGTGCATGTTTTTATTACGATGAAGACAGAGGGAAGTGAAGAGTGACAATTCCTGCAGGCTCGTGTAGGTGTTGCACACCCAGCGAGGCGGCCAAGGGCCAAAGGCGGCACACAGAGCCGGGTGAAGGTGACAGAGGGCCCGGGGGAGGCACAGTGCGATGGCCCTGCGGTCCCTGGGAGCCATCCAGGGGGGCTTCCCGCTTTTCCACTGCACTTAACACACCAGAGGGCCTCGCAACAGCACTTCTCACAAAGACATTCTGCTCTTGCCAAAGACTGTTAAATCCGCTGCTAAAAATACTAAAATGTGACACTAGCTCAGGACCAGTGGTGTAAGTAAGAAAAATGAGGCTGATTAAAACAAGGTATTTTAAAAAACACAACCCTTTTTCTTATTTAAAAAAGGAAAAAACAGGTTTTAAGATACTGCAAGGTTCAAGAGTACAAAAATATTTTACCTTTTAAAAATACCCAAGCCCACAATCACATAAAGTACGTCTCAACTTAATACAAAAATCTTCATAAAAATATGGCCACCTATATTTAACCCAAGTCCTCAAACCCATCCTGTGCTGATATACAAAGGCTTTCTTGAGAAATTTAGGTACATCTAAACAGCTATTCTATAGAGTAACTCTGTAATAAGTAAAAACAAGATTAAATACTGCTGTTATTAGAGAAATTACAGCTTGAGAAGGGATGAGAACATCAGGGGTCACAGGACACTGTTACATGCCTTGTTACATTTATGGCAAAAGCATAACTGCGGGAAATTAATAGAAAAGAGTATTTCCACTCCCAAAAGCAGCTTGTTTTAATTGCACAAGTTCCTTGCATTTAAATTTTATAAAGCTTTATATTTGTGCTTAAACTTCAGGGGGAGCCTCACTCCTGTGCCCAGTGCCAGCACCAGACAACTTACCCTGAACTCTTGCATTAGAGATGAGACACTGTGCTTTTATTGGCCCTTACAGAAGGTGACTCCGGGCTAATTGTTATTTATAGAGGATAAAAAACAGTCTACCAGGTCTGATAGACTTTATGTGGCCAATAAATATAAAAATAAAAGGTACTACACTATTTTCAAACAATGTAGTGTTTATAAAACAGTAGCAGCACAACTCTAAGCTCTACATTTGTCTTCATCCAATCTAGTAGCTATGCTGAACTTTAAAAAGAAAGCATACATTATCTGTGGGTTTTGAAAAACAAAACACTGGTCTTTGGTTTTTTTGGAAAAAAATGTGGTCCCAAATTAGTCCTTTTGCATTTTTAATAGCTGCAGGTGAGCGTCAGTACAGAACATCAGCGTTTTGTTAGCAAAGCCCCTTTAAATTTGCAAATGGTACAAGGGTTTTGTGGAGGCTTTAGAAACTGCAGTGAGCTTTCTCTGAAGGTGAGAACAAAGGGGTATCTACTCAAAGGAGAAATTAAATACTTTGGGGTGAAAAAAACCCACCAATACCCAAAGGATCTACAAATCTGCTTATGCCCAAATACCATGAAAAATCTGAAAGTTAAAACTTCCTGGCATGTTTAGGCAGGATCACTGACTTGCTAAAGCTCATGTTTCTGTTGAAATTGGGAATGGCCATCAGAAAGTCAGCAAATTACAGTCCTTACTCAGTGCTCAGTATTGCCCTTCCTCCTCAAAAACACTCAACATTCACAAAGCCCAAGGTGGGCTCAGGCTCTATGCAAAAGCATCAGCTTTTACAGGAACAACTGGATCCCAGGCTGACAGCTCCCCTGATCTTCTGTTTAAACCCCTGTCCTGACAGCAAAGTCTCTGCTCTGCTACAACTAAATTCTGATGCCCCCTCAGCCTATGGGCTTTGATCACAGATTCCAAAGGAGGTCAGGATCTTTCCTTCAGGTTTCGAAAGACAGGCACCCAGCTCCCCTTCTTCCAGTCAACGTGCACAGGGCAGAAAAACCACCAGCATTACATTTGCTATATTTTTTTTGTCCTTTAAGCAGCTTTCGTTGAGTACCTGACTGACTGCAGTCGCTGCTGCATTATTCCTAAGGCTTCCTCCTCCTTCTAGCTTACTCCCTGGCTTTTGTTTAGCACAGGCAGGCCCCCATTTCTCAACGGGGACTGTATCTGCTGACAAACCCCAGGAATCAGGACACTGAATTACAGACTAAGAGTCCTACAGGAGGAGACAGCAGCTGGTCAGTCAACTATGTACTCTGGGGACAGTAGCACAGGGGATAACAACTATGGTGCAATAGCATCGGTGTTGGATTTTGTTCATTTTCCTCTGGCAGAAAATGCATTTTGAGATGATCTTGTTCTTCTTTCAGCCCCCCTGACAGCGTGCATCCTTCTTCACAAGGGTGTTATCAGACTTTTAGGACTCTCCTTGGAATTCCTAATGCCAGTGGTTTGTTTCCCGTTTCTGAAACTGAAAGCAAGTAAAAGACTGAGAACTAGAGAACATTTTCCAGAGTGTCATCAGACACTTCCCACTCCCAATTAGCAGTGCTACAATAACCATGTTACACTGCTGATCCAACCCCAGATAAAATGTAATGCTCTGTCAGTGTCACTTGCTGGGTGGCAGCAGCAGTGCAAACAATGCCTGGAATGTGAGTGTCCTTCAGTGACTGTAGTTCAGATACTTCAGTCTGTTGATGCAAGAAGCCTGTGAGGGGAAATTTGGTTTGACTTGAGGATTTCCAGCTACAGTTCCTCAACTGCAACACTGAAAAGCCACAGGTCAGACACATACGTCACTAGCTGTGATAAAGGGCAGCATGCCCTTCCTCAAGGAACCTGGCCTGGGAATTTTCTCATTCTGAAAGCATAATGACAGCTCCTTATACTGACCAGGAATACAATACAGGGATTCCCGGTTTTTTCAAGCTGCTATTGCTTATAAAGGCAAATTCTGTTCCAGTACCAGTTCTCACTAATCTGGATGGTGGCCACGCAGCTGCTTTTTGGTTCATTCAGTTTCCTTCTGCTGCTCCCAAGAATTTTCTTCACACCGTAATGGATGTGCACAGATTTCAGTGGAAATGTGTGCTCAGGGTACCCCAAATAGCAGTGGTGGTGGGTCGAGAAAACTGTTGTTGCTTACAGCTAAACCATATAAACCAGAGGAAAAGCTGTCCTGGCCTGTCTCTGGCTGCCCAGAAAGAGGCAGAATGTTGAAATTCTGTTTTAATTTGGAGTAGTACCTAATGAAATGACACTGGAAGAATGAAGTGTTTCAAAATGTATATAATTCTACTAAATGAAAAGTTTAAATGAAGAGTTAAAGAGAGTGAGCAATAAAAAAAGGCGGGAAAGTGTTGGGAGATCTGAAGGAACAACCCCAAGGTGCTGGGAAGGTCAGCCTTGCTTTGCCAGTGCACATCAGCTCTCAGGTCCAGACATTCTGAAGAAATTGCATGACATCACTGTTGAATTAACAACCCAAAACAAAACAATCCAAGGGGCACTTTGTAAAGCTTTGATGTTTTGCAGTGGAACTGAGGAAACACGTTTAGTGAACGTGAAAAGGGACTGTGCAGGAGCAGGTTCTGAGCTCTGGTGAAGTGCAGGATGAAGGGAAGCTGCCTTACCATTTCACCTTCAGCATCTGGTCGAAGCTCTCAGGCAGGGGATTTCCATAGCTCTCCGGGAGAAACAGGGTGAGGATCCCAATCAGCACAGTAAGGCTTCCCATCAGGATATAGGGCAGGAATCTGTCATAGGCACCTGGCAGAACAGAGGAGATGCCAACACTACTTAATGTCCACAACTGACAAACCCACAGGGAAAATTTATATCCCAGACACTGCTGTAATATAGAATTAATTTGGAATAATCAGCTGAAAGCTTCATAAATACCAAAGGTGAATCCAAAACTGAGTTACATCTGTTACCTGCCAGCAAACAGAGACTTTTCAATCTTACAAATTTTAAAGCTTCAACATGTGCTCTTAGATGACAACACCTACCATCAGTTTCATGCCAACCCCCGTATTTGTGTGGTGGCTAATAGTCTGGGGTTGGTTTTCTGTTTTACATTTCCAGCTGGGCTAGCCAACATCTTTGCAAGACAGCAGCTCTGCTGGGATCACTGCTGGAGTCCTCAGTACCACACTATCATCAGGAACCAAATCCTCTGCTAAATAATTTAATATGAGGGAAAAAAATTGCTCATAAGCAACCAAGCACTCATCAGCTGCCTGGGATTGTGTATCCTGCTGGGCTGGTGCAAAAGAAGGGCAGAGACTAATGCAGCTGAACAGGCCCGCTACAGACTAACAGGTCATTAACAGGGGAATCCTTCAATGCCTTCCTTCCTGCAAAGGGAGACAGCATCAGCCTCCTGAGACACACACGAGGCTCTGACCTTGGTCTACTCAGATTATTTTGGACTCAAAGGCAGCAGCCCCTGCCAGCTGCCTGAAGTCGGCGCATGGGTGTTTGGGCAGGGTGCAAGATCCTCGAGTCACAACAGCACAGCAATGGAGAGATCTTTCAAGAAAGGGATTAGCTAGGAGTTCAAGTATTTAAGATAGAAAAAGTAGCAAACTGGACTTGACAGCTTTATTTTAGAGTTGGGATAGAACAATGTGCTTTATAATGTGTGGAATAAACTAGGATTAAAGTGAGGACCCCTGGGTATGTCACACAGAGCCAAAGTTTGTGATTTGATCTCCTCTGTGTTCATGAGCTGGGTGAACTGCAAGGTCCTAATTTAGCTATAGCAAAGAGCAGCAGCTGCTAAGTTTCTCCTAAAACCTCTTAAAGTTTAGGAAACTATTGTCATACAGGAACAAGATCTCTTAAAGGCTGAGCCTAAAGAAACATGGGAGAACCCCCCCCCCCCCCCCAAACAAAGAAAACCCTAAAAAACAAACAGTAAAAACATTATTCTGTCTACATCTCTCTCTCTCGGTGTTACCTTAGTGCTGCAACAGAGACTGAAGACCCTAAGGAGCATCACAGGCCTGATGTCCCTTTTACTTTACATTTGCACCGTAGAAGTACAAAACCAAGGCAAGGCATTCTCCTGGGAAATTAACTGGCGTCCCAGACATGATTATCATTCTAGCCACTCTGCATGACTTATAAACACCACTGTTGTCTTGGACCAGTTCAGACCCACTTCAGTGATATATGAGTGGTCCCTAAAGGAAAGAAGTGTCTGATCCTTCTGTGAAGCCCACGGAGCTCCACTTGGTTTCTGCTGTGTATGACAGTGAACTCAGACCCAAGGTGAGAGGAGGGACTCAAAAGACAACAAGTGAAGGGACTTAAAGCTGAGCCTGCACTGCAGGAGCTTGGATGGCTTTCTGGGCAGCTGCATGGCACAAGGCAAGAAAGGCAGGATAATCTCACCCAGGTAAACAAAGTAAGGAGCAAGGATGCTGCCCAGCCTGGAAGCCGTGGAAGTGGCCCCCACTGCCATGTTTCGCACTAGGGTTGGGTACAGCTCCACATTGTAGACATAAAGCATTGAAAATGCAGCTGTGATGCCAAACTTCCCAAGCATCACCAGACCAACAGAGAGGACGTTGAGATCTGGAGGAGAAAAAATAAAACCAAGGTCAATAAACACCACCCTGTGCTTATTACTTATATTTCTTCTACATCCAAAAGATTTTATTGCTGGTTTTTTTCCCTAAAGGTTGTGGACTTCGTGTGATTTTTTTTTTTTTTTTTTTTTAAATTATACAAAGTATTAGCCAGCCCATCCCTGGATGACTTGGCTCCAGACTTCCCTCTGAGCATAATGTAGATGGTCAGGTTATTTTGTACTTTCCAGATTTGGCTTGTCTCCAATTAAACAGCATTTTTTAAATGGAACAAACCTCTGGATTACACAGCAATAAAGCACAAGCTTTTATCCACCCCTTTTTCACAAAATCCCATGGAGATTATACACAGTGAAACCTGGATGCAGGTTTTGTTAGTCTGGACACACAACCAGATAAATCACAGTACACTTTGGGCTCTGATTTTAGAAGCTGGTTCCCCTGGACTATATAAAGCTCAGTAACTTGACACAATAAATGAGAGTCAAGTGTGACTCAGCATATACATATGCAATAAAAACAAAATTAAAGCTGCAAGGGATCAGCATAAACTTGATCTCAAATTCTTAATTTGATCCTGGTTTCCAGTTGTTTTGCAGAACTTATACATAGCACAGTAAAATATTTTGAATATTTGATATACCTAAGTCACGTATTGACTTTTTTTACCTGCAGGAACCAGCTGAATGAAGAGGACAACACTTCCCCCTAAAAAAAGTGTGCCAGACAAGGAGTAGCGGCGCGGGAGGGAGCGGAGGAGAAGCCAGGCGATCACGTAAGCCGGGACTTCAATCACAGCTGAGAGGAAACAGTTGACGTAGGCATTTCCATGCCAGTCTGGAGTGCTGAGGGACAGGCCAAAGTAACCAACTGAGGTGAAAAACCTGAGAAAAGCAATAAACACCAATTATTCCAGAAACAGCAGTCTCTGAACGCCTCCAGTGTCACCTCAGATGTTGTTACAAATATAGGGTGTCTCAAAGCATTGCCACAGGTATCGTGGCTTAAAAAAAAATCTCAGTGGCAACCCCATCCTTCTAATTCTGTCATCCCTTCCAGTGATCACATCCACAGCAGCTTGAAGAGACCTTGGATTTCTCTGTCCTTGCACTACACCAAGTAAAAGGCTTTGTGGAAGTCGTTCACAAAGGCTTTTCACTGCAATGGACACAACGACACAACGGAATAAGTCTTGCCAGCTTCCCATGCCAACTACGTTCCTACTTGTAGCCAACTCCAGTGACAGGATCTCCCACCCTCAGCAGTTCTGTTACAACTTATTTAATCTTCACAAGAGAGCTGGATGTTCGGGTTTGAAATCTCAACAGTGCTTCACTATGGCATGCCAACTGTGCTAGCCAGTTCCTTTCTGCTGGGGGAAATATGGACAGAAAAGGGTCCTGGTTTGTCTGTGTGGTATTATTGGGTGCTCATTCCTTGTGGCTCCCCAGGCAGGGACCAGATCTCACTGAGATGGGCACTGTACAGAAACAGACCGAAAATGCTGGCCATGGGTCTGCTTCTTGTTATGTTACTGAGTTGCTGCCTTTACTTCAAGAAGAACATTTCTCTTCAAATAGACATTACAGAGATGGGAACATCTTTAAAAAAAAAATAAAAAAATAAGGCAACAATTTAAAATACACAAGCTGTTACATATAGTTTAACTGTTTTACATCTGAGTCAAGGCTACTGTCTCCATATTCCTGTGCATTAATGCAGTGTGGGCATGAGGACATTGAGGGCCATGTATGAGCCAGGGACCATGTGAGGATGGTCTCCAGGGCCCAGTTTTATTATGTAAACCTGTGGCATTTGCCCTCAAATCAGAAACTGCTTTATTGCCTGGGTACTTTAGGAATACACATTTCCTTACCACAAAAGTAATGACATAATAGTAATAGTTGCAATGTTTCGGGTTCGAAATAGGTCCAGAAGGATAGCCTTCTGCTGCTGCTGAGGCTTCGAATCCTGCATCTGAAGGAAAAAGGAAAACAAAACCGAAAAAATTCCCACACACCTAAGAGCAAAACAACCTCTGCTACCCACAATCCGGGCAGTTACGAAGTTACGACTACCAGGGGATAACCAGTCAGCCCAGGGGCCACCTCTGCCCCAGCGAGGGCACTCCTTGGGCAGAGCTTGTCTCTGTACCCAGCTGTACTCGTGGGAGTTTCCACTCTTTTGTTAAAAAAATAGGTAGTGCTGAGACCACCGCTGGCTGATTAGACAGGAGCATCGGCTGACCAGGCAGAGGCATTAACATTCCTTAGGGGTCTCACACTGTACTTCCAGGAGTAACCTCATGACCAAAGACATTCTTCTGTGCATTGTCCACTCAACTCTCTTCTGTTCAACCTTCACAAACCACGTCAAATAACTGCAGGAAATGACCCAGTTTTGCCACCTGCTGGAACCCTGAGGGGAGGGGAACAGATGCCAGAGGTTGATGAGGTGGCCAGGGCACATCACGGGAGCATCCACCACCGCAGACTGGAGATGGAGGGTCCTGTTTGAGGCTTGAGGCAGGAATCTTCTGGGTGGCATTTAGGGTGCCTTTCTGTCTGCACGCTTTGCCCTTCCCAGGGCAAAGCCAGCACTTGTGTCCAGGCTTCATCCCAGGCCCAAAGAGCAAACAACACTGGCTCTCCCATTTCCTTTCCTAGGAAGAGAGGATGGTTTCCAATGAACGCCTTTCTACTAATGTTTGAAAAATACTTCCAACAGAAGACTTGGAGTGCTGACATCATCCTCTAGCTTTTGTGGACACTGGCACACAAAATTTCCATAAGGTCAAAGACAATTGAGCTGCTTCTTGGTCTTAAAAATACGTAGGAGTGATGAAATGCTGCAACCTGAAAAAGTAATCTCCAGTCTGAAACACATCCGAGCGCTGGCTGTGAAGTAAGGAAAGTGCTTTTCCATGGTTTCTGTAGGATGACCTTCCCATCACTGCAACATGCCCTTCAATTTACACTAAAACTCACATTTGGAATAGATCTTCAGCCAAAATATCAGTGTGACATTGAAGTGCCAGATCCCACTGAGGGCACAATGTGACACGCAGGGTCTCTGTCCTGCAGACACTGCAGAGGAGCACACAGTGCTTTGCTTTCTGCTCTGCCAGGAGACAAGAGGGGGCACAAAGTGCAGGTGCCAGTATAAGGCAGTAGAGGAGGATCTGACCTACAGGTCATTGCTGACACAAGGCTGAAGAGTTGAGCTGCTGGTTTCTTTGCACAAGAAAAATGTCTGTGCATCTTCCGGATAAGCTCCAGCGAGGACAGAGCCACTAGAGGGGGAGCTGAGCACACGAACCAGCTGTCCTGCTGCGACTGTGCTGCTCCCCAGCTCTCTGGGCGTTCCTCTTTTAACCAACAGACACGAAATACAAGAAAAAAACAGTTTTGAAGAAGAGCTTGATGTTCTTCACCGCCTTTGCTACCATCATGGTTTTCAAGGGCCCTTGTGGCACTCGGGTGCTTTAACCGGTCTGTGCCACCCAGGCAGTCCCTCGGGCTCCACACAGCCCCAGCACACGTGGGTGCTGATTTAGGGTTCCCTGCACAGCCCCCCCGCAAGGGGCTAAGGGTAAACTGCAAACTGCTAACACCGCACCACGCTGAAATGGGCACAAAGACGTGTTCCTCAGGTCTTCTCAGTGCACCAAGGATGAAGCAATCTGGGTCACCCTTGCTTGGAAAACCACAACAAACCACTGCTGAGGAATACAGTTTTACAGTAAAAAACAAGTAATAAAACCTCCCTCTGGGTTCCCCCTTTGATCTTGCTCACCCAGCTCTTACCGCACACCAAAGTCACTGCAGCCTCTGAGAGCTGCTGGTGCAAACCAGTTCTCTGCTGGCATTTCCCAACAAGTCAGCTGGCCAGAGGGGGAAAGTGCCAGCAAGGTGAGGTACCAGGCTGTATGAAACATACCTCTGCAGTGTCGAAAAGCACGGCTGGGGCTGGAATACCATTTATTTTTGCAGCCTTTCGGATAATAACTTCTGCCTCCTTATATCTTCCTTGGGAGATCAGCCACCGAGGGGACTCAGGAATGACCCTGCAATAAGTTTCAGTCAACATTTTCACAAAAGTAAAAAGTTATAACTAACATATTTGTTGTGTCTATGAGTTATGCTCTCATCCCACAGATTACTTGCAGCAGGAGACAGCCAGCACAGAAGGATGTGGGCAATGTAATTCCAATGTATGGAATGTGCTTGTTCTCATGCTAAAGTAGATGCATGCTTAGGCCTTTGTCCTCAATGGCTGTTTTCTAAGGAATAACTGATGTCCACCAGATGTCACCAGACAGACAGCAAGGATGGGGTTACCTCAGCCAGCGCTGAGCAAAGGTATTCTTAGCAAACTGCACACACAATGTGGAAATGCTTTAAATATGCACAGGGTATAGCTAAAGGTTCTGTGTCATAGGAATCTTATATACAAACCTCACAAGGTTACCACAGCTCTGAGCAGGCTCTCTCGGGCAGAGAACTGGGGCAGTGTCCCTTTGCAGAGTTGATGACATTTTCTAATCAGTTCCAGGCACGTGTTGAGTGAATTAATACCAAACACAGCACAGAAAAATTCACTTTTCCTTAACTAAATCCTTTGATCTTAACAGGTGCTACCTTACTCCCTTTAGCCAGCAGCACTTTTTCCTCTCCTTGGAAAAAAGCAGGTCAGACAATCCTTTTCTGATGAACCCTAAAGGATTGACTCAAACCCAGGTCAATAATTTCAAACATCAGATGATTTATATCCGACCATTAACCACGAATGGGACTTTCTGTGAGATGAGCTGCCTCCACTGCTCTTCTTTCTGGGCAAGCTGAGGGTCACGAGACTGCAGAGACAATGCTGGGAACCTTCTGGAGAATTTGGAAGGGAAATGAGTAAAAGAGCAACTATGGCACAGAGCAGTGGGGTAGGCAGGTCACGTGGGCTGTGGAAGCAGTGGGTCCACATGCTCAAATGCCAGCTAATGCCAAGCTGCCTTGGCAGAGCTTTGCCAGTGCACCTTGATCCCCACGTACCCCCGCATAAGCCCCTGACTCAAAGTTCCATCTGTGGAAATTTTTTGCATGCTTTGCAATGTATGCCCTTAAAAAGCCTGGGGATTCCCACCCAGTACATTTCCAAGCAGGACTCTGAAGCAGTGCCTTGGGGACAGATTTCGTGTGCCTCCCAGTGCCTGCAGACATCTGAGAGGCTTCCACCCACACCAGCGCCGCCAGGGAAGGGCTGCCTGGTGCACGGGGAAGGGCCGCTGTGCTGACGGGGTTTGAAACTCTTCAAATTAAACAATCAAACTGACCCTTACACAGAATCAATCCTTAAAATCTGATGACAGCAGAGGTGGAGCTGGAAACCATTCTAATGGATTGGCTTGAAGATTAAGGTTAAAAAAAAAGCCCCAACAAGCAACAAACTAAAACCATCAGCAGAGACTTCTGATAAGACTGGGACCTGCAGGAGGTCTTTCAGACTACAGAAGAGTGGCTCTAAATCACTTAACTGTTACGACTTGCTCACTTACAGGTATAACTTTTTCAAGGTAACAAGCAGAAAGGAGTTCCCTGGATAATATGAAAGGAAGGAACTCTTCTTGTTGTAAATTATACTTATTTTAAGGGTGTGAGCGATACCTTGCCTTTCTTTTCCTATTTTCAAACACCTATCTCTTCAGAAAACGGCAGATGACTGAGGCAGCAACAGAACAAGGCTATGTCCCTTCTTCAGTGCCTCTGTCCAGCTGAAAAGAGCAGGGCTTCAAGCACACGGCCAGCACCAGCGACTTACAACTGGCAAGAACAACCCAAACCAAAATCCCCCCTCAAAGCAAAGCCTCTCAGGGCAAATAGACAAGAACTAACCAGCCCCCCAACACCCTGGGGTTACCCAGCCCCCCGCAGGGAGAGCAGGAGGCGGGAGGGGAGGTGGGCAGTGTGGGCACTCACCACCAGAGCGGGATGCAGAACAGCCCCGGGACAGTGAGCGCCAGCAGCAGCATCCGCCAGTCTCTGATGAAGTAAGCAAACAGTGGCAGCAACATGTAGCCAATTGCAAAAAATATGCAAACTCCTAATGTAGAGAATAGAATACGAACTGATTTGCCAAGAATTTCTGTGCCTGTTTAAAACAAGGGAGGTTGGATTAGCATTTTACCTCTTTGTTTTTTTTTTTTTTCAAGCATGACTAAATACTTTACTGCATTTATGAAAAAAAAAAATAAGCTAGACAATCTTAGAAAAGAGCAGCACAGCACGGACCCACCCCGTACAGAAAAGCTGCTGGGAGTGTCGGGAACCTTCAGATAAAGAAGCTACTTCTGTTTGCTTTAATTAATGCATTGGCAGAGACAGATAAGGACAGGCATGGGGGATGACCAAGAGACTTCCAGGAGCCTTTCTGACACGCTTGCCTAGGATATAGCCTGCTCCTCCAGGACATAGCCTGGTTTCCCATCAAACTCATTGGGATTTAAGATGCAGTTCACTGCTGGGCACTTCTGGAGGAGCAGAGGTCCATGGATGGCAGGTTGACATGGGGTGGAAGGATGTGTATTTACAGTGAGGGGAGGCGGGAACAAATTTCACATCTATTTTTTGGAACAGAAGAAAGGTTGGAATGCTGGATCAACACAACCACGGAAGATGTTCTAAGGCTTCAAAAGCACCTAAATTCTTTTACAATAAAACACCTAGTCACTGCTTAGTAAAAGCCACTGATGCCCTCAGGTCCAGCTCAGTTCTCCTTGAGCCCTCAGCCCTGGGTCTGCAGAGCTCTCCTTCACATGAGGAGCACTGCAAGGGCTGGAATTCCCCCAGTTTGATCTGGACTCAATTAAAAACCAAATGACACGGAGCAAACAGGAGTGGCTCAGAAAGTCTGGAGAGTGTACTTTGGTTGTGTATCGTGGTAAGAACTCCAACATTTAATATTGCAGAAAAAATGGGAAAAAACCCCCAACCCCAATACTGAAAAACCCTCCTATCTGATTGTTATACGAATTCTCATTTTAGAAACCTGGAGTAACTGAATAAAGTCACACTAAGAAAACTGAAAATGACAACTTGGTGTGTGGATAAATGATAGCATCTTCCTCTGTTGATTGCTCTTGTTAAGAGGGGCTCTTTTGGGAGAAGTCTGATACTTGAAATATCAGTTTATACCTGTTAAACATAATATTATCATTTGTGTCAATTCAAAGCAAATATGAGATGACATCTTTCAATTACAGTTATCTTGTCTCCTGCCTCTTCTTATCCCTCATTCGGCTAGCCAAGGAATAACAGTTCTGGGATGATACCAACATGCCTTCACAAATCTCCACAGTGTTTTACAGTCCCAGAACACAACAGCTTTGAGTACAGAAAACTAAGGCCTAAAGGTAAGGGAGAAATTTCAAAGGATGTGGTTGAAAAAAAAAATCCACATTCTCTACAGAAGTTCACCAACAGCTCAGGGTGGAACTCCTCCCATGAAGGTGGGCAGCAACAGTGCAAAGGGCAGGACGAGCCTGGGTGGCCAAGGGTGCTGGAACAGGGTCTGAGATACACACGGAAAGACAACACAGGTTTGGACGCTGAAAGCTGGAATGACAAGAGAAACCTGTGCTGAGGTGAGCACTTGGAAGAACCCCACTGTACTTGGGGCCAGAGGGTGCCAGGGCTGCAGCACAGCCGGGGCCAGAGGGGCTCTTACAGGTGCCGGTGTCGCCGCTGCCCTCCCGAGCACAGGCCAGCCCGGACCATCCTCCTTTAGTGCCTCCCTCCTTCCCCATGACAGGCAGCTGATGACTCACTTAAATGGGGAAGCTAATGTCTAAGGGAGCTTAGATTGATCCTGCCCTTAGAACCAGCCTCAAGGCTGCTGGGGAATGGCCAGCACTGACGCCCCAGGGAGCCATCACTGCTCCTACAACTCGACAGAAAAGAAGATGGCAGAAGAGACAATCCGAGGCGGCAAGGGCCAGCAAACTGCAGCTGAGCAATTAAACAAGCCTAATGTTACCTGAGGAGACCCAGTCCCCACTCTCAGCAGCAGGAGCATTTGGGTCCAGGCCCCCCCTTGCAGCTTTGCCTGTGCTGAGCACTGAGTCAGTATCCCAACCCACATCCAGCTGTGCACCACGTTCCTAAATTCCTGCCTGAACAGAACCTGCACCCCTGTGCTACACCAACCCCATGCGCTTCCAGGAGGATTTTCAGCCAGGCCAGCTCCTGACCCAGCTCTGCACCTCCCAGCCTTCCCATGGCAGGCATTTGCTGCAGGTCCTTCAGCTCCCAGGACAGTGGGAGCAGGGGCAGTGGTGACAGCACTGGCAGCAGCAGTGGGCACTGGGATGGCAACAAGGGATCTCCCTGCTGACAGCCTGACCTTAATCCTCCCTCTGCCACTCACAGCCACCCAGGGACACGGTGCTGTGTGCCCTCCACAGCACTAACTTCATATTATGCCCTTCTGCTCTATTTTTTCTCCCTTTAAAGCTTCACGTGGTAGGAAAGACCAGCATTAACTATTAGTGTACAATTTCAATCTAGCTCACATTATTATCTACAAATTGTCATGCTGACACCAGTGGTTTAGAACCAGCCATAAATGCATATATGCACACTTTAAAGACAGCTCTTGCAAATCTCAGTTGCCCCCAAGACCTGCATCACTTATCCCCATAATTTGCCTGTGCAGTTGCCTTCCCCGAAAACCCTGTGCCTAGTGGGCGGCCCTGTGGGGTCCCCCTTCTCCATGGGGTCTCCCCTTCCCTGCAGGAGCCCCAGGCAGTGACTGTAGCCACACAGCCTGACATTCTCTGTGACTGGAAACACTGGTTTGTTCCAAGGCTTTGCACCCAGGTGTGCACTGGTCCCTCTGCAAAGGGATGCAGAGGCAGAGAAGAACCCAAATGCCTCCTCTGTCTCAGATCTGCTGCTGTTGCTAAACCCTGAATGTTGCCTTGAATGTCTTCTTCAAAGAGGAAGGAAATGGATGTTTATTTAGACTCTTCCTGCTCTCTTCTTTTTCTGTAAACCTATAGAAGTATAGGCTTGAAGGATTCAAGAGCAAAAAGAGTCATATTGGCCTAAAGTAGAAATTGTACCAGTAAAGATTTATCACTAATTAAAAGATGCAGGTTCAGAGGGAAAAAAAGTAACAGTACGTTGAGCAAACATTTAATGTAGTGCAGGCATATTCATACCCAGTATGAAGGCCACCACGTAGTTTGAGATCTGTCCCATCCCCACTATAAGAAAGAGCACTGTGAACATCTCCCAGCTGGTGGAGAAGATCTGCAGGAAGCTGAAGACAGTCTGCACAGCCATCGTCAGAAAAAGGATATTCTTCCTGCCAAACCTTTGGTAAAAGATAAAGACTATTACTGAAACAGCATATATTTATGGAGGGCACAAGGGAGCACAAACATCCAACTTCAACTGATGCAGCTTAACACAACCTGAAGTTTTGTTCATCTTAAAGAATGTTATTCTTTTCATATGCACTAAAAAATATTAAAATTTCCAAGACTCAGGAAACAAACCAAGAAGAAAAATTAAGAGCAGAAACTTCAGGGAGCCACTAGACAGAGACTAAGGAGACTAGGCAACAGTACAATAGGGAGACACACAAAGATTGCCACACAAAAGTTAGGAAATGTCACATTACTGACAAAGATCCCCCAACAGTCCCAGGAACAGCTCATGCAGGAGTGTGTCTGGGCTCTGGGGGAGGCGGCCTGGCCATGCTGCCACTGCGGCACACACTCCCTCGGATGCTCCCAGTGGGCACATGGCACCAGTGGGATTTAGTGATTATCTCATCTCCCTTTCAAACCGTAACACCAACTGACTACTGCACTGGGGCAGGAGTCAGGAGATTAAATTTGGATCACATGGAATTTAATACTGGAGGCTTTAGGATTAAGACTCCCGGTGAGTTTTGCAACCCCTCTGCTAAGAGCCCAGAGGAACGCTGCTGCCTTATGACATTCTCATTCCCAGGCAGAACCAGGGCAGGATCAGACATCCCACTGTGCTGCTGTGGACACAGGGCTGAGGGCTGTGCAGAGGGGAGCAGAGACTTGCAGAGGGTGTGGATATTCTGCATTCAACACGTGTAATGTCAACACTGCTGAGATAATTATTAAATGCCTGTAATGATTTTTTTGATACTTTACAGCTGCTTAGTGAGATGCTGTGACAATTGCTATCCATTTACAGGTTATCTGTTTGTTTCTTCCTCTTGGATGTGCTTACTCTGTTTCCAGCAAACCAGCTCTCCTATGTGGGCAAGTTTCAAAGGGCAAGTTTTTATAAGGGAAACAAGGGATTGTCAGCTAATGTGTGGCAGAGAACCACTAAAAATGCCACATAAAGAAACAACTGTGGTCATGGAGTGAAACCCACCACACCAATCTGCAAAGCAGCCACATGGGCTCCTTGGGGCTCCTGAATTGCCCAAGAGACAGAAATCCTACACCTGGGGCAGATCAAGGGATTTTTGAAGGAGCCAGGCCAGTTACTTCATTCTGACCAAAACTCAGAGAACTGCACATTTAACTCCTTTACACCTGTTACAAACCAATGCCCCGGGTGTGCCCTGATCTGCCCATGGCTTTACCTGTCCGAGAGCTGCCCTGAGATGAAGGAGCCCATGAGGACCCCCACGAAGAACAGGGAGGTGGTCAGGGGGACCTTCCAGTCGTCTTCACACACCAGGTTCCACTGCAAGAGAAGGGCCTGACTCAGACACAGCCACAGCACTGGGCTGAGCCTTGTCCGGCACAGGGGCTGGGGACACACACATTTCCATGCAGTTTAATTCCATTTCCCCACACCCACATTTCCACCCATCGCTGGCACCAGCACTGTTTTCTCAGTCAAGGTCACTGTTGGAATGCCCTGCTTAAAGCACAGGGAAAAAAAGGGAAAGTGGCTCCCTCCCCAGGCATCTGCACGAGGCCAAAACACCGACAGCCCTCTGACAGGACCCCGTCACTGCCGAAGGGGGTGAGCAGCCAGCCATGCCAGCCCTGAGGGGAGCTGGTGTGTGCAGCTCAGGGGCTGCCCTGGCCCCGGTTCCAGCACAATCCCCCCATCACATGCCCACCAGACCCCTGGACCTGGCTCCCCATGGCCTGAGATGTTCCCATCAGTGATGCAGAGCTATGGAGAAGGGCAAAGAACTGTCCTGGCTAGGGACAGTTTCCAGTTACCTGACCTCTGCCAGCACAAAACCTATTGTATTTCAGTAACTTCTGGGGCTGACAAAACATATGCAAGAAGATGCACAGAATGAAATCTCTTTTCCTGCACTGACATGTTACCAAATTCCACCTCACAACCTGCACCACTGACTTGCTGCCCATCACTCAGCCTCATGACTGGAGCTGGCTGGGGCTGGAGACTTAGGACAGGAGCCAACATGGAAACTTCCACCTAAAGCTACTCATAATCCCAGACAAGGTTTAAAAAAAGTAAAAATGGCATCATGAGTCTCTGTCCATCAAAGTTACAGCTGAGCATGTCTCTGCCAGGCTTGTTCCCCTCCTGGTGACTAATCTCCTGGTTAAGGCATGCCTGCCAGGAACACTCAGGGATAGGCTTCAAACATGTCCGTCTCAGATCAGATAATGCTACCACAATGGTAATCTAATTAGATCACAGATCAAAGTATGGCATAATTTTAGTAATTAGCCATGCTATCAGAGAGCAGGGCCATCACCCGCACTAGTGCTTACCCTTTGCTGGGACGGGCCAAGCCCAGGCAAGGGCAGCGTGGTGGGGCACAAACCTGCCCTCAGGGCTGCTCTGGCTCCTCACTCAGCTGCAGGCAACAACAAGGAGCAACTCCTGTGTTTCAGAGACACCCAGGGGGCCATCTGATGGCACCACGAGTCCTGCCAAAACCAAACCACCCGTGGATTGGTGGCTGAGCCGCTGCTGCTGCAGAACAGGCAGGCAAACCCCAAAGCAAGGGGGTGTGGTGTGGTTTGATGCAGTTTGCTTTGGACTTTAACTCAGGAAAGAGATGCAATCAGTGCCTGTTTTCAGGCAGAGGGACAGACAGAGATACACTGCCAGTGGTGGGGAGCCAGGTGCCTCTGCCCTTTGCCCAGCCTGCAGAGTAACGCCAGCTACACGACAGCAAAATGAATTGAGTTTCAAAACACAGCCCATGCCTCCTCCCGAGGAGCACACACATCTGCAGTGCAGGACCACGGAGAGGTGTGGGCTATGTGCCTCCAAGACTTAAATTTGATTAATAGCAAAAAGAACCCTATGGCAGCAGTTGCTGTAAGGTGTCTTCTCATCCCTGCTGGGAAATGAGAGGTGATGATGTGTGGGCCCACCCAGGCACACACCTGTGTCTATCTTTGCTGTGTTTAATAAGGTGGATGTGAATATGTGGGTCAGTGGGGCTCTGGTACATTTCAAGGATGCTAGCTGTGAGAAACAGATGCAGGGATCTGCTTCACCTGTCAAAGAAAACAGAAACTTCTGTAAAGAAGCTTGGTGGAAATCAAATCCTGTATTTAAAACAAAACAAAATTCAGCTACAGGAAACACAGCATTAAAAGTAGCCTGCAGAGGTGTTTCACCACATCCTGCTGCATCTCCCTTTCCCTGTTCTGGGAAAGCCCATGATATGGCAGAATTTGCATCTGATACAGACTATTATTAATTATGTGGACATTGAGCACCCCAGCCTGGGGCCACCAGCACAGCACCTGCTCCTGGACCTTCAGACTTGAGTTGCTCAAGGTTAAGAATCAGTGTTATTAAAATGCCTCCACGTGCCACAGGAACTTTGGCTGCAAAATAAGCCCAGCTAAATAATAACTTGCCTATAAAACTGAATTGCCTCCTTGGTGCCAAATGCTTCCTACCCAGGTGTTCACTCTGCCTTTTCCCATGACATACTGCACAGTCAGCAAAAATTCACTGTACAGGGTCAAGCCTTTCAGATTTGGGGGATGTGAAGAAGACCACACAGCAGGCTGTCAGGAAAGGGGTTGGTGTCTACAGGAGCTCACTGCATTTGACCAGAAAACACACAAACACATCAAATCCATCTGACCATGAGTATGTCTGAAGCTGCTGAGTGAACAAACCCCATCAGCTATTTTAGCTTCAATACCACACACAGCACACAGAGCTTGGCAATACAGCCCCACTCCACAGGCACACCTCACCTCCCAAATGCCACCTCCCATCCCCACAGACACTCGTTCTGACTGAGGCTATGCCCTGGCACTGCACTGCAATCAAGCACATGTCAATATTCTGAGGTTTCACTCATACTTCAGTGCAGAGGGGAAAGTGAAATACAACTTTATTTGACCTCTTCCTCAGAGGCTGCATCCATTGCAGCCAAGCACACCATGGGCACAGGAGCTATAGCCGAGCCACAGCTCACCCATCTGTCTCTACTGGACTAATTATTCATTAACCAGAAAATAAGTAATTCTGCAATGTCGCTGGCTAAGCATACTGGAGAGCAAAGTTCATGTAAGATTCCAAACAAGGGCTATGAATGCAGGAGTGGGAGCTGCTCAAGAACATCCTTATGACATCACTTTATTCACATGAAATCCCTCCAATCCTTTACCACAGCAGCTGGGTGGACAAGCTTTCTGAGAAACTGAAACTGCTGGAGAAGGTGCCTGGACTGCCTGAAGTGACCCAGTCACCTGCATTCTCAATCAGAAATCACTAATTAACCATCTTGAGTACCAGCCCATTCACCTCAGAGGAGAAAACACCAGTGTAAATGGCCAGGGCTGTAAACCAGGGAAAATCTGAACTTGTCTACAAGAGAAAATCTTCAGATGAATAACTCAAGAAGTATTAATTATTCACAGATGTCCCCATCCTGCTCCCTGGGCAGCAGGTCCAGCAATGAGACCAAGTGAGCTCAGTACACAAGTGACAAGCACAGGCACCTCCTGCCCAAGTGCAGGGTGTGTTCCCAGGGCTGGGCAGGGCTGCTCTCCACTGATGGAAAAATCCGTAAGGGAACAAAAAGACCTTCAGATGCCTTCAAACCACAGCAGTTCCTACCCAGCCTCTCGCCTCTGCCAGTTCCCAAAGCTTCTGGTTTCTGCCTTTGCTGACAATTGGCGCGAGGGCTGGGACAGGGACAGAGCAGGGTGACACAGTGACAGGTGAGTAGCCCCAGGGAAGCCCCTGACTCTCACCCTGCCCCTTGCCGGGCTCTCGCAGTGGTGTCTGGGGTACAGGCCATGCCCCAGGGTGGTGAGCAGCTCAGTGTGTCCCCAAGGAGCAGTGCTGGGTGACAGCCTGGCTCAAGGAACTCACTGCATGCCCCGTGAGCCTGCCAAGGGGAAAAGGAAACCTTGCAGCCCCTTCAACTTAGCTGTGGGATCACACCTGGCCCCTCAGTGACCCACAGTTCCACCTGCTCACCATTACACTTACAGCCTCTTTCGTATCACCCTGGCCCAATGATCGCCTTTTTCACCTGTGCTGTGAAAATTCACTTTTACCCATTATCTCCATTTTAAGACCAAGCAGATGACCGAGTCTGGGATTCTCTGTTCCCAGGGCTTAGCATGTGCCCACACACCAAGTTACACGAGTGCTGAGCTGGCATCTCCCAGTTCCCTTTCAGCAGCAGTAATAACAGGATTTAATGCTACTGCACGGATCAAATTAAATCTCCAGCACTTAATCCTGTGCCATCAAGTTCTGCTCCTCAACTGAGTTCTTGAACTTAAGCTGTTTCTTCACTGAACTCTCCTCATGGCATATCCTGGCTTGCCTTTCCTAATACAGAAAAAAATGTGGGGTACAAAAATAAGAATCTCAAATTTAACTGAACTGCCTCTTTTCAGCATTTCATCAGTGCTTGTTTTTCTTGTTTTGAAACCAAATTCTGTATTTTTTCCAAATGTCCATGACAATTTTGAAACAAAACAAGTATCCCTCTTTTCCATCTGGCTTACAGATGGGAACCTGGCACTTGGTTCCCATCTCTAGATGTGCTATTGCCTCTCTGGCACACCCCAGGCCTGTGGCAAATCCCACTGCTGCATCCCATCTGAATCCCACATGGAATGCTCTCATTTGGTATCTGCCAACACAAGTTATTTACTGTTCGTTAAGAAGGAATCACATTTCTCCTTATTTTCCTTCATTTACTGCCTCTCTCAGAGCAAGAACTAACTCCAAACCAGAGATTACGAGTTCACAGACACCTCAGGATAAACTGGCCTCCCTCTGGCAGTGAGTGTGGCACTGCTTGTGCCAGCAGTGGCTACCAGGCACCCACCACACCGCTGTGCCAGCCCATGGGCTTCAGGTGGGCATGTCAGTGTGCAATGTTTGGGCAGCAGCCAGGCTGTGATAAAGTTCACCCATGGCCAGGAGCGGCGTGAGCTTCCCCCATGCCCCCACCTTGATTTGGTGTTGTGAGGGATCCCCAGCAACTGAGCATGACTGCCAGCACAGTGGAAGAGGTGTCACACACGCCGGTGACTTTGCTTTGGGCAGGCAAGGAGGTTGGCATCACCTGCCCACATCCTGTCCTCCTCGCACGTGGCTGAGCCCATCTCTGCCCACCCCCAGCACAGACCCTCCTACCCTGTCCCCAGGGCACAGACCCCTTGTCTCTCCATCAGGACCCTTCCCGGCTGTGCCACCGTGCAATGTTTTTTTGGTGGCAGATGTTGCTGAGTCAGAGGACTCGTGAGGAGGGTTACACACCCATTCCCTGTCACGCACCCCGAGGGAGAGCCATCAGGGTGTGATCAGAGCAGCCCTTGGCTACCTGGAGCACACTGCTCGGTCAAAGGACTGTGGAGCCGGCCAGCTGCCAAGTCCAAGCGCTGCCTGGCATGAGGGTGAGCCGGTTATTCCTTGGAACCCCTTACACGACGTAGAAGAGCAGGGGAATCCTTTTCCTTCTCTAACAGAGGTCCACGCTCCCTGCCAGCACAGGCAGACAGAACAGCGTGTCCCAGACACCACACCGCCCAAACAAGCGCTTATTATGACCTGTCACCGCTGATGTTCCCACAAGGCACCCTGTACAAACGATGCCACTGCAGAGCCTTACAGACCGAGGGGACAGCCTGGCTGCAGCCGGCTCAGGCTCCTGCAGGAGCGACCAGCGCACCTGCCTCGCAGCAACGCCCCTATCCCGGCGCGGCTGGGAGGGCACAGGGTGCGGAGCCAGCGAGAGCCCACCCTGCTCCAGCCCCAGCCGGGCTGGCTGTGTCCGCACCGGGCCGTGCCCACGTCTCCATCCAACGCTGCACTGAGAACAATTCCACCACACAGAAGGTTACCGGGATGGTCAGCGTGTGGCAGAAGGAAACTATCGGGCTTCTATCTTCAGCCTCTGCCTCCCCTCCACATAAACCTCTCCCCGAGCAAAACAAACGGGAAAACAGTGGAGATGGCGAGGGCGGGCAGCTCCTCCGATAACCTTCACCCCCGGCATCCCTCCCGCACCCCGCGGCACCGTGCCCACCCGCACCTTTTGGCACAGGCACTTCACCCGCTGGTTCCTGCCCCCCGCTCACCCTCCCCAGGGCAGAAGAGCCCACCGCGGGGCCGGGCACAGCCCGGGCGGGGAGGGTCCCCGGCCCGCACCTCGGTGACGATGGTGGAGCGGTACACGTCGCGGCTGTACTCCCAGCCGTCCAGGCACGGCTCC
>JAWWEU010000029.1:7572583-7593414 GCA_035583155.1 Acropternis orthonyx
CCCCGGCCCGCACCTCGGTGACGATGGTGGAGCGGTACACGTCGCGGCTGTACTCCCAGCCGTCCAGGCACGGCTCCTGCTCCAGCGCCTCCAGCCGCACGTCGGAGCCGGGCCGCAGCCCCAGCGCCGAGAGGTTGGCGAGGAGGGCCAGGCGGTAGCGGCGGCAGCGGCTCGGCACGGCCCGCCCGGCCCGCAGCTCCAGCGGGATGCTGGCGTTGCGCCACTCGCCGCTCAGGTTGGCCCCGCGGGGCACGGCGCACCGGTGCTCGGGGGTGCCGGCCAGGAACACGGCCGACATCCCGTTGAAGCCATTGGGGATGATGCTGGCGCTGAGCAGGAAGAAGACGAGGCGCTGGAAGCGGCCCCACTCGCCCAGGAAGGCGGTGGCCGCGTCGTAGTCACGCATGGCGAGCGCGGCACTCCGCGCGTGTCCCGCGGGTCTCCCGCGGCTCGGGGCGCTCCGCGGGGGCGGCACCGCCAGCCCCGCCCCGGCCCGGCCCCCCCGGGGCGGTGCTTCCCCGTCCTCGGCATCCCCGGGGCCTCCCCCGGCACCGGCACCGGCTCCCGAGCGCTCCGGGGAGGCGGTTCCCGTTTTTTTCCATTTCACCCGTCTCTTTCCCTGGGCACTCGCGGCCCGGGCGGTGCCGGTACCGGCGGGGCAGGGCGGGATGGGCGCGGTGCGAGAGCAGCGCCCGGGGGGAGCGCGGCGATGGCCCCGCTGCCCCCAGCCCTCCCTGAGCCCCGAATCCAGCCCCTTCGGGCACCCAAACCAGGTTCCCCCCTATGGTGCTGCTGCTGCAAGATGGAGGCACAGCATCGTGCCATCCCCGAGGGAGCTGGGCACGGCCGGGAATCACGGGAACAGTTAACGGGCAGGGAACTGGAACCGCGATCCATCAGCTGGCAGCTGGGGGGGCCGCCGGGGTCTCTCTCCGTGGAGCACTCCACAAAACGTAAGAGGCAACAGCGATGTGAGCCCTCCTACACACTGGCACAGAGGAAAACAAGGATCACACAGCTCTAGGAATGAGATGTGCTCACAGCCCCTGAAATCCCGTCCCTAGCTGCAGCCCAGTGCTTTGGCCCAGCAGTGATTACACTCAGCAGCAGACAAGGTCAGCCGTGTCTGCTCAAGGAGCCTGTAACAGCTCTGGCCTCGGGAGAGGTGCTTTTTATATTCCCGTCTCCTGTCCATTAACTGTTCTTGCTCTACACGTCTCGGCTTTGCCTGCAGTCAGATACATGGATAGCTGGCAAAGCCATTTCAGAAATCTAAGCAATGCTGTCACCTTCTGAAATAACTCAAGGGACACTTAAGAAACCCGGTGATGCCTCAAACAAGCACAGAACTTGCCCTGCTAGGACAATACGGCTCCCTGGAGGTGTGAGCAGGGTGCCCGTGCTGGGCTGTGCCCAGCTGAGGATGCCCATCCTGTCAGTGGGTGAGGGCAGGCTGGGAAGCTGGGAAGCATCTCTCCAGCAGAGATGATCAGAGGGTGACATAGGTGTGTGGGAAGGAGGCATGGAGAGGAAGCAATGGCTCAGCAGTGCCTGGGGAGGAGAGGCAGATGGTAACATTTATCTGGCCAGGCAGCGATCCGCTGCTTCTTGGGGTATGGAATGAAGAGTCCATGTCATGGGAAGATTCAGATACCTCCTGTTTGGAGAAAGGCTGGAGGTCACATCTCTGGGCCAGACCTGAGCCAGCGCACAGCCAAAGCTGCCCGCAGTGATAAGAGCAGGGTGGGGGCCAGCTGGGGCAGATCAGGGGCTTGCAGGCAGCAGCAGGACTGCACCTGCCCTGCCCCGGGGCTGTGCAAGAGCCATGGTACAGACAGGATACGCATGCCTGTTCCCATGGGGAAAGAAGGGATGGGAGCGCATTGTTGTGAACATTAATGTTAATGCAATCTTAGTAATTAGTCAGTCAATAGTAATTTTTTACAGAGGGCTAATTTGCAGTGCTCGGAAATAACTGTGGTTAGGATGCAAATTTAGCATATCAAAAGTAAGTCAGAGACACATGTGATGTGCTCAGGTTTATCTGGTTTGCAGATGAACCCTTAATGTATTCAAAATTTCATGTGTTCAACATAAAGACACCACAGGGTTTTATCTTTTACTGTGAATCTACATAAATTAGCAATCACAGAAATCCTGTATGTTCTGACCAGCTCTGCCACAGCACCATGAGCTCCTGCTGCAGCCATTATGGCCCAGAGCTTTTGCTGGGGGCTTCCCAGAGTGCAAACCCCACTTGTGATCCAGCATCAGGGCTGCTTTAACCCAAGCATGAAGATTGTGAAAACCACATGGAAATAGTAGCCAGTGAATGGCTTGGACAGTTGTGGGGCAAACTCAGTGTAGAGGAAGGACCAGTGCCAGTTCTTCCAACTGATCCTTCTGAAAGAGGTGTGTCCAGAGAAGGGCAGTGGAGCTGGGGAAGGGGCTGGAGAACAGGACTGATGAGGAGAATGGGGAGCTCAGCCTGGAGAAAAGGGGGTTCAAGGGGGACCTTCTTATTCTCTACAAATCCCTGAAAACAGGTGGTAGTGAGGTGGGGATCAGATTCTTCTTCCAAGGAGCAAGCGACAGGACAAGAGGAAACTGCCTCAAGTTTTACCAGGGAGGTTTAGATGGGAAAATGAGGGAAAATCTTCATGGAAAGGATTATCAAGTACTGGCACAGGCAGTGGTGGAGTCACTATCCCTGGAGGGATTTAACAGACATGCAGATGTGATACTTGGGGACATGGTTTAGTGGTGGGCTTGGTAGTGCTGCCTTTTTTTTTTTTTTTTCACCAAAACTATTCTGTGATTACACCACGGCCTAATAAAACACGCTTTCAGCTATTAGATAAAGAGCAGTGTGCGGGAAATGAGGTCAAGGAGATTCTTGTAAAGTGAAATCAGATACCAAGAAGCCCTGGCCTTACCCTCCTGGCTCCCTGCTGCCCACCCTGGAGCCAGTGATCATGTCCTTCAAGACAATATCCTACTGGACCAATAGCATCTGGGAAAAAATGGTCTTTGGCACTCTTTGCAAAGGCTCTTGACTCATCTCAGCCTTGCTGCTCTCTCAGCAGTGTAGTGTAAGTACCCCCAGAGCAGCACTGAGGGCTGCAAGGCTTACTTGAATCCAATTTATCGGACTTGAAGCATTAAGGGGTATTGTGGCCATCTCTTCCCAGTTCCTGGCAGTGGTACATGAACTCTTCCCCTCCTAAGCAGAGCCAGGCAGATGAGATGAAAAAATAATTACACTGAGTGCTTATTTGTGGTAGGAATCCTGTATGAGAGATGGAGTAAGAGTGCCTGCCTCTAGCACCTGTGAGAGAATTTGGGATAAACCACCCCAAAGCACAACTACTCAGATGGAGTCAGCTTTCCCAAGGCTACCCACCACTCAGTACAGACTAAAATATTTCTCTAGTACAATGTCACTCCAGCCAGAGAAGAGACACTGCTTTGACTCTGGCAGGGACCAGCACACGCTTCCAGTACAGCCGTGTGGCAGGAGCAGGAGCATCGAGGCACCCGTGTCCTGGGCAGCACCCGTGCCCTGCTTTCCTGGCCCCCCCAGCTTTTGGGTCAGGGCTGCATCAGATCAACCAGGAACGGCCCGGGATCCTGCCAGAGGAGACACGGGATCAAGTCCATCACTGCGGTGTAAAACCACCTCTCCCGGAGCGATGTTTGCCAGAGGTTTTCCGAGGGGCCCTCCGGGAGGATTTGGCCGTCATCACCGGGGAACCACGCCGGGACTCCTCCTAGCGCCGGCCCTTCTCCCATCCTGCCCCATCTCACTGGATATTCCGGTTTCCATCGCTAGATGGTGCAGGAGACAGCGCAGCGCCCGGCTGGAGCTCCGCACTCAGGCACCCTCTCTGCTCCTCACCTACCCCCCACATCCTATACAGCCCCCTGCACCCCAGGCACAACCACTTACCACTCTGTCCCCTACGCATCCCATACATTCCTCTGCACATCACACACCCGCTGTGCTCCTTTGCACTCCCCCTGGTGTTGGGAAATTCCCTGGAACCTGCTGTCTGGGAAGCGGGGTCTTCATCCCAAGGACAGATTAGACACCCCCTGGGAGGATGGGGACAGGAGCAGGGTGGGGGTGGCTTCCCAAGGGCCTCTCCAGGTGGCTTTTCCACTGATGGTGCTCAGTGTCCCACCGAGGAGCCCCAGCCCCACCATCCTGTGGTCCCACAGTGCCAGCAGCTTGCAGCTCTTCTGGGTCCATCAGCTAAACGGACATACCTGTCACTGACCTCCTGGGACCTCTCAGGTTTGGGAGTGAAGAACTGAGGTGTTTCTTCAGAAAATAGCTGTTCTCATTAATAAAGCCCAAAACCTGAACCAGGCTTGAGCAGCAGCTTTGCACAGTAAAGCATGACCCTGTGCCTATCAGCTGCCCAGAAAACAGCACTGGCCCCTGCCCAGGCCCTGCCTGCACAAGGAACTGCTTTAGGACTACCTAAAAATTCAAAATATTTAAGTGTCCTGGTGGAGAAGCTGCTCCCAGGCTGGAAGAGCTCTGACGGTTTTTCCTGGGGAGAAAAGGAGAGGCAAAACAAGTTGCAGATAAGTTTCTTTAGAGTTAGAAGCAGCTTCTGGGTTTTACTATGTACGTGGGGAATTTTTTTTCCCCTAAAGTAATTAAAATAGCCTCTTTCACACATGAGAAAGGGAGCAGAGGGAACTTTTCCAAAAAGCCTCTTTCCCTCTAGCCCCCTCCTATGGCACAAGGACTTTTATCCTCAGAGAAATGGGCCAGCTGAGATTTTTTAGAGTCCCTGGGGCAGCCAGCCAGTAACAAAAGCAAAGTTAAACAACTCCAAACAAAAGCAGCAGCAGAATGGGGGTGTGGTTGTGGAAATAATGCCTGGCTAAGTAGGAAACTTTAATGATGATACATGGAAAAAGTTAAACAATTAGAACTTGAATCAGACTGGCCCCGATCCCACTTCATTTAGTAATAAATGCTGTGCTTCATCACAGAGCTTACACCTCTTTTTTTTTCCAAAGCAGGGAGGAGGCTCACGGTGTTGGGCTGGTCAGACTGTCTGTGTGGGCAGCAGGAGGTCTGGGGGTCCCTGGGCTGCCCAGGCCCACTGTGTCCCCCCAGTCTTGTACCTGGGGGTCACCCCGTGGGGCTGAAGCCCCCCCAGCAATGCCCAGGGCAGAGGGGCCGGGGATGGCAGTGACTGAACGACAGAAACACACCCAACATATGTGTGCATTCAAGGGTGAATAGAAAACCACTAATTGGAGAGCCATAAGCATGTTAATTATTTGAATATGTTCACTAATTAGACATGGAGTTACACAGACCCACACTATGGAAATCTTTTCCTGCCACATGTAGGTCTTCAGAGGCTTTGTCTTTTACACATTTTAGGCACATACAGGCAACAATTTCCATATATGAACACTTGCCAAATAAAACCTTTTAGATTAATCTGTTGGAGGCACTTACCACACATCCCTTCTGACTTTCCCACACACCAGTGAATCAAATCCCAGTCAGCTATTAATGCCAGACCCACTGAGGCTGAGCTACAGAAGCAAACATCCCTCCGACACAGCTGCTAACCCCAGCCTGCCCCTGCCTCCCAATCCCCCATGCTCCCACCACCCCCTGGGCTTCTGAACTCCAGGGGTCAGAAATAACCTCTCCTTGGGAAGAAGGCCTGGATCACCCCAGCAGCAACAGGGCAGTGACACTCAGCCCCACAGAGCCGTGGATCCCAGACTGGTGACAGCCTGGGCCATCAAGCAGGAGAAGGTTCGCTTGGAGTGTCACTGTGACTGGTCAAACATTGCCAAAACCCCAGTTCATTGGCCTCATGCAGGGGCAGATGTAGTAAAGCTCTGGACCATCACAGCATGAGTGGGTCCCACTGGTGGAGAGGAGCCAGGCACCTGTGGGAGATCAGGTAACCAGCAGGGACACAATGGCCCTGCCCACCTCTGTGCCCAACAGGACACAGGGTCCCAGCACGGTCTCAAGAGTTGAAAACACAACCAACTCCCCACCAAAACACAGGCCAAACTTCAAACCAGCTCTCAGAGCACTATGAGAAGCACAGCTCTCTGTCTCTGAGAGGCCTTTTGAAGTTTATCCCGTGTCCTCCTGACCTGGATGCCAAGACACCCCCACATGTACGAGTCCTGTCACAGGAGAGACCCACCAGGGACCAGGGAAAGGCCAAGCTAAGTGATGTGAGACAGAAATCCAACAATACAGTTTTATTTTGTATTTCATACAAAACGCACCCTCCCCAGGTTTTACAGAGTTAAACAGCATTACCTGGTGACACAAAAGGTGACACTTGCTTGTGGCAGGTCCTGTAAACCCCAAAACAGGAACGAGGTGGCCTGAAGCAAGGAATCAGTGTGCCCTGGGATGGGGTTGCATGAGGCAGCTGCAGCTCCACACTCCACAGGGGGATCAAGTGAATTGATTACTCCTAAGAAAGGGCATCACGACATGCCACAAATACAGATTTGTGGGAACTTGGGATCAAATTAAAAGAAAAGCCCCATGCCCAGCACTCCCAGTGCTGTACGGGTACAGCAGCCTGCTCAGTTGGGAGTTCAAAATGAGGGCAATGAAACGATTTATAAATTTCTTGGTGTTCCCTGTGTCAGGGCTGCAGACTCCTGGCACCCCACAGGACACAGCCCCCATGCAGGGTGGCCAAACAGGGACAAGAGCCACAGGGAGTAACAAACAGCACCACTGGCAGCTGTGACTGTCTGCCTGCAAAGTGGGGAAAGGCCCCTGTGCCATTCGTGTCATGAGTTTTGCATCACTCAGTTGAGCTGCATTCAGTTCTGGGTGTGTGGGGCGCCTGAATTTTCAAGCTACAGGCACCAGAGTTTGACCCAGCAATGTGTGAGGATAATGGAGGAATTCAGAACAAGTATTTCTGACAAGGACAACCTAAGGAGCTCCAAGCAGAGCCCTAAAAACCCAGGCAGTAATGCTTCCCACCCAATTACCATTAGTCTCCTCCTCATTTAAACTTGTCCCAAGTATTCCCTTCAGAGGGTCCAACTGACCAAGCAAGGCCATGCAAGTACAAGAAAAACAAGGTTCAGCATTGTGACAAATGTTCTTGTACTTTAGTAATTAAGAACTCCTGAGGGCAGAAGGAGGCAGGGGGGTGGATGTCCTGCAGCCAGCAGGAATGCACACTGCCAGCATCCCTGCGGTACCCAGCTGGGGGCAGCCCAGAGCTGTCGGGAGGCTGCTGAGCACAGGGCGGGAACTGCTGCAGTCCCTGGAAGGCACTGCATGAAGAGGTCTAGATGTAGCCCAGTAACACCCTAAAATCCCTTCTAGGGTGCAGAACCTGTAGGAAGAAATTACCTACTCAGCCCCAACCAGGATCATGCTCCCAACCCTCCTCCAGTCCCAGTTTTCCCTGTTATGGAGAGCCAGAAAGGGAAGGGGTGCTCTGCCCATCACCCCATTTTTTATTTTCCTTTTCCATGGAAGGAAAGCAAGCACAGATTTATTTTTTCTTCCCTACATCCTCCCTCTCTCAAAGTGAAGAGAAAGAGGAGGGAGGCTGTTGCAAAGCAGAAGTAACCTCGTACACACGCTCCAATCACCACCCAGCAGCTGGGCAACAAAACTCTCTCTCCTTCGTTAACATGAAAAAACCCACATTTCTCTAAAAAGCAACATCTTAAGACACACAGCATTCTCCCATCAAATCAAGTGGATGATGGACTTGACTGAAAACACAGCCTTGGATATGGGTGTAAATCCAATCCTGCTGCCTTGGGACTCACCCCAACTCCAGTTACTCCCTAAATGCCTGGAGGGATTTTATTGCTCTCTCCCTGCTGGGAGGCAGACCCAGATGGCCAAAGTCTGAGGATCTCGAAATAAATGACTACAGAATTACAGCAAAAACCAGGGAAGAGTCAGAATGGCCAAAGCAGGGGCAGCCATGGGCAGTAGAGTGTAGGAGGTGGGGATAACCAGAGGGTGCTCCAGGCTATTTCAGTGTCCTTTAAAGGTGTGCTTGGGTGATTAGATGACAGAGAACAACTGAACTAGGAGTGGAAGAAGGAAGAAAAAAGCCTCCTCAAATGTGGAGATCTCTTGGGAAACTCTAATCAGTCTGTCAGCCTCAAACTGCAGCGCCCTGATCCAGAGAATTTCACTACAATTACTGCTTTAAGAGACCACCCTTCCTTAGCACATCCACCGGGATGGGGCTGAGCTGGGGACCGGCTGATAACATGTCCTGACTCCCAGGGAGTCAGTTTTTCATCCCTGGGGCAGTCACAGGGTGGGAGATTAGGGTCAGGATACAGGAGTCAGCTTCTTTTGTTAAAATGCCTTATTTTCTTCGAGCTTTTAAAACATCTTCCTTGCTTTTTAAGTACAGGGAGGGCACCAAAAAAAAAAAAAAAAAAAAAAGAATACTGGTTTTATATGAAACAGAGCAGAGAATTAATCAATATTTACACATATCTTGGATAAGGTTATGGCACAGACTAATAAACCAACACAGCAACCCAAAAAGCAGAGTGTCAAAAAGAAGGGAAAAACCTGTTCTTATGCTTTCAACACCATCCCCCGGAGATCCCAAGTGTAAACGTTTTTATCTAGGAAAAGGCAGTTTGAGTCGGGCTTTGGTAGCCGGGCGCGATGAGAGCCTTGGCGCTCGCCGCCGGCGGGAGGACGTGGGTGGGCGCACAGCCCGACCCTCCAGAGCACAGCCCGGGCTCAGACAAGTTCAACCTTAGCGTTGGGATAAACAGCCACCACGTCATAGCCCTCGGGGGGCTTAACCCTCTCCTTGGCGTGCGTCTCGCAGTACAGCTGCTCCTCGATGAAGAAATACCCTCTCTGCTTCAGGTTGAGGCCGCAGTCGTCGCACATGAAGCACTCGGGGTGGTAGAGCTTGTCCCGAGCTTTGACGATGGTGCCACTGGGAGAGACGGGGAGAGCTCGAGTGAGGCGGAGAACAAACATGAGCAGCTTGTCCTGCTGCCTCGAGTGAAACAGCATGCAGGGACACGAGAGGGTGTTATCGTGGGTTGCCATCCCAACACCTCAGCCCACCCAGAGCTGCTCCAGGTGTGGCTTCACCGCATTTCTGCAGGAAGGGATGCTCCACGTACTCCAGCACTGCCCCACAGCTCGATGTAAAGCAGAGCCTTAAAGATCTACACTCAGTCTGGATCTGAGCACCAGGGGCCAGCTGTGCACACAGCTTGTGGAGCACAGACCCTCGGCTCACAGCACCAGCAAGAACTCAGTTACAGCCATCTGCCCAGCCCACACTCAGCCAGCAAGTCTGGCATGAGCAGG
The DNA here is from genome assembly GCA_035583155.1 of Acropternis orthonyx. Classification (NCBI taxonomy): domain Eukaryota; kingdom Metazoa; phylum Chordata; class Aves; order Passeriformes; family Rhinocryptidae; genus Acropternis; species Acropternis orthonyx. The sequence continues at coordinate 7,581,933 of JAWWEU010000029.1, forward strand.
ACATAAATTATAACAGCACGTAAATTACAATATATCATAAATTACAAGAGAACAAAGCAGAAAAACACCTATATTGTCTGAAATCAGACCCAACATCCATCTGTCAGAGTAACTCTCCAACAAACAAACAAAACTAACCCACAGCCCTCTTCTATTTGACCCTCCAGGCGTTTCTGCCCCTGTAAGGCAGTGAAGTGCCAGCACCACAGTGCTATTCATAGACCCTGGGCAGCTACTATGATAAGCAGGGCAGAAACCATCCCATCAATCACCCTTGTTTGGCTGTGAGATTCCCTTAAAAGGGGCAATCCAAACTGTATTCTTCAATTCCAGGTTTATATAAGGTTAGGAAAAAAAACCCAGAAAGGGACTCAAGGTATTCCACTATAAATTCTACCCCGTGTGCCTGGCAGGACCCAACCCCGCCGTGTCCCCACCGACCTGGGGGCTCTGGCAAGATGTGGCACTTACACGATCCCGTTGCCACAGCGGGTGCACTCGGGGAGCATCTGCAGCCCCGACATGGCACCGCCCAGCTTCGGCACCGGCGGCTTCACCGTGCGGGGGTGGCTCAGTCTGTCGAGTTTTTCACCTGCCAAGAATTAGAAACAGGCACAGATTGAAAACTCGACCTCTCGGGGCTTTGGTTTTGATATTTTTCTTCTTCCCCCCGCCCCCGCCTTAAGATGTCAGATGAGTCTCTGCCTGTCACACAACAGAACCTGCAGCTTCCTTGGAAGTTCTGGGACAGCACTGACTCAGCACATGGACCTTGTCAAAAGCAGCTGTGATCAGAGATATGAGATGAATTTGGCTGTAATATGATTTAGTGAATTAAGAAAGATAAATAGCAAAGAGCTCAGCAAAGCTCCAGAAAGAAGAGGTTCCGTCACACCAACATTTCAGGTGCACTTGGTAGATCCACCATCAGTCAAGGAGACAGAGAGGAAAACTTCTTGGAGAATGAGGCAAATCAAACCCAACAATAATAGAATCACATGCATTTTTCTTCCTAGAGTGCTCATTTAGGCTCAAATTATCTACACCAAAATATTGTGATAGAAGATAAGGTCTTCTGGAGCACCAATTCTCCTTTCATAGAAAGGTCCAGTGACAGGAAGGGAAGCAATGAAGATTTTGTGCGTATGAACAATATCACAGCAGAGTTTTCAGTGTTGCATCCCCCTCCCTACAGACCATCTACTGTCTGCCCTTGTATTTTGGACAGCACCAACACGCCTGTTGCCAAGCCCTGGGACACTTCAAAGCTTCCAGCATGCACTGCATGGTTTTCCATGGCTCACAACTGACTGGTCTCTTGGGTATGGTACTAATCTGTGTCCTAGGGTTTTAGAAAGGAAAAGTGCACGAAAAAGGGTAATGTATTTTAGTCCATCAGCTGACAGAGTTTGGAAAAGCAGCAGAGGAGCTGCTGGATGAACAAGCCATTCTCCAGCATTCAGACTTCCCACACTCCCTGAGCTTCCAGAGTATTTCAGTCCCTCCTAAGCAACTGCTTCAAGCCCTCATGCCCAGGAAGTCTCTGCAGGGCACAGAGGCTGCCAGCAGTTCCAGTTAAGTGAGTAAAACCAAAAAGGACCAATTTCCCACCAAACCCACTTTCCTGAGATGTAACACAGTGTCTGGTGATGCCAAGAGCCTCGATACGTGTCAGTGCCTGCCCAGGAGCAGAGTGGGGCTGCTTCACCCCAGGGCTCCCCCAGTGCTTGGCTGGCTCCAGCCAGGGCCCTTGTCAAGCCCTTCCTCTGCCTTGCTGGGATAAACTGAAAAAACTGCTCAAGCTCTTGGCTTCCCCCAGCGGGAGAAGAGGCGTGCTTGGACTAGACATGCTCATCTGCCAACATTTAACAGTTAAGCTGTCACTGTCTCTCATACTGAGTGCTTGGAGAAGGTGCTTAAAAAAGGAGAGAAGGGGGGGGAAGAGAAAGATTTTACAGCAAAATGAACCCTGCAGAGAGGGCTGCTTCCCATCTTCCCACACGATGGATTGTTACCTTCTGTTTACCAGCCTTCAGCCTCACTGTGATTTATGGTCCTCAGCAAGGCAGGGAGACACTTTAACTCCACGACCTCAACCACTGCTGTCCCCGTTATGGCTGCAGGGTCTGTCCTTCCTGGGCCACGGGCACCTGCAGAGCCCAGTGCTGCCACTCCCCCAGCCTCCACCTCAGCACACAGCATTGCTCCCTAAGGGTGTGCTGCAATGCTTCCAGGAGAAACACATTACACAGAATACAGGTTGTTGTCTCAGACACTCAGCTGCTCAGGAGAGGAGAGCTTGACTTTAAAAGGACAATGCAGAGCAGGCTCAGGTCAAAAAGGATAATTTTAGGCTTAAGGAAAAAGGAGCCAGGGTGGCAGCCTGTAAAACAACCCAGCCAGGAACACTCATGGGGCTTGAAAACGTGCTGGAACATCACAGAACTTTATGCCAGCAGAGATGCTTTTCACTTAATTTCTCATCCCTTATGAAATAAACAGCATTGGAATGACCAAGGCACGAGTGAGGCTGTGCCTGCAGTCAGTCACACATCCCCTCCACACAGGGAGAGGGAGGGTGGTAGAGCCCCAGGAGGTGACAGTGACTGCTCCAGCCTGTCCCACGCTGGCTGGTACCCGACAGCAGCTGCTCAGGCTCCAGCTGAACACGTGGTGCTGCACTGGTGATGGGCTGGTGCCAAGAGAGTGCTGGGATGAGCAGACACCCAGGACCGGCTGAAACAGTCCCAGGATGTGGGGACTGTCCTGGCACCTCTTTGTGTCCCCCAGCCCACAGCCTTTTCTTTCTCCCTTCCTCCCAGCACTGGGTTTCTGCCAGCCCAGAGCTGCAGGATGTAGGGGCGGCAGGAGCAAACCAGTAAACCTTCCATTTTGTTCCCTTTCCTTGGCATAGAGAAGGGAGGAAAGCAGCAGCGTTACTAATTGGGTTTAACACAGCCACTTCCCATTTGCTTCTTCCTAATGAGGAGACCTGGGGGAGCAGCAGACTCATCCTTGCTCTTGGTGAAAGACTTGAAGGCCCAACTGGATACCGTATTTAACATCAGTTTTCCTGCCAGTCCAGGGGCTGTAATACTGTAACGTAAAGATACACCCAGGGCTACCGAGGCTGATCCCCTCTCATGCTTTGCAGCTGTGCCTCAGTCCCACTGAGAAAACCAGTACTGGTGGAAACCCACAATGCTCTGAAGTTACCTGCAATTGTGCTTCTTGTGAAGCAAGAACCAACATCCTTCTAGTCAAAGAACAGACTTCACTGTCATTTTATACGCACAGAAACCAAAGTGCAAAAGCCCAACTCACTCCCTCCTCTCACAGCTTCATAATGAGATTTGCAGCAGTTAGTGTCTTCCCATAAAAATCTAAGTTCCTGGATTCACATGATCAGAGTATGAGGCTCTTGGAAGGAAGCATGAAGAGGAATCTTGCCCTGATGATCATAAAGCAAACCCTGAAAGTTTGAATGTAAAAGCCCCAATGGATTTAAGGTTGAAAGGCAAATAAAAAGAAGCTGAAATGTATCATTTGGGGATCTTATTGTTTAATGTGTTAATGACATGGGCAGGAAGCTGTGACAGACAAGAAAAGTGAGCCAAGAGCTCCTGATCCCTATCCCTGCCTTGCTGAGCACCATCCCACATCCTTATGCAAATGCCATTTACTTAACCAGACCAGGTTCTCTGATGGGGATCTTACACAACTGCTTAAGGCCATCGCATTTCATAAACTGTCTCAGAAAAACAGCTGCCACACTGGTTGCAAATCCAGCTTTCACACGGTGCTCAAGTCAGCCATAACATTTGTTAAGCCTGAGTATGTGAAAGCCTAATTTGAAAGCTGCCACCCCAGTGGTCCCCCTCACTGGGCTCTTGGGTGCCAGCCTCCTTACCATTCTCACCAGCCTCCAACATGCCCTGTAAGTATCGGAAGGATCCAGACTGCTTTGGCTCTGAAACGGGCTTTTCATAATCCTGAAGCATCTTGTAGACATCTGACTCCACATCAATCCCATTTCTGTTCCGTGGGAGAGACTTCACAGGGTCAATGCTGTTTTAAAGCACAGAAAGGAAGGCTCAAGTCAAATAGAAACAGCTACTGTCAGCTCATCAGGGAGGTATTGAAATCTCCACATTCCCACAGATTCAATCAAGCACCTCTGTTCCCATGTGTTTCCCTGCCTGGAGGTATGTCTGGCCCAGGAACAGCCACTGAACCAGGGAGGTTAAACTTGTTCCCTGTTGGGCTCCAATTGAGCAACACAGCAAGGGCTGGCCCAGTTACCAGATGCCTTCAGGAAAGAGGGCAGCTGCTTGCAAACACCGTAAACTGCTCTGCCACCCGTGGAATTTATTGAAAAAATGGCTAAAACACGCATTTCATAAACTATGTAAGGGACTGTGCCTGCCCCTTGTTAGGGCATCTTTACAGTGTGTGCCAGGCAGGGCAGCGACCCGCTCACCACCCACAGGTGCCCCTTCTGCAGTTGGTGTTTTTGTAGGTGCATCACAAGACCTCTTTGCCAGACACAGCCCACAGCTTAACTGAGAAAAGCACCCCAATCAGTACGGGGGCGGGGGGGGGACACTGGAATTGCCCCGTAACCCCTCTCTGACCTTCAGCATCTCGACCTGAAGCTGCTCCTGGTCTGTATGTGGCATAGTTGGGATACAGGGACAACAAACAGCAATTTAAACCATTATTCCAGTTCACTCAGTACATGAAAACATGAAAAGCACAGTTTGAATTAAAAAATATTTCAGGTACATGGTTAAATGTCCTGCAGAAAAGAGCTGAATCCAAGTGCTGTTGTGCTCCAGAGGCCCCAGTGCACAGCACAGCTCCAGGGGAAGGGGCTCCTTTTCCTTTTTACAGAGGAGGTCATCAAGGGCATTATAAAACCAATGAAAGTAGTAAGAGTCCTGAACTCCATCAGCTTCACATATTTTAGCCATCATCTGGCTCATTTTCTCTACCAGTATTATATTCATGTCAGTTTAAACAAATAAACAAAAGAAATAACATTCATTTTCATATAAACAAAGAGGGAAAAAAAGCCTAACAAAAGTCACTTTCAAAGAAAGGCCAAAGCTCCATTTTCTGGTAGTGACTCCTGAACAGTCCTGGTCCCTGTGGGGGGGCTGAGCCGTGGATCCATCCCTGTGAGACCCGGCCAGCCCGACCCCTCCCAGTGCCCGCCTGCCCTGCCAGAGCCCTCTCCTAGGGCAATTCACACATTTGCAGTGAAGGACAGGCTTTGGCCAGCCCAGCCTCATCCAGCACCAATCCAAAGAGACCATACTCCTGCCCCAGTTCTGCTCAAAGACCCAAGTGAATCTCCAGGCTCTTGGCTCACACGCAGACAACACCAGATTTTGTTCTCCATGTTTTCTTGTGCAGTTCTTCTCTTTCCAACTTCATTAACTTTCCCGGAGCAGCGCAGGGAATACGCTGGCTCACAACATCACTGAAATACAGATTTGTGCAGACACAGAGTTCCCAAGCTCAAAAGAAACTCTCTTTGCTCTTTGTATGTGATACAGACATTACTTTCTTGCAGGATATTTTGCCAGTCTGGAGGAACATAAATCAGCATCCATGTAAGCCATGCAAAAGCACCCCAGCCCACAACCTGACCTGCCTCAAAGCCTGAGTTATCCACCCAAACTGTTCTTGGCTATACAAAAGCCTTTTCTTTCCTAGGAGCATTATTCGTTTCCCAACCTCCTAGACAGCTGCACTGAGCAGATCTTACATTTCTAAACATCCCGGTTACCGGGGTCCATTTTTCTGGTGGACATGCCCAGCTCCCAGGGCAAGTGTTTGCTTCTGGGCCTGTGGCAGAGCGATCCCTACTCCTAGGAGGGCAGGACCCTCCATCCTGCCCTGGATATACACTTTGAGAAACCAGTATATTAATGTCTGTCACGCTCATAGAATCATGGAATTGTTCAGGCTGGAAAAGCCCAAGGTCCTCGAGACCAGCTGCTAACGCCAGCACTACCAAGCTCCCCAACCAGTGCCACATTCTTGTCTGTTAAATCCCTCCAGGGATGGTGCTCCCATCACTGCCCTGGACAGCCTGTGCCAGGGCTGGACAACCCATCTACCCTTGACCAATGAAGCAGGAGCCCAGCCCAGCATCTTGGTGGACTTGGCAGGGTTAGGTCAATGGTTGGACTCTTATGATCTTGGAGGTCTTTCCAACACAAACGATTCTAAGATTCCACCATTTCTGAAGCTCCAGGAATATCACAGCCTCTGTGCACCCCTGCTGAACCCGAGCTGGCAGGAACAGCAGCAGAGCCCTGCTCTGGGCATACCTGTGGGCAGGAGTGATGTGGAGCCCACTCAGCTGGCCTGGAAGCGCCGACTCGGAGCCGCTGTTTGCGTAGAGCCGGGGCGGCGGGTGATGCTGCATGTTCAGCACCTGCTTGTTGTCCACGGGGCTGCTCCCAGCCCCCTGGGGCATCGACCTCCTGCCCTGGGCAGGGCCATTGTCCTGGAGGAGGAGAAAAGCAGAAACACCTGAGATTTACAGTGTGTGATGTACACAGGCTGTGTTGGGACATGCAGTTTGCAGTAATAACATTTTACATGTGCTGCGGAAACAGGGATGTACAGCAAGAAAAGGAAAACTCAGGCTGACCTGCAGTTAATCGTGTTGAATCTACACAGCTCCCCTTGGTCCCTGACCAAATGAATTTGCTGTTTCTCCACAGCAAGCCATTGCCAAATTTTCTGCATTTATTCTCCTCTAAAAGCATATTTGTTATTTCCTCAAAAGAAAGACTGAGTCTGCTTCTCATTTCACATTCCGTCACTCCAGGGGCACTTGGTGTTCTCCCAGCTTCAGGGCTATCGCTCCCATTTCCATCAGGAAAACAGGGTAAGCCCGAGCTCAGCAGCTCCACGTGCAGGTTGGGCAACACCTGAAGCCAAGGGACCAGTCCTGGGATTTTCACTTGGAGATCCCCTTGTCCACAAAGATTCATGTTCGTTTTGGGAGGTTTTCTCCCCAAATAAGATCAGCCATTTACAGTGTGAGAAACACATCAGTCAAGGATTTAGCTGGGTATTCATATTTCCATTTGCTTTTTAAGTCCCAAGGCAAACTCTGAAAACCTTTGTTATATGACCTCAAATTGGGAACTCAGATGCCATTAAAACAGAAATTTTCCATATTATTTTACCCATGTAAAACATTACCTACGTGTTAGTCCACAGATACGGAATTCCACTGTGAACCCAGCAGTTCCTACTGCTAATGTCACCACCAGCCACCTGAGCCAGGCTTTACCTGCAAAGACTTAGTCTGGGGAGATAAGCTAATTCCAGCAATGGGGAAAAGCAGCAGAAAGCTGGACACAGTCTATGGACATATGTGGGCTGCTACTTCCAGCTGTGTGAGTCAGAAGCATGCCCATACCAATGAAGACACAAATGCTGTGTAAGAGGCTGGAGTCTGTTTAATCTGGTTTAATCTGTTCCAGGGCAGGTCCCCAGCTGAGCTGCCTTGCACCAGCTTTTCAGTAGACTGAAGCTGATGAAAAACCAAGCAGGAAAAGAAAACACCATCCTGTGAACAAATAACAAAGTTCATATTGTGGGGCCCTGATACAAAGCTTACTTTTTACTAAAATAATCCAATAAATACTAATTGGAAGCAAATGTCTATCACTGGTGCATAGGAGTGCTCCCAAACCTTATAAAAATGAACAGCTAAGAGAAATAAAAACCAGATCCTCCTAGAAAAATATCCTGAAAGTCCAATTCTTCAATTCTTCCTAAGGCAAAATGCCCACTGATAAAACCAGGCTTAATTAAGAACTGCAAGATGGAGCCTTTGAGGGTTTTTTCTACTATCACCTGAAAAACTGCAGCCTCCTGCTCCCGGCACTTCCACTGCCTCAGAAGCTGCCTGGAGCCCTCTTGGCACAGCTCCCTCACACTGTGCATGCACACACACGTGGGGAAAACCGCTTCCAACATAATAACTTCAAATTGTCTATTAAAAAAGGAATTTTGCTGCCAGGAATAATATAATTTTAACTGTTCCCCAATTTATGTTCTTTAAAAAAATATATACAAGCAGGCTATGGGTTTCCAATTCCCAGATTTACATTATTATTTCAAGGGAAATAAAGAAAATGTTCTCAAACCATGACACAGAGAGGAAAAGAAGGCTCATAAACATTTTGGGGGAAAAAGTAACAGCCCATGTGGCTGGCAGCACTGACAGCTATGAAGTGATGCTTTCAGAAAGCCATTACCCTTAATTTTCTGTGGCTTGGGGCTCGGATTCCTACTTGGTACGTGGTGGCTGGAGGAGAGGGCAGGGTCCTCTCCTCTGACCTCATGGGCTCCCCCACACTGGGGCCATCCAGACCCTTGGCTGGGGAGCACCTGACTGGCAGCTGTTTCTGGAATGGAAACCTCCTCCATCACAGGGCCTGCAGACCATCATCTCCATGGACTTGCTTTAATCCAAGGTAGTTTGTAAAGTGTCAACCCTTCGTCCCTGTTAAGCTCAGCAATTTGTACATCGAGACCAAATGTTGCCGTAAAGCTAAAACTTATTGCTTGGGCACTCTCCACAAGGCATGGAAGCCTGGTGATGGAGGCAGGGGGAACCAGAGCCCTTCCTGCACTGCTGAGCTGCTCAGTGGCCCCAGTTGCCGGTGCCAGGAGGATGCTCCTGGTGGTGGCAGCTCATCTTTACTCTGCTCAGCTGTGGTATAAAGCCACAGGTGACCCAGCAGCATCCACAGGGATCAACAGGCTCCTCCTGATGGGCATTGGAGCACCTTAATACCTACCAGAGCAAGACCATGGACATGAAGCTCCTCAGATGAAGTCCCTCAGCCTTTCCCACCAAACTGTGTAGGCTTTGGAGAGCTGAGCTTTGTGTCTGGGCAGCTGCTGGTGCTGTGGGAAGCACTGACCCCTCTGAGAGCACCCCAGGCTGTGCCTTCCTTTGTTGCTTTCTGTTTCTCCACTACACAATTTTCCTGCACAAAAAGCTGCTCAGTCTCCTCTTCCTCAAAGGCTGAGACCTCTGCACGGCTTTGCCTTGTGCAAAACACTTGCACATTCATGCTCAGAAACCCAAAACCAGATGAATTTCTTTCCAGTTCTCAAATTCGAGATCAGTTCAAAATTCCCCCCCCTTGGGACTTAATTTGCTTTTCTTTGCTGGCTTTTCTTCCTGATTTTTATGGCCTTTCTTAAAATAAGAGAGTTTGCAAACCCTTCCTAAGAGCTGGCCTGTGGAGTTTCACCCAGGAGAACTCCTTTAACCTACAAACCAGAAACTCCCAATTTGTTTTCTCACACTTGCCTGGTTTTTTTTTTGTTTGTTTTTATTTTGAACATTTTGCAAAATACCCTATTTGTCCTTCCATCCTTTTTCAACTGCAAGTCTTTAGCTCTAGAGACCACAGGTTCTAAAGAAAGCTTTAGACAACATCAGACTTCATGTTCTGCTTCAAAGCATTTAAACGTTCATTTGCTCCAGTGTGTTACAATTGAGTGTCTTAAAAGACCAGAAGTACAAACAAAGTAATAAATCTCCTTTTTCCAGACTACCAGACAGAGATTAAAACTGAGGACTGCTAATTTGAGAGGCCAACATTGTCTCCTACAACCTCCATACAAGCCCCTACACCACGGCATGATTTGGAAGGGCTTTGAGCAACGACAGTTTTGCTGTATCTAAGAAACCTTCCTTGGGAGCAGACCCACCATCTGCAGAGCCAAAAACACCTCCAAAATTGTGCCTCCAAGCCCCAAATCCACACCTCCATTTGTGCAGTGGGGGCAGATCTGCCCAGACAGGAGGAGCAGCAGCTCTGTCCCTGCCATGTCGGTGCAGGGATCACCTGCAACGTGTTTCTCTTCCTAATCCCAGGGGTGCCAGTCCTGTTCTCCACTAGAAACACACACCACATCAGACTCAAGCAGAGCTGAAGGCCATTAACGCTTGGCTCAGCCCAGAGCGGTTTTCTGTTTGATGTTCCTCAGATCCACCCTCTTCCCAAAACCAGACCACCACTGGTTGGTGTCAGCTACACATTGGCTGCCAAAATGCTGAATTAGAGACAAGCATTGCTATTTGTGCACCAGGAGGTCAAAGCATCCTTCAGCCATGGAGTCACCTGGAAGAGGTGCCTCTTGTGACCACACTTGGTGACCTGTGTCCATCATCCAGCAATGGCAATGCTCCAGTGCTCCAGATCCTCACCGGCATTTGTTTTTTTTTCCCTTGCTCCAAGCCTGGGTAAATGAGACCAAATTGATTCTGACCTCTTCTGGCAGAGGGCTTTTTGTAGATGAAATTTTACTGCCTTCCTTATTTCAAGTCCTCTTTCATGCAAATGTGACAAGCAATTAAGTCTGAAGGCATATCCCAGTACATCCTGACACCCTCAGGCTGAAACTCAGCCTCTGCACAGAAGACAACTGCAATGCAGCAGCCCCCTCCTCTCCTTCCCCCCAGCTTTTCAACAGCTTTGTATCTGAGAAACTGGTTCAAAAGTCCCAGAAATGGAAATCTTATTATTACCCCACAGAGGATGTGTACAGGACAGACAGCACGCATTTAAGTTCAATGCAAATAACAGATTTACACTGTGGCCGATGGCCACAGGAGCAGGAGCCATTCTCCAACAAAAGCCTCAAAAGAAGTCCCACAGGGAACCCTTAATGATCAAGGCTGCCCCAAAGCTGGGGGAAAAGGCTAAATTTTAAAAGCTGGGGGGAAAGGATAACTTTTAAAAGCTACACTCATTTTAACACATTTTTTTCCCCCAGAAGCACAGCTCAGATGTCCTGTGTATATGCTGCTCTTACAGACTAAGCAGGCTTCAATCTGACTTTTAAAAGCCCTAGTAAGTACAATCCCATTATTTAGCTCAGCTCAGAAGATTAAAAGATAAGAAAAAAAAGTCAGGTACAGTTTGCTGAGGCTGGATAAACAGAGTGTGTGGGTTATTTTATGAGACAGATTTCGAATATGCTGCCAAGCTCCCCTTTCAGCATATACCACAGTCTGAAAGGAAACTCTGAAGGAAAGCTTCATCCATCACATCCCTCTCACTACACTGCCTTCACAGTCATCAGCTAAACACCAAATTAATTTTTCAGATCTCTCTAAGTAAGAGAACCCTTAAAATCAGATGTTCTTTCATAAAAGGGCTGCAGACAACGTTCACATGAACCACGACTCAAGCTGGAGCCTGGTGGAGCCCCAGCCCGCCCGCACCCCCAGGACAGGCTGTACCTCACAAGGGCATGTAGTGGCAGGACAAGGGGGAATGGCTTCATGCTGGCAGAGGGCAGGGCTACACTGGATGTTAGGAAAGAATCCTTGCCTGTGAGGGTGGGTGGGCCCTGGCACAGGGTGCCCAGAGAAGCTGTGGCTGCCCCATCCCTGGGAGTGTCCAAGGGCAGGTTGGACGGGGCT
>JAWWEU010000029.1:7593514-7646988 GCA_035583155.1 Acropternis orthonyx
GGAGTGTCCAAGGGCAGGTTGGACGGGGCTTGGAGCAACCTGGGCTGGTGGGAGGTGTCCCTGCCCGTGGCAGGGGACGGCACTGGCTGAGCTTTTAAGGTCCCTCCCAACCCAAGCCAGTCTGTGACGCTGTGACACTGCACAGCAGAAGGTCAGCACACATCTAACCCAGGCCCCCTCTCTCACAGTCACAGAGCAGGACCATTTCTCCCGCTCGGAGCAGCCACACCAGCCACCTCAGGGCTCCGGGGGCTGCTGCCTCCCACAGCTCCAGGGAACAGCTTCACCTCCTGGAAGAAGCTGCAGCCCTCGCGCAAGTTAAAGAGCTCAGGAGGGACTTGAGCTGCAATGCCATAACTATCCCTTAAGCCACTTGGCTTCCCAGTGGTCTCTTAGAAATCCACAGCAATGAAAAAAAGTTACCCAAGACCATGAGGATTAAAATGTGTTTCCATTTATCTCGCCTGCTGCAGTGCAGAGGGCACATTTCTAACATCAAGGGTGCGAGGGGTGTTTAACCAGCAGACAGAGGAGAGCTTTGTACAAATGCCTTGGTAGAAAAGCCTCAAAATTTCCTCCTTTCTCTGGCAGCAGCAGCAGCCTCCTGCCGGGCGACTGCCTCTCTAGAGCTAAGCTCAACAACAGTCTAAACCCTGGGGAGAACTTTCCCTCTATTCCCAGTGTTCAGGATCACCTTCCAAGCCTGGGACCAGCAGGGCATTGCTTAGGGCAGGTGTTGGGCTGATGTTCCTACCAGGGCTCAGCCTCAACCTGCCTGCCAGGCACAGGCTGCTGCTGGATCAGCCTCCCCACTGACAGAAAATACCCACTACACACGGAAAAAGCCCCAAACCATCACCATAAGTAACCATCCACTCTCCTGCCTGCTCCCCTCCTCCCAGGGAAGATGCTGCTGTTCCCATTTCACTCCATGCTTTCACTGAATCACTTTTCTCACCATCTGGTGTTTGGCTTAAAGGACAAACCTGGTGAGCTTAACACTAACAGTCTACGTCCTGATTTCATCCTTTCTGGCTTACTGTCTCTCTCCTCTTTCCCAGTTGGGGAATTGTTGCATTTTCAGGAATTATCATATCACACTTTCTGATTTTCTTTCCATAACCACTACTAGCAGCTAATTGAAACTAAAAGCATCACTGGCAACAAGCTACAGAGATATGACATTTTTAAAACCGAAAGGTGCCTCCTTCATCAATGTGGCTTATCTGAACATCTCCTTCTGTAAAAGCCAAAGGAAAGTACATAAGAAAACACAGCAGAAGCAGTAGGATAATATATATTTTTTTCCCTCATTTTGGAATGCCCCAACATTTTGCTTTTACTCATTAACAAAAAAGAAAAATTCAGTTAGATTCAAAAACAGGTCTCAGGCTTTCCCAGCTGCATCCTCAGGGATCACGATGAGCATCCCTCCAGCACTGCCCCCTGCCCCACTGGGGATGGCTCTCCCCATATGCTCTCACCCCAGCAGGTCACACAAGAGACCTCCAAGAGCCATTAATTCCTCTTAAGGGAGGAACAAGGGAAAACGAAATGGGCTAAGTTGTTTTTCCCAATGAATAAGAACAGAAACACTGAGCTACACCTGTGCTTTCAAACACTCAGCACTTCTGAGTACACAAGCAGCAGTTTCCTTACCTGTGTCAGCAGTCATCACTGAAACTGATGTTATCGAGTAAAATAACACAGCATGTCTGTGTTGGCACTTTATCCAACACCATTTTGTTTTGTCCTAAACCAACTCCCACTGTCACCATTTCAGTATCGCTCCTACAAACCTTCAACAAAAAAAAAAAAAAACCCTTTTCAAGTTACCTGGACAGAAGAAAACACCATTTTGAAGTTTCCATTCCCATTTTCTCCCTCCTTTATCCTAAGATTGGTTTTGCCTTTTTTATACACCAGGATTACCAGAGCTCACTTAAAGATGCTGATTTATGTAAGAGATGCACAGAGACTTTCACATCAATGTTACAGCTAGTACAGTTCAAGATGTCTCAGTGATACTGAGAGAATTCCTTTGCTTTCAAATGATTAAATGTTATATCACAGGAAAAAATAAACACAGTTGCACAGCAACGTGTGTGTAACCTCTTCACCCAGTAGTGGTGGTGTGCTAAACCCCTGGTATTTGGGTGTGAAACGCTGCCTGAGTGCCCACAGCGGCCGTCAGGATTCAGCACGTTTCTGCTATTAAATCAGTATTAAATCAGTCCTCAAACAACGAACTGGGAGTTCCCATGGACAGGAACCTATGCTCGTGCCAGGGCATTAGCTCATCCTTTGTTTTCCCCAAAGCACGAGGCAAACATTTTCCCTCTTTCCTCCAGGAGAGCGCTGGTCGGTGCCCGGCCGGTTGGGATGGGGGTCCCGGAGGGAGCTTTCCCAGGAGCAGCCACGGCCCGTCCCACCCTGTGACCAGGGGAGGAAGGAAGGTCAGTCGCCTTGAGAAAGGAAATTCCACCTTTCCAGCGAGGAGGCTTTAACCCCCAGTTCACAGAAATCAGCATAGCCTATGCCAGGCTTTTGCAAAGAAGTACATGGAAATTTCCTGTACAGCAGCAACCCATGGAGAACTTAAAGCAAATACTCCATTTAATTAATTTAACTTACACTAACTCCATTACTCAGTTAATTAAATGAGGAGACATTCACCCTCAGTAAAACAAAGTAATGATAATCTGCTGAGGCCAAAGAATAAATATGAGCATATTTAAGACATTTTTAAGGCTGTTAAAATCAGTGCCAAGAGACAAGATAGCACCAAACTGCCCTCCCTGCTCCACTGTGGGACACCACTGCTGTCCCCACATACCCAGAGCTCAGATACCAGAGGCTTAAACTCCTCTGAAGACCCCATGTGATTTTATTTATTTAATTAGGAGCAATGTGATCAGCAGGGTAGCAGACTGAAGCTATGTGTGAGGGCAGGGCTGGTATGAGAAGCTCACAGCAATGACAGTGCAGAGCCCACGCTGGTCCTCAGTGCTGCAACCACACACACCTGAGCCCATCCAACAGCCGGCAGAGCAAGCCCAGGTGTGTTCACATTTCCACTGGCTGGGCTCCCACAGGGGTTTGGTTTCCTGCACTGCCTGGATCAGGCTGCTCGAACAGCTTCAGCAGATGCAAGTTTGCTCCAGTTCCTCCTCTCTACCCCATCCTGGCTGGCATTTTCACATGGCAAGCCACATTGGTCAGTCAGGGCAAACTAACACGGATCTGTATGGACTGAAACTTCGGTGTCAAGCACAGAATAACACGTTATAGGAAAAACAGCCTTCTCGTTCTGCCCGTGCAACACCCCTGGCACTATGGAGAGACCAGCCCTTCTCTGCCCAGAGCTCACCCTGAGCTGGATGGCCAGGCTGGGGAAGCTGCTGCTCAGGACACGGCACAAGGGAGGACAAGGCAAGGGGCACCAGGAGCCTCATCCCTCCCTGAGAATGACAAGGGGGCCGCCCTGCCAGCAGGGCAGCACTGGGATGCCATTCCCAGCTTAGTGCCTGCAGGAAGTGCCTCTCCCTGTCTGCAGTGCCAGAGGAAACCCAGCCTTTCACCCCACATGCCTTATTGCACCCCAGCATCCAGGTTTGGGAGGACTCACATCCTATTCCAGCTCTGGCTCCGCACTGCCAATTTCATTTCTGCTGCAATTATTCTCCCAGCCAGACACTTGATCTACTGTCAATTAGCACTGACGGTCCCCACAGCCCAAGGCCCATGTTTTCCAGCCCCCCTGGGTCAGAAGGCTGCCAATTCTGGCAGTTTGGGAAATGGTCAAGAAAACAAACATCCTCTCCTTTTATTAGCACCACATGGCGGTATTTTGACTAGCGAGCTCACGCTACAGGAAGCCAAAAATGGTGGGATCTCCAGAAAGTTATGGATGAGCGCTCCCACTGCCTCTGTCTGCCAGGGAGGAGTGGCTGGGCCAGTGCCCACAACAACACCAACACCATGCAAATTGAGACTGGGGATCCCAGCACGTCAGCAGTGATGTCACGTCTGCCTGATGGGAATGCTGGCTGCTGGCTGGAGAGCTCTGAGCTGCCCCAGCACCCCAAGGTCCCACCCCCACCATCTCCAGGTCCAACAGACATGCATTCCTTCTTCAGGATGCAAGTCTGAACATCACTGCATTTGTGGCCTCCTCTATAGATCCTTGCTATTAAGGAGGGACTTGTCCCGTGAAACCAACTGATAATCAAAGTCTGCCTTTTTTAAAAAAAAAAATTATTTCTCAAAAATGACTCACTCATCCTGCTCAGTGTTGTTTCTGCTAATTGTGAACAAAGCAGCTCTCCATTTCCAGCTTCTTCAGTTGTGGGGGCAGCTATTCCCTGCAGTCACAGCATTAATCAAAGTTTTAATAAGGAGGATTGATTACATTCTTGGTCTCTGAGTAGCGATTTTCCACAAAGCCCAACTGAGAAACCACAACAGATTTAGAAAGAGGGGAGAGAAGAGCTCACAGCCGCTCCATACCTTCCAAGCTCTCTTGCACAGAAGATAATTGCAAGTCTCACTGCCTTCAAGACAAAGATTACACCTAAATACACTAGATTGTAATAACAAAAACATACAAACCACCCAGACTGAGGCATTCTGTTTATCACATGTTTCAGGGCCTCCAGCAAGAATTACTATAGACCTAAGTCAAAAGACTTTCAAGACATCTTTGCCCAGCATGATGTAAAAGTTGATAGAGTAAAATCTGGAGGCAGGAAGGACATGTGGTCCACATTACTGCAAAGGCCACTTTGGGTAAAACTCTCAAAACCCTCTTCAAGGACAACCCCAAACTTGTTTTAGTGATTTGAGAGCAGAATTCCAGCAGACTTTCCCCTGCATTTCAAAGCAGATTACTATTTTCCAGATGCGAGGAAGTGCACCTAAAGCTTGCACATTTTGAGCCAAGTTATTACTTTACAATGAGATTTTTCTTTCTCACAATCCAGTAAGTGCCGTTGGTAGAGGGGCTGAATGAACACAGCATGGGACAGTCCTGGGTCACCCGGATTGCTCCACAGCAATGAGCTCCACGACAATAGGGATGGGATGCCTGTGGCAAAGGCTGGCTCTCTTGGGTGCTGATGGTCACCCTCAGCATCACACAGGTCACAGGACATCAGAGCACAGCTCTGGCATGTGTCCTCTCTGGGAAACCCAAAAAGCTACCAAGCAGGACTATGTAGGGATACAGGCACTGAAAGAGAGGGCAAGAACAGGAATCTGCTGTCTGTACCTGCATGCCCTTGTTCACACAGCTCTCTCAGTGCCCTACCACAAACACATCTGTTTTACCCACCTACTCCCCAGATTTACATATTTTCAGTGTAGGTCTGGATTCACGATAATCCATCCCTACCCCCTCATTATATTCCTTATAACTGTCTAATTTTTAAAAAGATCCATATGTAACATATTAATAGTCAGATTCAAATCCAATCTGCATTAAACCTCAGAAATGTTGTATCTGGCAGTGGAACTGCTGCACATTTGTTCCTAATTTAATATTATTCATAGGGTTTGGGCACATTAAAGTCTATTAAGAAAAAATCTCTGTCAGAAAAGATGGCTGTAACTGATGAATGAAGCAAACATGGCCAGAACCCAAAGCCCAAACTCACAGATCACCCTGTGCTGTCACTCAGGGCAGGAAAGACAAACAGACCTACATGTTGCTTGTGTGCAGTACCGGGGTGGGTTTGCTGGTGCTGCTGTTGTGCTGTGCCTCTGCCCACTGTCCCTGGGCAGGAATGCAGAGTATATGCAAATTCCACGTGGTTGGAATGGCCAACAGACTCAGTGGCCTCAGACTCAAGTCCACTTTTCATGGGATTTGAAGGATCTCCCCTCCATCTAATTGCTTGGTGTGGTCTGTGCTGCCAGTGCTCTCTCCCCACTCCTCACTGAAGGAGACACCACTCCTTGTAGCATCATTCCCCCTGTTCCACCCTTGCAGCTCTTGTATTCCTTCTGGATTGAACCAAGGGAGAGCAGCAGGAGCACCCTGGGACCCTTGTCAGGCCATTCTAAAAGCCCCTCTAGAAAGGAGCAGTTGAGCTAAACCAGCAGAACCTGCACACAGGCATTTCACAAGGGCTGGAGAGAAAGCACAGAACAGCATGTTACAGAAACTACTTCAGTGGAGAAGGAGATGATCTGAGCAGTATCTGAACACTCAGTGTCAGCCCAAGAACATTCCTGTGTCACTGGGTAAGCACAGGGGCTTTTGTCAGCCTGAACGGATTAATTCTGTGTTCTGAAGGTTGGAGGCAGCCCCAGAGCCTCTGCCACTGCCCTGGGAAGGGCTGGCCAACCTACAGCACTGAGAAGTCTCAGCAGGCTTCAGCCCTGCCATCCATAACCTTGGGTGCCCTGGGAGACCTGGCAGCATGTGCATCAACTCATCACACATCCAAGGGGAGCAAGACAGCAGGAGCTGACCTCTGCCCGTATCCCCCGTCCAGTCTCCTCCTCACCCCCAGACATCTCTACGGGACAGACCGGCACATCCAACAACTGACAGTCCAGTACCTCAGAGGCAGAGAGGGAGGAAAGAGACCCCCAATCCTCTTCCCATGGAGGAGCCAAAGGAGAATGACCCATCTTTGACCCTGCTAACAAGCCATTAGTCAGGAGAGGAGAAAAGATGGAGACCTGCTCAGCTCCATCCACTGCCTGGCAGGGGCTCTGGGAGGCAGCACTGCCCTCGCCCGGCTCTCGGAGCCACAGGGTTGGAAGGCAGGGCAAGATGCAGGCAGAAGGCTTCAGGGAACAGAGCTGAAGACAGAGGCAAGAGAAGCTGCAAAATAAAGAGGAGGAGAAATGATTGAGACAGGAAAAACAGGGGGGAAAAAGAGGGGAATGTTACAAAAAAAACAACAAAACCAAACAACCCAATCCACCACCATGGGATTGGGAGGGTGGATTTTGGAAGCACATCCACTGAGGCAGACACAGACAGACCCTGGGTGTGCCATGCCCCCAGAAGGGCAGACACAGGGCAGTGCTGTCAGAGGGCTCCCAACAGCCCCATCCCAAATAACACTGACCAGGAGCTTGGTCCCTGGCCTCAAGGCGGGTTAGTGCGGGGTGCTGCTGCCAAGCTGCTGCAGCAAAGCCTGGCTCAGAGCGCACAGAGAGATGAGGTTATGCCAGATCAGCTCAGGATCTGGCTCACCAGGGCAAAAGCAAGCTGGGAGCGCAGTGGGTGTGCAGGGCTGTGGCTGCCGTACCTGCGGATCCGGCTCGATGTTGATCCGGTACGCTTGAGCCTTGCCATCTTCCAAAACAGGGGGGGACCAGGTCTTCCCTTCAGCTCTGCAGGGGCAAATCAAGTGGACTCTAATTAATTTGCTTTTAAATAAACCAAAGAGAAAACAGAACAAAGAAAAACACTAACAAAAATATCCCCCCCAAAAAAACCAAAACAAAAAACCCCCAACCAAACAAAAAAACGACACAAAGAAACAGATTTCTTAAACAATCAACGAACCAAAGAAAACACCAACCAAAAAACAAAAACACAAAAAACCACAAAAAAGGCAAATATATATATGGTATATAGGCATGCCAGGGAATTCATATATTATATACATATTTGTGTAAAATTATCCTCAGAAATAGCACAGTGGTAAATAGAGAAGATGCCAGTTCTGTGCTATTAAAACCATGAAGCTCAAAATCCACCCTTGAAGTACAGGCTTCAGCTCAGGGTGGGGTTTAAGATACAAAATTATTTTGGTTCAAGAAATCAGTAGACAGGTTGTGGTGGCTCCTGTTTGCATATTCCTGGCTTTGTCCCTTTATTCTGGCCCTGGAATCTGGAAAGTATTTGATTACGTGTGTGTACAGATATATGTGTATATATGTGTGTGTGTATATATACATACACACACACACACACACACATATATATATATACACACACACACACATTCCCTGGCAGGCCTACATACTAGACCACAGCAGGAATTCTATAAACACCTTTCAGGGAGAAGGCTTACACAACCCTGCATGAATCATCTTGACCCTTTCAACAGGTGCCAGATAGAAAAGGCCCTAAAAATACAGTTTCCATTCCCAACTGCATCTCCAGTCGTGCCAAGGCAGAGCAGGATGCAGCCACTGTCCAAAGATTTTCCATGTGCCTGCTCATTTTCCCCCAGAAAGGCATCTCAGAGCACAGCCAGGATGTGATCTCTCACATGGATCTCCAATGCTGGGGGTATGAGGGAGCTGCTGGAGCCTAGAACGGTCCAGCAGGCTCATACGCAGGCTTTTTGGGATGGGTTGAGTTGGGGGATGGAAACTCCATGAAGTTCAAGATAAACAGAACAGTTTGCATGTGAAAGCTTCATCATCACAATCTGCATATGCACCACTTAATCCAAGTGTCTTGTTCCACAGGCACAGATCACTGGCTGCATCCAACAACCTTTGTGGACTCCGGCCCCTGCCACACACCACATTCAGCTTCAGCTTAATTATCTGCAGAGTCCAAGTCTGAGAAACAAGGAACACAGTTTTAACCCAGGAATTCTTGAGGTGATTTTTCACCTTTGGTATTTTGCAGCTACCCCAGTCAGCATACAAAGCTGCCTTTCCAAATCTAGGTTCTGACTCAAAACCTACCAAAAGCAGGGACTCCCACTGACTTTAACACACTTTGGATCCAGCCCTGAGGATTTCAGCTTTTCTGTTCCAAACCACTACTCAGTACTGCCATTACAGCTTTTTCAATGGGAAATGACATACTCTCTCTCATAGCTAGATGTCTTGTTCTGATAATTTATCTTTACTGTAATTATTTGATTTTAGGCTAGGACAATTCACTATAAACTGGTCTTTCCAAGTGGGACAAAGGAAACAGTCCTTCCCAGGAACATCAGCATTCCCAGCAACCCCGACCCCGTGCTGCGTGTATTGCTTCCACATTGAGAACCGAATCTGGAGGCCCAGGACAATGGGAATGCCTAGTTACATTGGCAGGGATCACCATTATTGTTCCCATGCTCTCCCCACGCTGAGCCAGCCCGAGCAGGGGCTGTGATGACATTCCCTCCACTCAGCACTGGAGCCCACATGCCAAACACAGCTTAAAGCATCCCCAAAAACTTCAACTTGCCAGTAAATAAGAACCAAGGGTCAGAAAGCAATTCTGTTTGCAGAAGGTAAGAGTGATAGCAGTAAATTCACTCTGTGTGAAGCTGTGGCATTTGGTCACCAGTACTACCAGCACTTTCCAGTTGGAGTCTTCCAGTTTTCCATACCCCTGACAAAGATCACACTGTTTGTACCAGAAAACAGCTAAATTTGTGTTTTCTAAAAGTCATTATGGAGATATTTATGCTTAATGGAAGACACAGGCAGACTTTGGTTTGCTCAGAGAAGCCCATTTGTAGTTATGCTTTAATGATTAAACTCAAGGCTTCATCATCAGTTCTGCAGAGTGACCAGAAATTCTTGGTATAATTGAGACCACCTCAAGCAGTTCCCAGCGACAGCCTGAACAAAGCCAGGCTCACCTCAGCCCCAGCTCCCACCTCAGCTATGCTGAAACAGCTGACATGGCACAAGCTAAGTTCCATGTGGCACTTTTAAAGACAAAGCAAAGGGGAACAGGAGAACCACCAGCCTCACCAAAAAGAAGTGCAAGTCTTAAGTTTGATGAGCACTTGCTTTTACACAGGGAGGATCCCTCTTTTCCCTGGGAACAGTGAAATACCATGTAATCCAAAATAATCCAAAATAATTGAGAGATGACTGAGAGAACGATGCCACAGGCAGCTACTGCAGGAGGGGCCGATGCCTGGAACTCACCCCCCAGCCTGGCTGCAGGAACACCCTGTGCCCACATCCCCAGCAGAAGGGGGTTCCCTGCACCTCCCAGACCACGGGGGCTGAGCAAGACCGAGAGCAGTGGGAACAGGGGGTCAGCACAGTCACCCCAGGACACCCTGGCAGCAGGTTCATGCTGCCAACAGCCAGAGCTTTGTGTTTAGGCAAAAACCCATCGCACTTCTCTAACGTCACGGGCAAGAGATCAGGCGTCTCTCAAATGTTCCGATTCGTTTAACTTACAGCTCAAGGATGGGAAAAGTGTTTTCAGATGTGTTGTAGGGGATTAAAGGCAGCTATGTGGAAATCATTACCCTGCACTAACACCACTCTGCTCCCTTCACAGCTGCTACGACAACCCCAAGAAAAATAACTTGACCCAGGTTAGTGCTAGGCCTTCCACACGGGGCTCTGTGGGAAACAGACCCATTAACACAACATCGCTAAAAAAACAAAGTTGCAGACACCTTTTATCCCACCGTTTGTTTTCTAAAAGTCTCAAAGTCATTCTCAAAAGATTACTTGCATACGCTCACATATTTTACCAAAATGTTTTTTCACCTGGCAGTGATCTGTAAGTCTCACTCTTGACATTTATAGAGCTGCTTTTAAGTTGCAAGAGTTCCTGGGTCTCACCGAATTTCTAATGTCTCCATCCCCTTATAAACTAACATTTATCACTTGGGCAAGTGCCAGCCTGGATCCAGGACTCTGCCATCGGTGACTGCGCAGCCACAAACCATCACAATAATCACATGGCTGTATTTCACCCCAGTGCATGTAGTCCTTTCAGGAGGAGTGACTTCAGGGTCCTGTCCACCTCCTGAACACTCTCCACCTCCCGCCATGGAACACCACTATGCTCACACCCAACTGCTATCCCTGATATGGCCATTTGCCTTCCCGGAGGGGAACTCAGGCTAGAAGCAGCTACAGTTGATGCTTCAGCTTTCCAGGATTGTGAACCTCACCATGATAACAGGGGTGTTGGATGCAAGGCAGGTGAGCAGCAGGAGAGCTGAGCTCTGCTGAGCACCCCAAAGACCCAGCTCATCCAAACCATGCAAAGGAGAAGCTGCAGGATTTGTCCTCCTTCATTCCTCCTGGCCGAAACCATGTGTACTGCTCTGGAAAGCTGCCGGTTTTCCTCTCTGTTAGTCCTCGAGGAGCTCCAGAGGGGAAGCTGTGATTCACTTTTTCAGTTGTACTTTTACTGGAAACTTGAGAACATACATTGTCATCCTTCCCACCTTCCAGCTCACAGCACAGACCTGACAAAACCTCCAGGAGCTGGGGGAGGTGGGAAGAACATCGACTACGTGAGATTCCAGGGCCTTTGGGGACCACACATCCAGCAGATTTATTACTGGGCTTTCTCCCATAGAAACTTCCAGAGAAACTCCATCTCTGTACAGAGAGCAGGAATAAATAGAGAATCTTCATACTCCGGTTCCCCAAGCAGATTTAGCAGTGGCACACACACCAAACCCAGGGGGAAGAAACTGCTCCCAGGATTTATTTTAGATAGAAGGAAGCAAAGCTGAATCTTTGAGGATTTATGCTTTGACACCACAGCCAAGAAATAAATTCAACCCAACCTCCCCAGGATCCTTGGCTGCATGTGGAGCCAGGCAGATGCTGCCAGTCCTCCAGCACTCACTGGCCCTGCACACAACAGCCCTGGTGCTGTCACCAAAAGAAAGGGCTGGAATTGGATTGGACTGAGAATCACAGAATTGTTAAGGTTGGAGAAGTCCTGTTAGACCATCAACGCCAACTGTTACCCCAGCACTGCCAAGCCCACCACTAAACCATGTCCCTGAGTGCCACATCTACATGTCTGTTAAATCCCTCCAGGAACAGGAGTTCCCTGAGCAGTCTGTTCCAGGGCTTGACAACCCTTTCAGTGAAGGTATTTTTCCTAATATCCAATCTAAACCTCCCCTGGCACAACACACTAACACACTTCTTGCCTGTTAAGGAATTTCTTGCTTAACTTAGACACAACTTCACAGTGAGTTAAAAGAACAAGTTTTATCAGGTTTCTGTGAGTAATAGTTCATGGAGCTGCTCAACACCCCCAGTTTTCTCCAACCAGCTGCCACAAAGCTGCTCTGACTCTTCCTACAGTAAGGCAGACAAAGTACATCCCCATACTACCTTGGCTTAGGATTCAACAGCTGGGAAGATGATGCTGGAACAGCTGCCTGATTTATCATCAGGGCAGCCTGAAATCCCACTAAGTTCTCATCAGCACCACCACCACCTTTCCCACAGCCCAGGTGCTGCTCCAGCCTCACTGAGCCCACTTGAACTCCTGACCTCACATTTCAGAGCCATTAGCCACGACCTGAACAGCCAGCCCCAATTCCAGGGATGCCCCAGTAATTCCTCACACCTTCCATCTGTGCCCACATACACATCAGTTATATAAACCAACTCCTTTGGTGAGCTGATGAAGATTTTCAACCACTCCATTTCAGACCAATAAGGTGACTGTGCTGCCTCACCTTTCACCCCCCTGAGACAGCCCTGCACATGTCAGGGCAAAGCGGGACCCGAAAAACCACGGACAGAACACCCATTAACTTCAGGGGGGTCAGGGGTCTGGCCAAGAAAGCTCATCCTGAGAGCAGGAGCAGCTTCACAGATGCCAACACTGAGTGGGGGCTGCAGGGGCACAGGAGAGCCACAGACCCCAACACCCCTGAAAAGCCTGACATCCCCTTCCCGGCAGTTTTCCCTATGTGAGCATGGGGCCAGCTCCTCCAGCAAAGCTGCAGCACAAACCTTCACCCTCCCAGCTGGCAGATGACAAAAGGTTCAGAAAAAGCTGTGGGGCTCACCCTGGCCCTCTGGCACAGATGAGCAGGTCGGGAGAGTGCTGCCAAGGGCTTCCCAGCAGCCTGTGCCAGCAGGGACGGCGATGCCACAAGGTCTCCTGTCCCACACCCAAGGTCGTTTGGGTGCTCGACCCTCTGTTCTTGAAAAACACAGCTCCAACCCAATTTTATGGCATGGTCTGGCTGTCTGAGTCACAGGGAGGAGCACTCTGGGTGCTGCTTCCCATTATGGTGTTTGGATAGTACATGTTCACATCGGATCAGAAGCTCCCGGTTTTCCTCCTTCTGGACTGACTGGATGAGCAGATCCTGCCATGGAGCTGGACACAAGAAACCATCAAACTCAGCACAACACCATTTCCAATGACAGATGCACTGATCTGTTTGCATCATCCCAACACCATGGGCTGAGCTGAGAGGACTCTGCTTCAGCCAGGCAGCCTGGACACTCCTGCCTGAGGAACCATGGAGGTTTTGCTCCATTTATGGCAGCGCTGCCCAGGCATCCAGTCAGAACTGCAGGGTCTTCCAAGAAAACTATAAACAGTAAATGATAGCTCTTTATAGCAGGAAATGCCTCTTTAATCTGAAGTGGAAAACTATATCCACTTATTTAAATCTATTACAGATAACATTAGCCATTTATGAGCCTTATAAGGAGCCCTCATTTTGCCTGGATAATTTGGGATTAAGAACATTTAGCTACAGAATTAATTCAGATGGAAAGCAAAAAATTCAAAAAACAAAAATCCAAAACCAATCGAAAAAAACACCCCCACCAAACTCAAGTCTTCATTTTGCTTCAAAATAGTCTAAAAAGCAAATTTGGCAGGACCTTCAAATGTGTATCCATTGAACAGATGTTTAGGAAAATGACAGGTGCATGTTAATGAAGTGGAAGGGTTTGTCCAAAGGAGATTTCAATCCCAGTGCTACTCTTGTTTGAGTTGATACAACCTGCCTTGAGTTGAAAGAATCAACCCAAGCCACAGCCTGGACAAGCCTTGCAAGGTACAAATGATAATTCACATGTATAAATGAACTGAACCCATTTTTTTGTATCAGTGGACCATTGAAAATCATTTTGTTTTACTGTTTTAAAAAACACAGGACAATTACCCAGACCATGGGGATGCTCCAAGAACGGAGCCTGAGGGCACACCTGCCCCAGGAGCAGCCACAAGCTTTCTGCACAAAGCTGACATGGGAGCACACGAGAGAGAACCAACCTGTTCACCGAGAGCAGCAGCTGGTCCACGCAGGCTTTGATCTTGTTTTGTGCTTCTAGGTGTGTCATGTTCTCCGTGTTCTCTCCATTAATTGCCAGAATAACATCTCCTGGGCACAGGTCTGCCATGGCTGCTTTACTGCCAGGGTTAATCTGGGCAGGGAAAAATAAAGGGTTACTTCAAAGAATTCTGGCTTTAAAATAAAATAAATAAAATTAAAAAAAGTCCAGTTTCTTGGAATAAGTTGCAGGTAAAGGGAAGAGTCATTTCTGGAGAACATGTGTTTTGCCTACCCCAGTGGCACCTACCTGAGGCTGGGTGTCAGAGCTCTCAGGTCAGCCCCAGCTCTCCAAGGGCCATCCTCTACAACAACACTCTTTGGAATATGAGACTTCAGTCAGCGCCAGTGAGGGTGTGACCAGATCCTCTCCTCACATTTGTCTCTTGCTTGAAATAATGGAATGCCCTCTTTCCAGAGAGACACTCCACATTCCTTTGGCTTGCAGACCTTAAATGATGCTGCAAGAGTCAATCCCTGAAGAGCACATGGAGCCCTCCTCTCTGGGTAACCCCGGCAGGAGAAGCCGAGGGCTGTCCCCGTAACTGCAGCCTGGGAGAGGTCATGCTCAACATCAGTTTGTCCTGACTGTCACCCAAATGACTTGCCTCTTTCTAGCCCTGCATGGTCACCATCCCTGGAGGAATGTAACAGAAGTGGCACGTGGGGACACGGTTTAGTGGTAGCCTTGGCGGTGCTGGGGGAACGGTTGGACTTGAGGATCTTCAAAATCCTTTCCAACCTAAGCGATTCCATGATTCTATTCTATAAATATCACACAGCTTGTTAAGTCTCCACAATTCTTTCCTTCTGGTTTTGTGGGAGTGCCAGAACCTTATAAAAACTCATAACTTTTTTCCTGAGGAACTAATAACAGGTCCAGGTACTGTTTGTGGTCAGCCATAAGACCAATCCTGTAGCCCATAAAAGAGGTGCTTGAGAAATTACCATTTCATTTACATCATCCTAAATGTGGTTTTAATTTTTATAATAATATAAAAATGACGCAAGGCATATTCAGGACAAGTAAACGTGTCTGTTTAAACTCTTAATAGCTGTGTGTTTGCCCTCTAATTTCCTCTTCAGTCATTCAGAGCATCTGCTAACCAACCAACCACACCGTTTATCAAGGGAGAAAGCACAGCAAGCCTGACTTCTGGTTATTCATGTCTCACTGCACTAAAGAGAGACGGTGCTTTGATTCTGCTTACTCTGGATTTACACAGGTAAATCCCCTGTCTCAGGTGGTGGGTCTCTGCCCCAATACACCTGCTTGATAGATCCAGGCAACAGGAGCTCTTCTCCACCCACCATCTCCCCTTGGACAGGGCTTACAGTGGTGCATGATGGCAACCAGACACAGGCAGGCCAGGTATAGTTTTTCAGACAGTTTGAGACCAAGTGGGGCCACCTGCTCCCCAGTGCCCATGATCCCCCCCGCCACCACAGCCCATCACTAAACAGGTGGTCTTTGAGAAAGGAGAATGAACAGGTCCTGGCTTTCATCCTGGTTTCATAGAATCCTAGAAAGGCTTGGGTTGGAAGAGACCTGAAAGTTCACCCAATTCCAACCCCCAAGCCCCCTGCCATGGGCAGGGACACCTTCCACTTGACAAAGTTACTCCAAGCCCCGTGCAACCTGGCCCTGAACACTCCCAGGGATGATTTGTGCTG
This sequence comes from Acropternis orthonyx, assembly GCA_035583155.1. Lineage (NCBI taxonomy): Eukaryota > Metazoa > Chordata > Aves > Passeriformes > Rhinocryptidae > Acropternis > Acropternis orthonyx. The sequence goes on from JAWWEU010000029.1 coordinate 7,609,189, forward strand.
TTTTCATAGGGAATTCAAAGACAACAGCCCTTGTGGCTCACACTGGGGCTGCCCGTGGGACTGAGGCTGGTGAGCAGCACACAGCCCCTGGCACAGCACAAGCCTGCTGCACTGCTCCCTGCACGACCACAGCCACCGACACCACTGAAACACCAACCTCAAGGTGTCTGAGAAGCACTTCTGACATTTAAATAGAACTGGCAGCCCGAATTACAGCTTTTGTTGCATTGTCAGAGTAAATCAGCATTTGCCATTTGCTCTTCAATAGTGTTGGCCGGGCTGTTTGGCTCTAACCAACCTGCCAGGCCAAGCTCCCGAGGGCTGCCCGGTGACTCAGCTCAGAGCAAACAACGGGAGGTGTTTTTCAGCCCCACACACATTAGCTGTAGAGCTCTGACACAGGACGTTTCAACCCAGGACAGGATTTTTTTTTCCCCCCGGTATTGTTAGATTTTTTGGATCCATGTAAGACTACATCCATTCACAGGGCATTAGGGTCCTTCTACAGCCACAGAAGCTGCCAGACTCACCAGAAACTCGCGACCAGCACCTCCAAGGAAGTACCTCCATGTTCTTGCCTGTGTTATCTGCTCCTCTCAGTGTCCACCCCACAGCCCTGGCTGCCAGCAGGCTTTTAGACTAACAGACCTTCAGCTTGACCCAGGACAGCTGTATTTTGTTCTTATCTATTCCGTGCTGTCTAAATGTCTGATGGATTTTCCCCCCTGCACTGGTCTCAACCAGATTATAGCTTCCTTGGAGAATAAGTTGTTCATAAATGGGACTCCTAGCTGTTTCCTATTTTTTACATTCTGGTTTATTTCAAATTATTTTGGCAGTATTTTTATATTAGCATTTTATGCTAGCAGTGGAGATGACCGAGGGCTTGAAATGGAGCTGCACTCGAAGAATTCATCAGTTTGAGATACAGCATGAGTGTCTCAACAGCTTGGGAATCATTACTGTAATGTCTGTCAGGTCCAAAGTTTGTATTTTAGTGAATAATGTTTACTTTAGACCAAGCCCACCTAACTCACAGCTGTGCAAAGCCATTGTGGCATGTTCTGTTGAGTCTGGTCACGGCTCAGTGCTGCGCCCGACTCCTCGTGCAGGGGTTCTACCTGTGTTGGGCATGGGCTGGTGGGGGCCTTGGCAGTGGCCCTGGCAGTGCTGGGTTAACTGAGGGACTTGATGATTTTAGAAATCTTTCCCCACCTAAACATCCTCTGATTTTACAACATTAGAGCCTGGCAATGCACAGAGGTTTTGGGATGGATCTTGTACCAGAGGCACTCACTTGTACCTCTCCAGAGGGGCCTCAGGTCTACCCTGAGCCATAACCACAGTGTGTGTGTGACATCAGCAAAGCACAGATTAATCTGGGAGTAACTGGATACATTACAAAGTCAAAAACACTGCAAAGAAAACCTGCACTGAGTCACTGGAGCCCTGTGTTCTTGAAAGGGGCCTCCAAAGGAGCTGAGGCTTGAGAACAGGAGATGATAAAGAAAAACCATGATAAGATTATATTTGTTTGGTTTTGGAGTTCTCCATCCGTACCAAGACCAAACCATTTCCAAAAATGAAGGTTGAATGAGCACAGACCAAGAGCAGACGGATGGACACGCAGCTCAGGGCGGTGTGGGTGATCTCCCCACCACAGGCAACACCAAGTACCCTAAAGCCAAGCCCCAGCCCGTGCCCCAGGGCGTAGCACAGGCTCTGTCCCACAGCACCTGCTGTGCCCTGTGCATGCCGTGCCCCATCTTGCCCACGCTGGGTGCCCGCCAGGATTTGGGCTGCTGCTCTGCTTTCCTCAGTGCAGAGCTCAGGCAGGGCAAACACACACTAGCAGGGAGCCAGCCCAGTCCCTCACACCCTGCTATCCCCCAGGGCAGCAGGGCCCCCACAGGGGATGGTTTCAGAGCCAGAGCAAGGGGGACAGGGTGGTGTGAGCCTTTGGCTGTCAGCAGCTCACAGGGTCTTGCTGCCTGTGAGGCCACGTAGCTCCCCCAGAGCTCTGCTCGTGCTGTGGGGACAGCAACCTCAATAAACCTTCAGAGCAGTCAAGTGTGCAGCACCAAGAGCCAAAACCACAGCCAACACCGCGGGCTTAAAGAAATGTAAATATTTTTCTTATAATTCCCCTAAAGGTTTTTCTTCTTCAACCAGACAAGAATCCCACCTCCTCTGGAAGCTCTGAGCTCCCACAGGCAACTTCATGCAGCAGCACTGAGGTGAACCCCTGAACACCAGTGAACTCATGCTGCTGGTTAACCCTGCCCTGCACTCAAAGGTATTTTCCCAACAACATAAATCCAAAGTCACCTGAGTAAAGTTGCCCAAGACAAGTCAACTCCACAGAAAGGGGAGAGAACCATCTGTCTGCATCTCCCCACTCCAAGAGTGCCATCCAGCCTCTTCCCTTGTGCCAACCCTGGTGCTCAGCAAGTTTTGAAGCACAGTCTGGAATGCAATCCAGAAGAGCTGGATGGTTTCATAGAATCACAGAATGGATTGGGCTGGAAGGGACCTGAAAGGTCACCTTGATCCAACCCCCTGTGATGGGCAAGGTGACCTTCCACTAGCCCAGGTTGCTCCAAGCCCCGTCCAACCTGGCCTTGGACGCTTCCAGGGATGGGGCAACCACAGCTTCTCTGGGAATCTGTGCCACGGGCTCACCCCCCTCACAGGGAAGAATTTCTTCCTCATATCTATCTAAATCTACCTTCCTTCAGCTTAAACCATTCCCTCATGTTTTCTGAGAATGAATCAAAGAGGAACGGGTCCAGTGCACCAGACCTGTCACCTGGGACCAGGGCAGGGCTAGAGTTGGCTGCTTTTGAGCTCTGAATGAGGATCAAGGCTTTAGTGAAAGGTTAATTTGTTATATTAACTTAATCACTTCTTATTTCCACTCTTTTGCCCAGACACCTGCCTGTGAGGTCCCTGGTGTCAGACCCAAGGATGGGAGATGCAGCTCCTCTCTGCCTGCACAGCCCCCGGCACAGCCACGGCAAACATTAACTTACTCTTTATTCTCCCAGCAGTTTTTACTCAAATCAACAAGCGGTGTCTACTCTGGCCACTCACAGCTACAAAATGAGCACAGCTTTCTCTCTGTCACATCTTCTTCACTTTGTATTCAAAAGTGCTACTCTAAAGCATGCCATCTGTGAGCAAAGCCCTCTCCCCAGGATTTAACGGGTTAAAAGGTGAAATCCCAAACAAACCCACACAGACCACACCACTCTTCTGTTAAATCAATGGTAGTTTGTTGCAGGAAGGGCTGGGGGAATTTTCTGTTCTGCAAGTGTGATCAAAAGGGCCTGATTAAAGTCTTCAAGAGGCTTTCAAGATAGTGTGACAAAATTCTCAGCTTTTAAACAAAGCCAGCCTGTTCATGCTACAGGGCAGGAGATGATCTTACATAGCGACATCTTTTAAAACAGGAAGAACCAAGAGTCAAATGACTAACTAATGAAGATAAATTCCCCAAATCCTTTAAACATTCTTTGCAGGGATTCTCTTCAGCTTTTCAAAGCCTCCTGCTTTGAACTCAAAAAACAATATTCCTCGCCAATCCATTTGCATTTTTCCAGTTGCTTATATAAAGTCTGATGCATCAAGGCATTATTTAGGTATGGTCACAGGCCAGAAAATGAAGAACACTGTTTGTGCAGTGTGAATTCATACAACTCTTAAGAAAACAAGAAGCTTAAAAGCACAGAAGGAAAAGAACCAGAGTACAAGTGTTATAAAAGGCAAGACACTTGAAAATCCTTTTGAATCCAAGTACTGGTGGATCCAAATCCGAATGGAGAAACAGATCCATAGTGTAGGTCCTAACCCAGCTAAAAGGCTGAGAATCAATGAAATTGGATATGGGTTTTGGAGCACCCAGCCACTAATCAAGGTGCAAACCTCAAAACGCAGCTTGACAAAGACAAGGGAGGGACCCACAAGCATCACCTGGTGTATTTTATCAACAACTGCTTTTCTCAGTTCAAGGGCACACACAACTCCAGCAGCACTCAGAGCACAAGCAGCACCCCCCACCCCCCCTGCCTCCCACTCACTGGGACCCCCTTGTCCCTTCCTCCATGGAGGAGTTACAGACACGCTGATTTACTGCCCAGAACTGAACATTTCATGTATACAGCTGCTACTGCACTTAAATCTGCTTTATATTTACTCTGCTGTGCCAAGGAGCAAGGCCAGGGCGGGACAGCCTGCCCTGGGGACACTGGTGAGATGTGGGTGTTCTTGGAGCACCACCACAGTCCCCCAGGCACAGCACCAGTGTTCGGTATTTTACAGGGTTTGGTCTTTTGAACCAGAAGCTTTGCACAAGGTAAAGGCTTAAGCGTTTTGTGGCTTATGGCAAACAACAGCATTCAGAGCCAGCATCCTGCAACCCTCCCAGCTGACCCTCTCTTCTCTGTACCCATTATTGACCAGCCCTGCAGTCAACTGTTCAAGACAGCTTTTCTTTCAGCTGTGCACTGCCCATATCGGATAATTACGAATGACTTTAAATCATCTTTTTAATCTGGTATATTTTACTTTCTGAAGTTCACACTGTAAAATGTCATTGGCACATAATCTGCTATCAGTCCACACAACATGTAAAACTACTTAAGGCTTAATGGGTGTGAGTGTGGGTTGCTCTGGTTGACAAGAAGGATTGAGTGTGGCACAGGCTGTGAAGCATCTTTGTGGTGCTTGGAAAATTCATTGGCTGAAATACTCTTGCACAGCACCTTTTTTAAATAGAGCTCTGTGTTTTCTGTGGGGAGAAAGTGGGGTTTATTTTGGGTCTCTGCTGGCCGTAGGAGTTCCTCAAATGCCACACTGACTCGACATCTTTGAAATTGCTCAAGTAACACAGTGAAACCTGTGTTTGTTTGAAGGTGGTGTATAAATTCTGAAGTAGAAACCAAACACAACCTTATCTACCAGGGCTTGGGGCAAGTGGGGTGTCAGGGGCTGTGTACAAACCCACTACATGAACAAGCTCTGGGAGATACGGGGTTTGCTCTGGCACTGACAACAAATCAGGCAGAGTATTTTTCTGTGAACATGTTTGTTTTAACCTTTTCTTATCAACACTGCCTGATCTTGAGAGATCTAATGTTTTCTTTCACACTCTAACACCTGTGGCCACAGATGACTTAAAAAATAATAATGTTTTCAGTAAGGGTTTGGTGTCTGAGAACCATGAGTCAATGTGTTTTGAGAGATCGGAAATCAGTCAACAAATTCAGTTAGAAACAATATACTTAAGAAGATTTGTGCCCTCTAGGATTTCCTGGGACCATTGTAGACTTGCGATATGTATTTTGCCCCCAAGATACCAAAAATGAAATTAAATTGCACTGATCTGCATCAATTCCACACAATCCATAATGGCGTATTTGTGTTAAAATTAAAGGACTTATCTAACCCCAGCAGGACCAAGACTTTAAGCATCTGCTGTGTTATGTAGCAACAAAAATTTTAGGAAAAAAAAGAATAATTGCACATATTTCCTCCTCTATGCTTCCTACACTAAGCCTGCTAACTTTATTCTCTTTCACCCACTTTATCAAGCGGGATGTAAGTGCACACTTTTACAACGTAACTCTGAATACCTGTCCCAACAGGCAATCTTTCAATCTTCAAGGAAAACTGACATCACTATCATTTAAAAGGAAAACAAAACAGAAAGGGGAGGTAAAAAAAAAAAAACCCAACCCCAAAAACCCCTAAATCCCAAGCCAAAATACGCAGTGACATCGAGCCCATTCTGCTTTGTCCAGCCTGGCAGAAGCCCGAGATGTTTGAGGGTGTGCTGGGTTTATTTTGTTAACTTGCCCCAAGGTCAGACCTTGCCTGAGTGGATCTACGTGAATCATTCTTTCCGCCTGCTTTCCCACTCAGGATTATCAGTGAGCTTGATTACAGTAATTAGCATTAGGCTTTCATTCCAGCATATTCCACCACTACTGTCTCCTGAAACAGCAACAACATTTCTTCTTCTCTTTCAGTTATTAAGAAAAGAGCTTCAGTGACAGAAACACTTCAACAGCAAATATACTTGTAACATATTTCTGTTAGTCCTTATCTGTAGCTCAGATTAAGGTACCAGCACAGCTTCACACGGAACCAGCCAGACCTCTCGCCCCAGAGCTCACAAGAATGATGAAAGTGATGAAAATTAACAAGCAAAAGTATTTCCTTCCACTTAAAAACACCCATCCCACTTGAAATGCTGTAACAAACATTACTATGCAACCAACTGAGGGACAGCTTTCATCACTCAGCCCTACCGAGGCAGCAAACCCACCAAAGGTCAGCAAAAATCAGCTGGGGCCCTGGGTTTGGGATTCATCAACAGGGTGGCTACTTCAGTCCTTTTGGGAGCTCTGAACAGAGTGCATCACTTCCACTTAATAAACTAGGAAATACATAAACATTACATGTGAAACCGGGAAAAACTTTATGGAAATCAAAGGGAAAAGTCCTGTTCCCTTTGTTGGCATCTCTGGTCCTTGCCTTCTGCGCCAACATAGGTGGAGTTCCTGCAGTAACCAAACCTGCAGCCCCAGCCCTTGGTCTGGGGAGCCCTTCATGCTCCACCATCCCCACCCACACAAGAACAAGCCTCACAGGCCACCCCAGAAATTATCACCCTAAGTGGGTTCTCTGCATTCACATGGGATCACAGCAACAGACTTGGGCATTTGCTGGCTGCCCCGAGAGAGTCAACAAAACCACTTTTACTGGAATTCCTTCCTCAGCAGAATTCCTTCTTGAGTATCCTAACCTTTAACAGGACATCTCGGCTCAAATGCAAAAGCTGCTTAAGTTTAAAAGTCAACCCTAACTCAAACAATACCTGGATAATGGATTGCAGACCAATTATTTCTCACCCTTCTTGTGTTACAGTCCCAAGCCAACTCTGAAAATTGCATTTTGGCTGCTCCACTACCGACCAGTGGGCAAACTCATGTTGAAGCCAGCAGATAAAGGAAAAACTGTATTAAAATCTCATTTAAAAATACTGGAATTGGTCCATTTGTCAATTATCTGTTTAGTCAAGTAATTTATCTATGATTCCAAAAGCAGCAAGTGCATGGATTAACACTGGCAGAGCTGGGCTGATGACGACACTGTCTGCTCCAGGAGCCGGACAAGCGAGTTCAAGCGATTAAACACACTCAGCTCCCCTGGTTACGCTAATGACTGATTATCTTTTAATCCCAGGCAAGGGGTAGATCAGCTGTGATCCCACACAGAACCGCAGCACTCACTGATGTGGTTACAAGCACAACGCTGAGAACAGCCCAGAGAGTCTCTCCATCCCTGCTCCTGAGCTGTGGCTGCTGGTCAAAGGCGATGCTGTCACTGCCTGCACTAAGAGCCACAGAGAGCCCCCTTTCCCACGCAGGGTAAACACAGCACCCAGTTGTTAACGTGCTCAGCCAAGGAAAAGCAACTGTTGGCTACCAAAAATTTAATTAAGTCTTAAAACCACTTTCTATCAAGTTGAAAAGGCCAACTCTAAGGAGATCTTCTGCATCATTCCCTACTCCTACGAATACCATTAGGAGGAGTAACCATTAATGATGTGATGTATTACATCTGGTGTTAGCTCTCTGTAACAGTGGGTATAAAACAAGCTGGGCTTCCCCCTAAGAGCATAGCCTGGGGCTACAGTTCCCTTCCCAGCACTGTGCTGGCAACACACCAGCATCACCCTCCAGGGCTGTGAAACCCCAAACCAGCCCAGCAAACTCCATCCATGCTTATCTGGGGCCCCCTGAAAATACAAGAAGAAACAGGGGATAAAAGGTGAGCTATAGCACACCTAACTCTTACGTGACCACATGAGAGAGGTACCCTCAGCACACCCTTCCTGATTTGCATTTATCTTTAGTGCTGAAGAACTCAACCCTCCGACTGGAGCCCTGGCCTCTCCAGGGCAGAGCTCTGCATCATCTGCTCCCAGTCCCTGGAGCAACCAGAGGTTTACCCTTCGTCCCTTAAGACTGACCAAATCACAGAGGGAAGTGACCTGAAAAGAGATCATCACTTGATGTCATGAGCACATTTGAAACAGCTGCAAGGAATGGTCGAACACCACCAGCTGCACTTTCACAGGGGCTAAAGGCTAAAGCAAACCCTTGTGACCAAGGCAAGTCCCATCCCAAAGCAGGACTGGGTGATTGTCATGGTCTGTGTTGCCAAATCCCTATTTTTTCAAGTTTATCTCTTGAGAATACTGTCACAAGCCACTTTTGTGGGCCACCCTCAGCTCTCCCTCCTGCCCCACACCAGACATCTCTCCCTGCCCAGCACTGCTGTGCATCTCACTCAGCTCAGTCTGGCAGATCCTTTCACACTGCATCATTATTTTCCCCTGTAGAGGTGACACTTTGGCTTCAGGTCCCACAAATGCACCATTAAGGAACTTTGCCTTCACTTAAGGTGGAGCAATGACACTTGGACAGGCTTTGGAGAGGAAGCTGCACCCTTCCAGGTCCCCCAGCAGACAGCAAAGCACCACTCACTGCAGCTCCTGGGCCAGCAACACATCCCTGCACTGTTCCAGCTAGGGAAAGGTCTGCAGGGAAATGGTTTCCTGCAGTAGCTTAGCCAAGAGTAGAGAAAACCAACCTAACAATGACCAAACAATTTTTTCCCCCCAATCCCTACACAGACAAATTTGTGTTTTTTAAGTAGGCAGCCAGCCTCCCGCACTCCGAGCTGAATGTGGGTGGCTTTGGATGCCTCAAATCCCAAACTGCAACCCTATTTCCCAACATAACCAGTCCAGGTAGGATGCTTGCAGAGCTGCACAGTCCAAACACCTCATGGCACATTGATCCTCAGCCCCTCTTGGGCCCAAAAGTGGGGTGCAGCAAACCCACATCCCTCGGGCAGCCCAGCACACACTCAGAGCATGTCAGCACTTGGGCTCACAGCTGGATGTGGCAGTCCCAGAGTGTGGTCCTGCCTCCTGGCAGAATTTCTGCCTTTCCAAAGATGTTTGTAATTTAATGGCAATTTAGTATAAAACAAATAAAATAAAAAGCAAGGAAAAAAGGCACTTTGTAGGAAGCACAAGTCAGCCAAAAGCCTCCACAATTAGCAAGAGGCTCCCTCCCTCCTGTAGTGAGCCAGGCTGAACAAGGGGGCTGAGGGCTCCCCATTCCCATGGACAGGGAGCCCCTTGCTCCTTCATCCAGGTTTCAATCCAGAAAGAACAGATTTCCTGGACAATTAGAGAATGCAAAGGAATACGGAACCAGCCCAGCCATGATCAGTGCTCTGCACAGTAGCAGGGTTGCACAGACCCACCACAAAGCAAAGCCCTGGCTCCCTGGGGAGCCCTCCAGCAGCCCCTTCCTGCACCCCCAAGGCCGGGAGGTGCAGCAGAAGCTAATTTCCCCCCAGTTTTAACATCTTTTGGTACTATTTGCAAAGCAAGTGAGGTATTTTCCTGTGTTAAGAGACTAGAGCCCAAGCAGACCACTCTACAACCACATTTACATTCCAGCAAGTTGTTTATCACCCTCCAGGAGCAGCTGTTTGAGTACAGCAACATCAGAGCATCACCTCGCTCTTCAGTAGGAGCAGAAGTAAAAAGGAATCCAATTTAAAGGCTGCCACAAGGAATAACACCCCACAACTGCTTCTCGTGTTACAGCAAACTGTGAACCACAGCAAGATTGGCCTGATGAGAATCATCCTCGTCACACCTCCCAGGTTTGCTGAATCAAACAAGGAATTTGGCAAACCACCTGTCCAGGCAGAAGCAGACCTCGTTTCTTCTTGTTTAATATTAAACTAATTTTTTTTTTTCAAAGTAACTGGAAAACAGGCTTCCTCCACCGAGTTAAGATGTTAACTTTCGCAACAGGAACGTTTTCACAGTTGCCGAGAGGCGATTTGTGATACATGCCCCGTGTTACCAGGGGAGAAACTGAGCTTCCCGTGCCGAGGAGGTACAGGCTGAGCCCCACGAGCCGAGTGCCCCCCTCCAGCACAGACCCTCAGCTGTGTGCAGTGGCCTGCGCTGCCCCAGCCTTCCCTCTCCTCCATCCATGTCCTCCTGTTCCTCCCACAAAACATCTCTCTGGAGCCCTTGGAAACGGACAATCCAAAGCAAAAACAGCGACAAAGATATGCAACAGGCACATTTGAACTCAAATACAAACTAAATCTCTTTGAAACATACTCTCTTCCGTAATTATTTCGTTGAAACTTAGGATGCATGTTTTCTCTTTTCCGCCACAGCTTTGGCAGATGAAGGAAAAGACCAAACAGCTTGTGTGTGTTAGGACAATATTTCTAACTTATAGCTCCTTCCAAAGCCTTTCAGTACACTCGGTGTTTGTTCCCAACACTTTAGCAGCAGCTGCCCAGGGGAGCTCGGCAATCCTACACAGCCCGACATGCCGAGAAGGCACAGCAGCCTAGGGCATCCAGCCCTTTTCCCCGGGGCCGCCCGACGGCGATGGAAAGCCCCGGCCCGCGGGAACACGCCCAGCTCAGACACAGCACCCCATCCATCACGCAGCCCATCACACTACCTCGCCTTGCTCCTTCCTGCACGGGGGATGGTTTGTTTTCACATGTATCTACACACAAGGCCTATTTCAAGCCATCTACGGCGTCTTAGCGAAGAAGTTTCCAGAATACATCTTTGTGAGGTTAAACACAAGTGTGAGTACACTTACACAGTAATTACTACCAGCCCACAGGGACCCCAGAAATCTGCAGCCTGCGCGGAGAAACTTCTTGCTGACTTAACTCATGCCTTCCTTAAAAATCCCAACAGCCTGTGAACTCAGTCCAGGGCACGAATCCAAACCCTCTGAACACTAAAAACTCTGAAAGCGGATCTTTTTGAATTAACATCCAATAAAACAGAGAATGGAGAATGCTGCAACACTGGGAAAAAAGGCTGAAACAGCGCTGAGTTTTGAGGTGAGCGCCCATTTGAGCGTGTCTCGGTGGATACAGAATAACATAAAGTTAAAACCGAGTCCAAGAGCTGGCCCCGGGTACCACCCGCCCGGCCCCGGGTACCGCCACCGCCCGCCCCGCCGCATCCCCGCCGCCCATCACCTGCGGCGGTGCCAACCCCGCCCCGCTCCCCCTCCGAGCTCACCCTGGAGATGGTCAGCGGGGCGCTGAAATCTTTGCCGCCCACCAGACGAAAGCCCCAGGGCGAGGGGCCGCGCAGGACCACCGAGTGGGACATCGCGGCGGCTGCGGGGGGATCGCTGCCCGCGGGCTGCGCCTCCGGCTCCCACCGCGCTCCCGGCCGCGACTCCGAGCGCCGGGATGGGATGGGACGGACCCGCCTCTCCAACATATCCCGCCCGAAGGGCGTGCCAAGGGGGTGGGACCAGCTCGGCCCGGCCCGAGGAGGGGGGAGTATCAGAGCGGATTTCCCCGGCAATCGTTTTACTAGTTGGATTCGCAGCGACTACTCGCAGCAGTAAAGTAGACGTTTGGTGTGGTCAAAGCCCCCACTCACTGCACTTTTATCCTCTGGAGTGGAAAGAAAATGATGTAATAGGTCGGTAAACGTGTAGTCACAACTGTTTTACTCATTTCAATAAGTCTCTTGAAAGAGGAAAAAGTTCAAGAAAATAATCAGATTTCACATGAAGCCATTTGGGAATCCTTCCTGGTTATGTCTTGGGCAAAAGATAAACTTACCAAAAAATAATCACAGAATCACAGAATGGTCTGGGTTGTGAGGGACCTGAGAGGTTATCTAGTTCCAAACCGCCCTGCTATGGGCAGGGACAACTTTCACTAGCCCATAGTTGGACACAGTTGGACAGGTTGCTCCAAACCCCGTCCAGCCTGACCTTGGACACTTCCAGGAAAGGGGCAGCCACAGCTTCTCTGGGCAACCTGTGCCAGGCAGCCCGCTCTCACTGGGAAGAATTCCTTCCCAGTATCCCATCTATCCCTGCCCTCTGGCAGTGGGAAGCCATTCCCTCTTGTCCTGTCCCTCCATGCCTTGTCCCAAGTCTCTCTCCAGCTCTCTTGGTAGGCACTGGAAGGGGCTCTATGGTCTCCCTGGAGCCTTCTCTTCTCCAGGCACACATGCCCAGCTCTCTCAGTCCGTCCCCATAGCAGACGTGCTTCAGCCCTCAGAGCATTTTCATGGTCATTGCACCCCAACATCCCCGTGTCCTTGCAGGGGTCTCTGGGGGAACACCCAGCACTGCAGAGCATTCCTGTTTCCTGGTGGTACAGATGCATCAGTGACTGCTGGAGCACCATGGAGGTGTCCACACTGCCAGAGGCTGTATAATGGGATGGCTTGCAGGCACAGAGCTGTAGCTTGGAGGTGGGGTGGGTGGTCAGCACAGCTGCTCAACATGTCCCCCAGAAACTGAGAAGAAATCTCAAGATGCCTGTAAAATCTCCCTCTCCTCCTGGAAAGGGCTGGACCGGAACATTCCACTTCAAAAAAAGGACCTAACAAAAGATTCATTGTTTGGAAAGTCCAGTTTCATTGAGTGCCTTCTCACTGCCCAGTTTCTGTGAGTTTGATTAATGTGTTGTTTGCTGCAAAGTCTTTTTGCTCGTGCCACGGGAGGGTTTGTGTGTCTATCTCAGTGCTGTGCCCCTTTTACTGGGCTTTGCTCTGGGATGGCAGCGGGAGCTGAGGCTTTTAAACACACCCCTGAGCTGTCCTGCAGCTTTGGGGTTTAGCAGTGTGAACATGCTGTGTTCCAAAGCCGAAACACAACACACTTTGTTTGCTCTGCTAGAAAGGTGCCTGCACAGGAGAGGTGCAGCTGCAGCCGGTACCAGCAGAGCCTTCCACTACTCTTTGTTCCTTGCAAGCTGTGCCTCCACCAAGAGAGGCTACACAGGCTGACTTTTGTCTGGCTGATGAATCATACCTCCTCATTCCTGTGTGATATCACCCAGCCTGCTGAGGCCTGGGAGGAGGCTGGTCTGAGGTTTCCTTGCTGTGTTAGAAAATCCACCCAGCCAAACAGTGAAATTCCTCCGGCAGAGAGCTGAGGGACTGGTTGATGTCCCACTTCTGCTCTCACTGTTTGGGGACAAACAGGATTCTGCAAATGATCACATTAAAGATGTGCACACACACGGCGTGTCAACACTGACACCTCCTTCCTCTCAGGAGGGAAAAAGAGAAGATCCTTTCTGTGAAAGACACTAAGTTTGCTGGAAAATAGCAACAATAAAACCAGAGCTATGGAATAAGAAGAGAAAAAACGAAACCTGCAGTTCTGTGTAGTCAAACATTTCCCATGGACATTCACTGGGGGTCTGTTCCCCGGGTGGGTTCTGACCTGCACTGTGCTGTGAGGGACAGCCTTGCTGTGCAGCAAAGCATCAGGGGTTCAAAGTGATTCACTGGCAGAGGCAATAGATGACCAAAACACAGAAATCCCCTCTATTAAAGTATTCATTTCAAAAGCAGACAGGAAACTGCTGGCTCCAAGACACTTTTTCTTCAAGGCTTTTTGAATGCTTGGCCCAGATCACCCCTCATGGAACTGACAGCTCATTGAAAACTTAACCCAAGTAAAACACAATTAGCCAAATTGGTAAAAATTGGCTTATCCCAAATGAGACTATATTCCAAAATGCATTACACTGAGTGAAGTAGAGGCAGTTTTACTCTGAATAAAACTATCTGCAGTTGAATTACGCCTGATGGAAAGCATGCACATGCAGAGCAGCCCTCAGAACTGTATCAGGAATTAATCTGCATCTCTCTGTCATAGGTGTTTTTTCCCCAGGACATGGGGAATGAGAACATTATCTAAAGAGCTCCACAGTTCACAGCTGCCTTATGTCCTCTCAGCTGCTCACACAACTTTTTACACGTGCTTTCTTTAAGCAAAGCCAACACAACTCTGCAGCCTGCAGAGGACCCAGTCAGCTCTCGTTTCAGCCAACCAAAGTGGGCTCTTAAATTTCTGGTTTTGTCTTTGATAGAATCATAGACTCACAGAATGGCTTGGGTTGGGAGGGACCTGAAAGATCAAGCCATTCCAAATGCCTGCCATGGCCAGGGACATCTTCCACTAGACCAGGTTGCTCAGTGAGAATTTTTAGATTCTGTGTAAAGTCATTTCCAAAAAGTAATTGGATTTCTACTTCTGGCTAAGAAATCACCAGGACCAAGAGCAGATGAGCTGAACCTTGCTGTGGCAGCAAGCCTGGATACCCAGCTGAAATACAGTATCACCAACATGCTCATTCTTCAGCCAAGTGCTGAAACCCTACAGCGAGCTCTAACAAAGACCACACACTGTTCAAAGAGAGGTCAAACATGTTCATGAATTCCATCTCATCACTCCATTCACTTTATCTTTCCCCTCCCCAATATTTTCCTTGATGTTTGTATCCAGTATTTTTCCACCCCAAAGCCTTATCACCCCTTTGTGTCTCTTTTTGAATATTCCATTCTGTCTCTCCTTTGCCACCGGTGACACTCTCGGTTTCCTTCCTTTGTTATCACAGACCTACTGGGTAAACTACAGATACTCAGCTTTGTGTCCCATTTTGAATGAGCATTCAGGTTTTCCATCTGCCACCCTCCCAATGTCCAGCAGCAGTCTCTGCTTATCTGGGAATCCTGATAATGACCCTCCAGTGCTGTCTTTGAACATGTCTCTGTATGAGAATATTTTAAAGCATCATTACGGTTTGATAGTTCTTGTCCAGGTCAGGAGATTTTCTTGTTCTACAAATTGTCTTCTTCTGGACTGTGGCTGTTTCTGCTTAGAGCCATTTCAGGAGGCTGAAGTCATCCATCCCTGGAAGTGTCCGAGGCCAGCTTGGATGGGGCTTGGAGCAACCTGGGATAGTGGAAGGTGCCCCTGCCCAGGGCAAGGGATGGAACGAAACGATCTTTAAGGTCCCTTGCAGCCCAAACCATCCTGTAGTTCTATGATTTAAAAATAGCTTTAATCACCAAACTAGCTCTTAGCCTGTGTCTCGGCCTTCCTGAGAGCCACACTCCTGTTAAAATTGTGTGTCAGATTCAGTGGCTCATGGTTTGTGTTTGAAAATCCTTTCTTGTGAATGGTCATTTGTGGCTTCTAATAGTGGCTGCTCCTTTTTGTATTTGTGATTGGAAATGGTCCCTTAAAGTGATGCTGATCACATGAATTCAAAATCCTTGTGGGAGTAAAGACTCCAAGTGATGTTTCATGGCATTTGTGCAAGTTGCCTTCCCAGTAGTCAGTGCTTCTCAGAGTCCAGCCTCTTTTCCTTTCTTACCTTGACTGGTAATCCTTGACTTTTTCATGTTAATTTCCATTTCCATTGCCTGAAGGAGTCCTTTCTGGTGTCTTCCTATCCTGATGGGATTCACGTACAACAGATTCTTAATGGTTCCAATTTATTCCTTTACTTAATAGTTAAAAATTAAAAAATATCCAAAACCCAACACCCTGTGAAAACAGTTCAATTTGAAACTCATTATTTGGATTAAGTCCAAGCAAATCTCAACCCTATGGCAGCTTTAGCTCCAGGTTTCCAAAGGATTACTTAATTTATAAGCTTTGCAGGATCTCTCAGATCTGAGTTATTATTTTGGCTTTTGAACGTTCCTTGGCAGAGGCCCAACTGTTGGGAACTGTCATTCTGAATTCTATTTAATTCATTTGTTTGTCTAAATCATTTCTGAGAAGTTTATCTCATGGATCTAAGCATTCCACAGAGAAAAACCCAGCTGTGATAGAAATCATTAGGATAATGAAAGAAATCTTGTTGGTACAGTAGAATTTCATCTCTGTAATCACCTTCAGGTGGAGTAGCCAGCAGCCTCCCAAGGCTTTGGAGCTTTAAGGGATTGCTATGGAGAAACACTGAGAGGGAGTAGGCTTAGATTAGATATTAGTAAGAAGTTCTTTATTACAGGGGTGGGGAGGCCCCGGCACGGGTTGCCCAGAGAACCTTTGGCTGCCTCATCCCAGGTTGGACAGGGCTTGGAGCAACCTGGGCTAGTGTAAGGTGTCCCTGCCCGTGGCAGGGGGGTTGGAATGAGAAGGCCTTTAAGGTCCCTTCCAAGCAAACCTTTCTGTGAGTCTATGAAAACTGTATGCAAGAAGGGGCACTGCACACGGTCAGACCCTTCCTTGGTTCCCTTGAACACTGTGCAGCAGCAGCAGGTTCACAGAAAGGACCAAGGCAAATCCTTTGTCCTTGTAAGATGTGATCAGAGGATAAAACACAGCAGGGCCTGTCACAAAATGCAGTTTATTCTTCTGTTCTGGCAAATATTCATGAGACAGTTTTTACACATTACTCTAAGTCTTGCTCATCAGCGTCCCAGTCATCTACCAGAAATTCATGCAACGGGGTTTTGCAACCCACTAAGCTGCAAGGATAAGTCCCTACCTCCCAAACACTGCAGACTAAACACAAGATAAGAGCCTGTGGATGGATTTCCCGAGGGGAACACCGGGAAGCAATGACACAGCGTGGCCGGCTTGCACTGGAGCTCAGCAGCCTGTCCTTGATAACAGGCAGCTCTGCAGAGGGCTGTGCACAAGGACAAGGCTCATGTCAGGGCTCCTGGAAAGATAACAACATGATCAAAACATTACAAACAAAAACCATTTATTGTTTTTAAAAAATTGATTCCCTTCTTCCTATCAGGATTGCTGGAAAATTAATTGGTTCCATGCTCACCCTATTATCAGCCCCACTTTCCATCTGAGGAGTCAGAGCAAACAGATGCCTGTTAGGTTAGGTCTGACTTTACTCTCGGCCTTAATCTCCAGACTGAGACTAACTCGATGATGAGCCTGGGCAGCACAAAGCAGGCAGGTGGTGTCCCTCCACCCTGCCACTCGCTGCTGTCACATTGGAGCAGATCCCTGAGCCTTTTTCATCTCACCTGTGCAGCTGCAAGCCTGGAGTATATGGAGCAGTTGCAAGGAGCTGGTCTGTTTGCTTTGGGGACACATGACCTCCCCATGGGTTCAGCTGCTGCTGACAACAAGGGCAGGATTAACCCTGGCTCTTGCCCTGTGTGAGCTGTAACCTTTTCGTGGCACTGTGACTGACGAGCAGCAGTTGAGAAAATAAAAAGGAATATTGGCATAATATTGTAAGCAGAAGATGAGATTACAAGTGATCTGCTTTTTCTGTAAGGCTAATTGTTCCCATTATGGGATTAAACTGATTGATTTCCCGTCAGAAACGGTGCCTGGAAGAACAAAGTTGAAACCTCTGGTCTGATCTGAGTCACTACACTGAGCAGCTAAACAGTGAGGTTTTGTTGGGCTTTTTCTTGTGAAATCATGACAGATGTCAGCTGTTGGTACATTCTGCAAACAAATTTGGCACATTTTTAGTATCGTTATTTCACACAGTAGAGTCCAAGTGATTGTGCCTATCCAGCAGAGGAGGTCCCCAGCCTTCCTTGGGGATTTCAGTATTCTGTATTCAGCCTTACTCCTGACCCTGCTTATAGTGACGCTTCCTTTTTTGGGTGTTGTACAGTCCCAGAATGCAGACAACTGGAGAAAATTAAGCTGAATGTTCCCAATTTATGCAGGTCAAGGAAAGTTTGCCTTTTATCGTTCAGAGATAAGTACAACAAACTAAGTCTTTTTGAAGAAAGGCTGAGTTCCACAGATGCCGGCATTGAGATTCAGTGATCACAAAGGTTTGTGTAGGTGGGGTTCTCAGAAGCTTTCTCATTCATTTTAGCCTTAAATTGATAGGGACAGAGGGACAACAGTACAGTAAAAAATAGGGGATAAGCCCTGTGATATCTTATCCCAGTGTGTTCTGCCAGGATTCATTTAGCCCAGTCCATCAGCTGCTGTCTCACCCCGTGCTAGGCCATTCCTGCTGTGCTGAGAGTGTCCCACACGCTGCCTGGGGAGAATCCAGAGGGAGCAGTCCCCATCCAGTGTAAGTGCCTGCACTCTGCAAAGTGTAAACTGCTTGGTAAGAACACAGCAAAGCTGACAGACCCACTCAGGGGGTGAGGACAGGATGTGAGGCACAGAGCCCAGCTCAGCTCCGGGGGCAGATGCCTTCTCCCTCCACTCAGGCTGTTCTACATCACTTCCAGGGCTTTGGCAGAAGTGTCTACAGAGGCACAAGCGTCTCCTCACACCCACTAATGCACAGTCGTGTCAGTTCTCAGGAAATAAAGGGAACATCCCCTAGAATGATATGGAAAATGCAGTACATGTTTGGGGGTGTTTATGCTGTAGGAGAGAGGCGTGTTTAACAATTTGACCTCTCCCAGTTTCCTGAGTTCATCGGATTGCTAGAGAAGGATTTCCAAGAATCTTTTGAAAAATATTGTGCTTGAACTTTGAGGTGAAAGACTATGAGGAGTAAGAAATGAAGAAACTCAGTAGCACCAAATAAGAAACTCCCTCCTGATGTCATAGGCTTTAGCTCAGCCCTTGTTTTTTGGTTACTACACAGAAACAAATAGTCTAAGCCTTCCTCTCACTGCTTGCAGGCCAGAATTAAGATGCTTTGGTGTTCAAATCCTACCATTTCTGGGAGTGAGTCTCATGGGCACCAAGTGAGACCAAAAGCAGGCAAATAACATACAAATATAAGTTTAAAGATTACCATAACAATTCGAGATTGGTCTTCTGGATTATTATGTCTTGTCTTAGTTCTGTAACAGCACAAATTCCAAACCCTGAATACAGGCAGTGACTTTACTGGGTAGGCAAAAAGTCAGTGTCATTGCCAATATTTATATTCTAGCACATAAGCAGGAATTCATAAATGCTTGCAGGAATGCAACATATCAACCTTCTTAAACAGCCATATCCTGTTTCTTTTGTTTCCCTTTCTGCCTTAGCAGTGACTGTTGCTACAACACCATCCATCACTGCTCCTTTCATCTGTCAGGCCCTCCAGCAGCTCCACACCTGCCCCCTCAGTCTGAGCCGGCTGGATTTCCCCAGGGTTGGCATTTCGGGGTGTAAGTGCCCATCCTTTGGAGCTGGAGCTGTGCGGGTGATGAGGTGATGCCCTCCTGTTCCCCAGCACTCCTGGCTGCTTGCATGACGAGGGTTCAGTCAAGCAAGATTAGTTGTAACAGGTTTTGTCACAGGGTGTTTGTTCTGAGGCCTGAAGTGGTGGTTAAATGGGCACGGTCTGGGCTGAGACTGGGAACAGCTGCGGGGGACAGCACACATGGACAGCCCTGCTCAGGGAAGGTCAAGCACATCTTTTCTCTGGCATTATTAGGTTCTTGAAATGTAATTATGTGGCTGATCAGCTGCAGGCTCCTGCTGCTGAAGACGTTCCTCTGATCTCTCCAGAACATTGCCCTGGGATATCTTCTGGAGTGTATTCCTTGAATAAAACTTATTCTGCACAAATGGTAGTTTAATTTTCTTCTTCCCCTCATTCCAAGCATGCAGTTACTGCGATGTGGAAAAGCTGAGTCTGAAATAAACATTTAAAGTATTTTGAAGGATTTGTCATTACTCAGAGAAATAGATCTGACATTCACTGGAGTGCAAGGAAGCGGAAAGAATGAAACAGGTTACTCAGAAACTTCACTGGCCAGGCCAAAGTTCTGCCTTTGGCTGCATCTGGGCAACTCATTGAGGCTGAGAGAGCTGTGTCACATGATTTGGAGTTTTAATAACACGAATGATATTTAAGAACCTGCAAGGCTGTTAGGGACTTTTGTACAAAACCTTATCTAACAGCACTGAAAACTTCAAGATTCGGTGATGTCAATAGAAAAGCTCCCACCATGATGATAGGAATGTGGATTCAATGAGCAGCTTGGCCATTATCCCAAGTGTCCAGTGGGCATTAGGATAACCAGGGATTCCACCTAAAAAAAAGGTCAGATCTCACTATTTCTTTTTCATCACATGCAGCCTGCTGCGTTCTTCAGCCTTTTTCTGCCTTTCTTAGGAAAGGCTATGACCTGACTATGGAAGAAAATGCCTTAGGTTTGAAAAAAACCTAAAAATCACTTAAAATCCAAGAAGCATGGAAAGCAAATGTTTTTAACATTGACGTATTTGTCTACTTCAAGCACAGTATTACATTATGATAATGAATATATGTCTGTACTTTAATTTATTATTAAGAAAATAGTTCCCATCTGCTTCTATAACCAGGACTTTTAAGGGCCTTCTGCAAACACTAGTTCCAAATTTGTCCTCACACACAGGATGAATGATGTTTAACAAATAAATGAGACTGTGGCATCAAACGGTTAAGTAAGCAATTCCAAGGCAGTTGTGCTAACCTTCCAGTTCGATCTCCTGTGGCTTGTGCAAAAGAGGGATGTGCCTGAAAAACCCACAAGGGGCTGAGAGTCCTCTTCTGTCCCATCAATTGTCCTGGAGTCCATCTGGATGCACCATCAGTTAGCAGGAGAAGTTAATGGTATTCCACCAAAAATACTTCCTCTATTAAAGATACCACACAAAATAACACTTGGTTGCCAAAGAATATGATATTTTATGCATGTTTAGGCATGGAAGGTGAGGTGTCATCAGATCAAACAGATCCAAGCAGTTCTAATGCTCATAAAACGGGCAGGAAGGATGAATCCTTCAGCCTTTTTAATTTCTCCATGTCTCTTTGAAGATTTAATATGAATATTTTTTGATTGGCTGTAAGTTTTCACAGTATTCTAGAGCTCATTATTTTTTCTCAGCAACCCCAGCATGGATCTGTGGGTGGTTCTGCTGAGCCTGAGCAGAGGGTGCTTTGCTGTGCAGCCCCGTGCCATGGCCTCATCCTGCCTGTCCCCAGGAGAACCTCACCAGGCCCAGGTTCCATCATTCTTCTTTAGTTCACCACAAGAACCATTCACTGTTCCTTCAATATCTTCATTTCAGCACAACTTTGAAAGCCATCAGTGTCACTGCCGAAGGAGGGAGGATACAAATACTTGGCCCAGGTGGATATTTACTTTTCTGTTTTCATGGATGTGGAGTCAGTTGTGCCTGTTTGGAATGTCTCAGGAGAAGCATGAATTGTTTAAACATGTGTTCAAGGAAGCTGTTTAGTTTATGGATCCCCAGGTATTTTTCCAAGTTGTGCTTTTGTAGAATTTCTCAAATATGTATACTATTGTTCTTCTAAAAGAGACTGAAAAATTAATTCAGGAAAGAAGGAGTATTCTAGACCACACTTTTCAGAGGAAGTGAAATTGCTGCGTTAGAGCAGGGGCAGCCCAGCACATCTCCAGCCCCTCGCCTGCCTGGCTCCCTGGGAAGGCACAGGCTGGCCATGCTGCAGACACATGGATAATCCTTCCAGGACAGGGTCAGTTTAGATTAGGTTTAGGGAAGAAATCCTTCCCTGGGAGAGTGGGCAGGCCCTGGCACAGGGTGTCCAGAGAAGCTGTGGCTGCCCCATCCCTGGAAGTGTCCAAGGCCAGGTTGGACGGGGCTTGGAGCAACCTGGGCTAATGGAAGGTGTCCCTGCCCATGGCAGGGGGATTGGACTAGACAAACTTTACAAGTCCCTTCCAACCCAAACCATTCCAGGATTCTATGGAGAAGAGATGTATAATGCTCTTGAAATGCCACAGAAACCTCAAGTGTCTTGGTGGTTCCTAAACTGAAGCTGGGATGGGGCAGGCACGTAGCTGAGTTAACAGCAGAGGGGTTTCTCTGCATCCTGCAGTCACTGAGCATCAACTGCTGATGACTCATTTGGAAATGATTTGTTGGCAGCTTGTCCCCAGCCAGCAGGCAGCCTCCATCCCACTGCTCCCACAGACCCCCTGGCTGCACACGCCATTTCCGTGATGTCGGGCAGGGATGAAATCCAGCTGACAGCAATAGATACCAGGAGAAAACATCCCAAAGAGTTTCTGATTCTGTGAGGGATTTGACAATGGAAATAGTGGAAGTCCCTTTGCTGAACTTGGCAAAAATATTTGGACAGTGCTGTCAGGAAAATACTCTTCACTGAGTGAGTGATGCAGCTTATTAGGTTTGTTCTCTATTTCTGTGACTACGAAGACAGAAATAATGAGTAAGAGGCCCTTGCGGCCAGTGTCCAACTCAATAGTTACAACATGCTGAGGAAAGCATGCTTTTTCTTTCCCTTTGGACAACCAAATGTGGTATTTTTAGCCCTGACAGTTTTCTCTTAATGATGTAAGGTTCCTGTTAGCTCATCACACTGGGTCGCCCACAGTAAAAAGCGAAAAGGAGGCAAAATTGCACACCCCATCATGTCTGAGCCTCCGTCTGAGGAAGGAGGAGACTTTTGGCTGCTGAATCAATTGCACCCAAGTGGAGGAGCAGGCAGAACACAGAACCCAAACAAACCACAAAGCCCGATTTTGGTTTGAACTGAGCTCCTGTTAATTTATCTCCATTTATGGAGTTACTTGATTGTTACCCAGAATATTAAGCTACTTTATGGACGCTTCATTTGAGAGGAAATATGTGATGACCTAAACAAAACCCAAAATCCACAAATTATACCCAGGTGGCAAATTTATTGTTCATGTTTTTAGAAGCCTTTTTTATATAATCCTCCTTGTGGGCGGCTGATCAGCGAGGCCGGATCCCTGGCTGGTGTCAGCCTGCTTAGCTGTGTCCAGCGTGTTCCTCTCTGCTGCTTTGTGCCAACCAATTTTGCCTCATACATTTTCATGTTCTGGTGTTCAAGACCAGGTTGGATGGGGCTTGGGGCAACCTGGTCTAGGGAAAGGTGTCCATGCTCATGGCAGGGGGTTGCAATGAGGTGAGCTTTAAAGTTCCTTCCCCCTCAAACCATTCTATGACTCCATGGTTCTCTGTAGCTGGATATCTCCACTTCTCCCAGTTCCCATTCCCAAAGTTGTGTAACTCTGCTATAAAGCGTTATCAGGAGGTTTTTCTGTCTCCTGTTTTTTCCTCTCATAGGCAGCCAAATCACATTCACCTAAATCTTTCTATGCAAGAAACTAAAGTAATTTCCTTTGAACATTCAAGTGAGACTTGCTAGTTTATAAAGAAATCTGGTTCTCTTCCATTGCCCTTCCGAGGCACTTCCTCCGCATTCCTGGCTGGCGTGTCAGTAGGAAATGCAGGTGCCTCAACCTTTGGCTGCTGGCACCCGTCACCGTGGGAGAGCACGAGTGGGAAGTCCTGTGCCTTCCCAGCATGGAAAGCTCGCAGCTTCTAATTATAGATGCTAAACAGTCTTTAAAAATTTAAATTACTGTTTTCATATAGATCTATAAAACATGTAGGTTCAATTCCTGACACACCATGAACGAGTGTCACCCTGGGGACTTAACAAATGACCGCTGAGCCCTGTCATGCATGGGGACACTTCCGTGGTGCTTTGTATAGAACTTGGGTTTTCCTTGTTGGACATGTGGCCCCTCCTCGGCTGACCCAGTCACTGAAAGCAACAGGACCTTTTAGGTGGATGTACACAGACAGACACGAGTTCCAGGTGATATGTCCCCCACAGATGCCCCCAAATAGTTTTGGCCTGTAGAAAAGACCATTCTGTCCCTTTGGAGGTGCCTGAGAGGGAAGTTTCTGAGTGAGGCTGGAGCCTAAATGGGATTTACTATTGCTGAATGCACTGAGGGGCCCCTAAAGACTTTGTGTATTGGCTCCAGTCCAACCCACGTGAGCATTCCCGTCAGTGTGGCTTTTCAGAGCAGGCCAGGAGAAGGAATGGACTGCTTGCGATATTTCCCAGGCATTTGCTTTATAGTCACTGAAGACAAAATGTATTTGGTTTCTAATGAAACAGGGATGTTTCTCAGCACAATGAAGTTCTTGCCCTTGTTTTGCCTTTTTGTAGCCCAGCATTACGTGACATATAAAACCACCCCATTTGTTTTCCATTGCCTGGAAGTAAATTCCCCAGTAAGACCTCCCCTGAGCAGATGCTATCACGGAGGCCAGCCCTGCTCCCACATTCCTGCCTCCCTGGACCCCCAGCCCTGGTTCATCTTGCTGCAGAGCATTAGTAGTGGGGTGATGCTGGGTGCATTCATGCAACATCCACCCTGTGCAGCTACAGCACACGCTTCCTGACATGGAGTGTCCCACAGCCCCAGCTCTGTCAGGAATGTGTCACTGTTGTGCCACAGCACGTGTTTAGTCCTAATTTCCATGGGCCTTTTTCAGCCAGATGCACCCTGTACTCCATCCCTCAGTACAGCTGGATGTGTAAATGCCTTTAACATTTCCGGGTGCATGAAAATGCATTTGCTTTGCTGAGAATGGTGCTTCGTCTCCTCCAGAAGCAAAACACACCTATGTCATAAACCAGGATCATAATAAAGAGTGGATCACATGGTGAGAGTGGATTGGATATTGTGGTTTGGGTCTTTTAGTGTAAGGAGATGTTTTTGTGGCAAGAGTTCCTGTTTCTGTACTTCAGGGAGCTGGGGTTGTGCCGCTTGGAGAAGAGAAAGCTCCAGGGAAAGCTCATTGTGGCCTTACAGTACTTAGAGGGTGTTTAATAAAAAGAGGTAGAGTGACTTTTTACACAGGCAGATAGTGATAGAACAAGAGAGAATGGTTTAAAATTAAAAGAGGAGAGGTTTAGATTAGACATTAGGAAGAAATTCTTCGCTGTGAGGGTGGGCAGGCCCTGGCACAGGTTGCCCAGAGAACCTTTGGCTGCCCTGTCCCTGGAAGTGTCCAAGGCCAGGTTGGAGGGAGCTGGGAGCAACCTGGGCTAATGGAAGATGTACAGTCTTTAAGGTCCCTTCCAACCCAAACGTTGCCATGACTCAATGGCTGTCCATCTGCAGGGCTGATGGTGGAGCTGTAGGCAGTGTTTTGTCTCTGGGACAGCTCTGTGGCCCCTGGTGTGTCCCTCTGAGCCAGATGCAGTCCTGGCTGGTGTTCCTGCCCTCCTGGGGCCTCGGGGAGCCGGCACTGCTTCAGGAGGAGCAGCAGGAGCCAGCCCGGGAGGGTCACGCCTGGAGAGGCTGGAGGCTCCCCTTGGTGCTCACTGCTCTCCCAGCTGGGTATTTCCAAAGCACACAGGGAATCCAGCATGCCAGGGTGGATGTTTTCCACGTGAAACCTGCCTGCCAGAGCTCACAGACTGCGCTGGGACTCCATTTCCTTTGGTGTCTGGAAGTCAAGTTAGGAGCACCTGCTTCTCTTCATGGACAATAACTAGCACAGTCCCATATTTCTGCTGCATTTAATGAAGGAATTACTCCCTACAGGACTGAGTACAAAATTCCTGGGTTGTTAAAGATGTGCCAACATTTTATTCACAAATCTTTGGTTCCCACTGAAGTGAGTGGAAAGATGGCTTTAACTTGCTGTGCTGAGGCCCTAAATGGAGTTCACTTCAGGATAACCCCAAGGAAACCTGTTGTTTTCTAAAGATGGAAGAAATCTTAAATTCCACTTGCTGTGATTGCCAGGGAAGAAATATAAAGTGTTTTCTTTTAACTTTAGGCTTTTTGCTTTTATGCTGTAGGACCAGGAGCTCACAAATGCACATATGTTGGTCTACCCTGTTGGTGTAGTGCTACTATTAATAACAACCTGACCAGGAAAAAGAATTTGATCCTGTTAAGAAAATGTGTTACACAACTCTCTGTGTATTTTGTGTATCTTGAGTTGAACCCAGCCAGTCTTGATTAATTTGATTTTGACTACTGAATATACTGTTGTAATTGAATACAGGGCAGCAGCAATGCTCTGCAGAATTTGGGTTTCTAATAAATTTAAGTAAATGTTTCATTAAAATGAATGGATCTTCACCTTGGATGTATTCTATTTTACTTTTGAAATAGGCTCTGAGTATCATAAGGATTTACTTTTTATTTACTGGTTCCTTGAGCCCAACCTGTAATTTTTTTCCTTTTTTTCTATGTGACTGTAGCCAAAGGGGATGTTACAAATCTCAGGCTGCAGCATTTTGGGAGTCAGTCTGTTTTTACAACAGAAGAAAAGTTAGGGTTACCACTGGGGTTTATTTTCAGCTGCTGCCCTCTCCTCCCCTTCCAGCTGTTCGCGTCGCTGTGTCCTGGCATGAAACGCACAGAGGCGTTTTAGCCAGACCCCCAAATTCCTGTCACCACCTTCACGGTGGCTGCAGCTGTGAGTCCTGGCTTGGCAGAACAGCCCCTGGAGGCTGAGCCAGCGGGGCCGACTGGGCTGCCCGAGGAGCCACACGGGGAGCAGCCCCTCCACTGCCCTTCCCTGGGCTGGAAAGGGCCGGGGGGAATTAGTCACTCACGGGCGACAAAGGTGCAGTGGGCCCCGGCTGCTTGTCGTGAGGGAGCAGGGAACGCGCCCTCACTTGGCACCACTCCCCTCCAGGGCTGCCATCCCTGTCTGAACGGAGCTGGAATCCCGGCTCCGCTGCAAAGCTCCCCGCGTGCGAACAGCGCCGCACAGCCGGCCCGCTCCGTGTGTGCCAAGAGCAGGCTGGGGGGGCGGGAGCTGGGGCCACTCACAGCCCCTGGCCCTGCCAGCTCCTCCCTCTCCCTGTGGCACACGGGGCTTCCTCCTCACAGAGTCATGGTATGGGTTGGGATGGAAGGGATCTTAAAACTCATCTCATTCCAAACCCCATGCCATGGGCTGGGACACCTTCCAGCAGCCCAGGCTTTCCAAACGTCTCTTTAATAAATTCAGGAGAACTTACAGAGGCAGAAATGCACTTGAGTCTACCTCCAGACAATTCTTGCAAACTTAGGAGTGCTGGAACCTTATTTCTGGTCTCTGGGGTGGACAGCAGATGTGAGCAGGGACTTCAAGCTCTCCTGATAATTTAGTGTAATAATGGTGTTAGCAAGGGCCAAATTGCAAACTTGGTTGTGATTGAAAATAATCACCCTGCCAGAGCATTGCCATGAAAACTCCAAGAGCAATGAAAACAGACTGGTCTGGAATGAAACCCACTCATTGTATCAGAATGACCATAACATCTTGTGCATATTCAATGCCAAGTATGTTGGCTTTTCGGTTGTTTGACAAAATATGGCCTCAGCTGCTCTCTGCTGCTTGGCACCATGTCAGGGGGGCATGGAAAACAGGGAATTCTTCCTATTCCACAGACTTTTAGAAAGGATGTGGAAAAAAAAGGGAAAAGAAATCAGCATAGGATATTTTTCCTAATAGTACTAATTACGCAAGCAAACAATTTGATGGATTTTGTGCGATTTTTATTTCCTGGCCTCAAAGGGGATTTTTTTGTGAGGGAGTGTGTTCATAAAGCCTCTCTGCTATTTATCCCTTTGACCTCTGCATTACCCCAGCTGTGGCTGCGATGACAGATGTGCATCCATGCACTCGAAGCTGTGAGGTTAAAAGGAAAAGTGACTCATCCAATATGAAACCGGCAGAAAAAAAATCCCTTCAGATGGAGAGAGGTGTTAGACCAGCAGCTGAATTTTGGCCACTTGCTGGACTGACTTGGGGCTTAGTGCTGTGCATCCATGGCTGTTTTGGGGGGGACTCTCTGGACTAACTCCTCAGAAACACTGAGGAGGGTGCTCGCTTCTGTGGGGAGTAGGTGGGTGCACATAAATCACCACCTGCACGAGTCCTGCTGGGACACACAGCATGGCACTGGAGCAGAAGCAGAGCTTGATATGAGAGGGCTGAAGGAACCCTTCGGCTGTGCCTGCTGGGGGAGAGGCCCCAGCTGGTGAGGATGTGAGTCATGCAAGCTGGTCCTTTTTAGGGCAGAGACATGAAGTAAATGGCCTTTGACAGCCTCTCATTGACAATTCTACTTTTTGGCACACTGGGTATAACCTCTCAATTTCTGTGGTTTGTAACTAACGTTTGAAATCAGGCTTTTCCTGTGCCTTTGGTTTAAAAAAGATCTGCCTTTATTTTTAGGGAGCAAGAGTGGCATTTTTGACTCTCTCCGTGTAAATCAGTTTTACAATAACTACTCTGAGGACAGCTTCATCTTCTGGGCCACAGTGCTGTGCTGGGGATATGTCACGTAATAACCCATCCACAGGGATACCCATGGTGGAGGGAGCAGCTTGAACTACAGAACTATCCCAGGACAGGTATTCTGCATTTTTGATGCTGTAAATGAACAGACTGGAAACTGTAACTGTAGAGGTGACCACCATGACTTACATCTGGTTTACACCCTTTAACCCCTTGATTTCAGTGCTGTTTCCTGATGTCAGGCAGTTCTCAGCTGCCTGAGCAGCCTGGAGTGACTCTGGGCTTTGGTATCACTGCATGAGAAGCCATATGGGGTCCGTCCAGCTTCATATTGGGATGTTACCACAGTATTCTGGATTTCTCTAAAGCTGATCCTTCAATTTGTTGCTCTGTTTGCTCCAACACTTCCAGAATTCTTGCCTTGCCCACATGCTTGGATCCCCTTGTCCGTCACAGAGCCCTCTGTCCTGGGCAGAGGGGAAATAGCATGATTGTATGGAAAATACCAATAATGTTGTGAGTTTTGTTGCCATGGGAACAGGAGCTTGAACCAGAATTACAGCACACTGCCGGGTGGAAGGCTGCCTGTTGTGAAGGATGCCCAGAATTCTGTCTTTAAACAATGACATGGAAAAAGAATGAGACACAAAAGGCCAAGAGCTGCTCTGTGGGTTAGTCTTCTGTTTCTTTTGACCTTTAACTATAAATCGTCCCTCTTATGACTGTCTCATAAGATAATCTTTTATTGTATGTGATTTCTCACATGCTTGCACTAATAAACGGGACGATGTATTCCACTCCTTCTCTGTGTGACTTCCTGTGAGTCAAACATTTCATCGAGAAATGAAAGATTCCATTTGCCTTCAGCCCAAATAAATATCTTGTGTTAACATACTAATGCACAAGTGCCTGCAGGCTGCACCCAGATGTTAGCCATGATGGCTTTTCATCTTTCAGTCTGATCACTGGGTTGCTTTTATTTAGGAATGAGTAGGATTCAAAGAGGAGCTGAATAATGCTGTGGTTAGTGAGCACATCTGGAGCTATAAAAAGGCCAGGTCACAGAGGAGTAGGAAGGTCAAACTGCACTGTATGTGTCCTGCAGACAGCAGGAGTTTGCCGAGCTCCCTGGTGCTGGTGCAGGTACTTGAAATAGCCAGGGCTGGTTCCCACTGATGCTGGCAGAACCGAGCTCAGTGTCACACCCAGCTCCAGACCCAAGATCTTCTGTTCCCAAAGTCCTTTTCCACCACTGGAATTCACTCTCTGTTGGTCTGACGTGATTAGAAAAAAACTGTGGACTTTTGCAGCTTTGCAGTGAGGCCACGATGAGGAGTTAATTCCCATCATTTCTTTGTTGTGTCATCTCCACCTGCACAAGTGAGGCAGGTGACTGCAAGGCCTTGATGCTCCAGTTCAGTGCCATCCCAGCTGTGCCAAGGCACAGAAAACATCCAGCATGAAGTAGGCTCCCAACAAGGCCCTGATGAACACTCAGAATTACTGTTTCTTCAAAGCTGGTGGGAATTTGGTCTTCTTCTGGCGTACAACATGCACATCTGTGATGCATCACCAGAACGCACAGCCAAACGCCGTGTCCACAGAGGAGGGGGAACACAGGGCTCGAGGAGCGGGAGGAGCTGTGTCCAAGGCAGGGTGGGGCGGTCACACCACGGCTCCCTCGGCTTTGAGCAGGAGGCCCGTGACAGGCAAGCCCCTGCCCAGCTGAGTCAGGCTTATCTCCGGGCTGGGCCCCAGGGAGCAGGTTATGGATGGGCTGTCAGCATCCCAGCTGCTGGCCACTGTCCACGGGAGCTTTGAGAATGGTTTAAAAAATTGTGTAGGGAGGTTGTATTAAACATACTGCCCAGCTGACAGGAGTGTCTGCTCAGGACTGGCGGCATTCCTGCCGTATTTTAACCTGTTCATTGCCCTTTGTGCTGGGCGCCTGTGTTAGCTTTCAGGAGCTGTGTTAAATTTCTTTTTCCTTTCTCTCTCAAGAAGGCTTTCATCCCTGGAGGCTCTGCCAAGGGATGGAGGCTATGTGCAGAGAGTGTGTGTTTCAGGCTCTGCTGGTGTTGTGCAGGTGGCAATGGTGGCCACGCTGCATGAGAGAGGGAAGGTCTGACCCAGGGCAGGGAGCAGAGGGTCCCCCAGGTCAGACAGGCTCCAGGATGCACACATAGGGTTTGAAGGCAAGCCCATTCCTTCGCCCTTTGCATGGTTCCTCCCTGCTTCCTTCACACCCTCCTCCCACAGCCAACCCAAAACCAAGGCCAGGAGGAGGAGGAGGGATTGGGGCTGGTGGTCAGTTCACAGCCAAAAGAGGGATCAAGATACAGAGGAATGTCCAGGCTCTAATAGGATGAACTTTGGTGTCTATTCACTTTACCTTCCTTGAGAAACTGTCTCCAAGACTATGAAAAGAAATAGTCCTGTTTTATTTCAATTGCTTTTTCAGCCAGCACAATTTGTGATGCAACTCCTGGCTGGCTGGTGTGACTAACCCTGACTTCCTGCTCACCTGAGTTCCTACCCAGAAAGTGACTCTGCTAATTTAAGTAAATTAATCTAGAAACAGGCTCTTTCAGGCCACACAGTTTCTGTAGGTCCCTGGGGAGTGGGTGCCAAGGGCGAGCTCATTCTTTCCTGCCCCTTGTTTCCTGGCCACCCTGTCAAAGTGGTGACAAAGGCTGCATTTAGCAGGAGCTGTGGCAGCAGCTGGTGCCAGCCAGATATCACTCTGCTTGTGCCTGTGAGTCCCAGAGGCTGCCACAAACTGCCCTCCCTTCATGGCCAGCAGGTTTCCCTTTCGGTTGAATCAGATTAATCCAAAATAATTCTGTCAAGATGAGGAGAGTAACCCTGGCATTACCCATCCCGATGGCTGAAAGCCTATTATTGATCCCATTAATTCTGTGTTTCACCATCAATACGGTGAGTCAGTCACTGGTCTGTGTTTGTGCATGTTTAATGTTTTTAAGGATAAAACCAAGATCCTCGGGTTTTGCAGAACACAGTTCCCTTCTTTTACTTTAAAATAAGCATGGCACACATCCTAAATACAAAAATTACCTATAATTTTCCAGTTGGGCTGTAGCAGAATTGTTGGAACTGTTAAATCCACTTTCTGCGTTTTGGACCAGTTACTTTGTTAGTACCCAACTATATGTGGCAAATACTGGTATCATGTTAAAAACCCATCCTAGAAAGCTCAGTGAAATACATTGCTTACATGTATAGCCACAACATGCTGGCAGAATGTGAGGCTTTATTTCAGTTTGATGTGAGGTAACAAGTACTTGAGTATTATCCAGTTCTACTTCCTTGGCTAGCCCAGACTCATCCCTTGGAGGGAAATAACCCTTCTAGCACAGCCATGTGGAGCCAGCACAGCTAGCGGGGGAAAATGAATTTATTCTGAGCACCGACAGCCAGAAAAGTGTTCGTTATTTCAATGCTAATTTTCAGCTATGGAGGTTTTTAGGCTGGAAATGGGGGCACGGGAATGAAGGGCTAGAGAAGGCATCCAGCCCCTCACGCTGCTTCAGGGAGTGAATGCTCCGGCTCACTCTGGCCGTGGCTGATCTGGAGCCGGGCTCGGCGTGCTCCCTCCCGGCCGCTCCGGGAATCGCAGCCCGGCGGGCACGGGGAGGGCGGTGATGCGGGGATGAGTGAGCATCCTTATTTAATGCTGCCCAAAGAATAAGGCGGTGGGAGAGGGTGGGTGGGCTGCCTGGCCAGCAGCCAGGGCCTGGGGAGGGCAGCTCTAACACCTTCCTGCAGGGAACGGAGCGCGGGGTGAGGGCAATTCCCAGGGGTGCCAGGGATGCTGGGCAGCAGCGCGGGGTGAGAGCAATTCCCAGGGGTGCCAGGGATGCTGGGCAGCAGCGCGGGGTGAGAGCAATTCCCAGGGGTGCCAGGGGAGCTGGGCAGCAGCGCGGGGTGAGGGCAATTCCCAGGGGTGCCAGGGGAGCTGGGCAGCAGCACGGGGTGAGAGCAATTCCCAGGGGTGCCAGGGGAGCTGGGCAGCAGAGTGGGTGCAACACAACACCAGTCTCATGTTGGAAATCACATGGTTGTCTTGAGAAATAAACTCCTGTGAAATAAACAGGTAATCCTGCCACAGCGAGGCATGAAAAGTCACTTTCCACAACCAAACAGCTCAAAGTTCAAGAAGTGATTGGACAATGCCCTCAGACACATGGTGGGATTGTTGGGGTGCCCTGTGGACTCCCTGAGGAGTTGGACTTGATCATCCCTGTGGGTCCCTTCCAGCTCAGGATATTCTATGATTCTAAGGGAACATTCCAACAACCCAAGAGTGTCCTTTAATTTTCTGCAGCAAAAGGAACCCTGAAAGTGCTGTGGAAAGGGCAGCTGCAGGGATGTGAGGCCCCACTCCCCGGCTGCCCAGGGCAGTGTGTGCTGGGCTGGAAGGCCACAGCAGCAGAGCTGGGCCATGGGCTGCAGCCTTCACGAAAACCAAACACAAAAACAGGCTTTGCCCAGGGTGAGTCTGAATTTTGGGCTTCTCAAATTCATTACAGGGACAGCTTGTCAGGCCGCAATACCAGGGTTATATCCACAACTAATTAAACATAACTACATCTCTTGGAGCTTGAAACTTTGCTAATTAGAGTCCTTCTTCTGAAATTATTAGAAGCTTGTAATTTGTGTGGTTACCTTGTGACAAGTTTCCTCTGTCACACCCATACAATGCAATATAAACCAGACTGAGCAGAATGGAAAGGTGAATGAAGACTTATTCTATGGTCTCTTAATGCGTTTCTTGAACTAGAAATGAGAAAATATTGCTTAATTTTCTTCTGAATTTCCATACAGCTCTAGACAATCAAAAAAGCAATGGGGTACTTTTTATGTTTACAGCAGGTGTTGTTATCAGCCTTTTGGTTGTATTAATACATATTTTAAAATCACATTATTTTTTCTCATTAAACATGTAACTTTAAGTCTTCATTAATCACAATAACTCAGCTCAGTAATAGCTAAATAGAACTGTAGCAAAGACATACGTGACAAAGAGTAGACTAGGAAAACCACACAGTTAGAGCATTGCAAGAATATCAGGCATTATGAAAATGCCTATAAAGAACCCTGGAATCTGTTCAAATGTCAGAAATTGTTAGCTGCATATACTCTTTACAGGCATGCAATTGCATTTCTTGCAGTCACAGTTTAGATCTGTTGCCTGTCTACTTCTTTTCTTTCCTCTGCTTGTTGAGCATTTTCTAATGTAAGGGACGAACACAGGTCATCCTGATTTAAGCTTGAGTTTATTCAAATGTGCTTAGGAAATGAGGAGCTGAATGATGCTTCCATACATGCTATTTACTGTAGGACCAGTCATTGTGGGAGAAGTCTCTGCCTCCTGCCCTTCCCTGGAAGAGGAGGGAAAGGTGTTTGCTCTGGAATAACCCCAGCAAAGTGAACGGTCTGACTTTACTCATGGAATTGGAGCATGGGCCTGTGCAGATGATGTGTTTTCCCCTTCCAGCAGTTGCAGTGAAAATAGTTCACTGCCTTGTTTAATACTTCCACATAGTGTCCATGTTCAGGCATTCACTGTTTACTTCTGCTGAGTATACAGTGCACACACTGTACCTCTTCTTCTGCCTGGGAAGGAATAAAGATCTACTGTTCAAGTCAGCCAAATATTTTTAACATTGAGTGATGTGCCAGAAAGGATTTCAGGAACTCCAGAAGTTAACAATTCCACCACTGCATTTTGCTGTGCAGATGTTGCTGCTCAGGTGAAGGATCAGGACTCACACTGACAGGGTTGCCTTGCTTCAGCACTGAAATGGGAATTCAGGGAAGATCCTTTGCAGGAGCAGCTCCAGAACAGGCAGGAAAGGAGGGACCTCCGGGAAGAAGGCTGACCCTGTTCCCTTCTGACCTGGGCGTCTGTGCATGAACCATGAATGATACAAAACACAAATGAAGGGATGTTGTATGAGAATGATGAGAAGCTAAAGGGCTAAGTGCTCTGCAGTTGGAGAAAAATATGTTCCCTTTGCTTGCTGGCTGCTGGCAGGCCTGGAGGTCGTGAGTCTGTCAGAGTAGAACTTGCAACCGTGACTGATCAAATTCAGGAAGGATGCTGCCATCCTCCCCAGGATCTCGATTCTGAGATCTGAGATTTCAGAATCTCAGCACAAAGCCCTTTGCATGAGCATTTTTCATCAGCTGGGTTTCCCTTCCAAGATGTCTGTAAAGTAAATTGTGTGCAAAGATGGGATGTGACAAGCCAGCACAGGTTGATGCTGAATGAGTAAGGACATGGAGCTGAGAGTGCTGGAGCCAGTCAGCAGTGAAACCACAGAGCCTGCAAGCAGCATTTGCCCAGGCTGGTGTTTCTACTAGGGAAAAAACAGATGTGGTGACCCTTTCCTCATTTGAGGAATCTCTTCTGGATAAATATACCTCAGTTCCATGTGGAAAACCCACACACATAGCAGGAGCTATGCCCAGCAGATGACTGGCACATAAAGCTTAGTGACTGCAAATTACCCTCACTCCAGAGAGAAAGATTTCATCCAGATCTGACTTCAGCCTGGTTCAATATGGGTTTTTTTAAGCTCTGTTTCTTCATCCACTAATTAGTAGCCTAAATAAAATAAAAGTTGAGATTTTGTGGGGTTTTTTTTCCATGGTTTTGTAATCCCTTTTACCCACATTTCTTAACTACATCTTTCCCTAAACCTAAAAAGACTAATGTGACCGGCTGGCCTTTCCTATTTCTGGATTTGATTTATGCTGGAGTCTGTGAAGGAATGACTCACAGAGCCTTTACACTGGCTGCTCAGCCTCGTACAGAATCTGTGTTAAAATCCAGGGCATGCAGAGGAAGGTCTGCCCAGTGCCTCGTGGGATGGCCCAGTCCTCTTCCACGTTCCCTCTTGGACTTTATTCCACAACAAAATGTGCTTCTCCTCCACAAACCTGTGTTACAGGTGTCTCAAGGTTGAACCCCTTGCAGGTTGCTTTCTGAGCTCCAGCAGGAGTGATCTGGCTGTGTTACTTCAAAGCCTTTATTTCTTTCAGTTTGCAGTGACAATCCCTGCTGTGTGGTGATCACAGGGATCTGGCAGGCACTGCTGGCAGGTGCCTGCTTGCCATGCATCCAGGTACATTCCACATCACTCACGCCCTGCCTGCGGTGACACAGGGAGATGGGAATGTGTCTTTCTGCAGAAATCAGCATCTTCCTCAGGCTCCAGCCGATTACAGTATTTCCTTCGTAGTTCAAAGAGGGAACACAGGGTGATTCATCATTCCTGCCAGCCAAGTTTACAAAAGAGTTTATTCA
The DNA here is from genome assembly GCA_035583155.1 of Acropternis orthonyx. NCBI lineage: Eukaryota > Metazoa > Chordata > Aves > Passeriformes > Rhinocryptidae > Acropternis > Acropternis orthonyx. The sequence goes on from JAWWEU010000029.1 coordinate 7,644,400, forward strand.
GTTGCTGAGGTCGGGGACAAATTTTGATTAAAAAGCATAAAATGTGGATATGTTTAAAAAATATTTCAGCCTGCACAATGCCTCCTTTGCATGTAAATGGTGGAGGCCACAGTCCCTCAGAGCTGTCCACACTTAGTGCCCATGGGCAGATTTCAGAGCAGAATATCAGAACACCATTTACAAAAGCTGCCCCACTCCCTACAAGCCCCTCAGAGGCAATTTACATCCCTACATCACCTGGTCCTTTTGGGCATCGCTGAACAGTTCGGAAAATCTAATTAAAACTGTGCAATGTCATTTTAAGTAAGAAGGGGAGAATGTGTATCTGCAGTCAGGCACCTCTAATTCTGTATGGGTGCACTTGAACAGTTTTAAATGAGCCAGTCAGGCGAGTCCTAGTTATTTCTGTGTTTGCAGAAGTTTAAATGACCTTGTGAACGTGCAGCTGGGCACGGCTCAGAGTGCTGCCAGACCAGCCTCCACTGCTCCATAATTACATTGAACAGGAACACGAGCCGTCGGATTCCTCCGCGGGTTTCTCCTCGCAGCGCTCCTGGTGACTCCAGCTTTAGTCACCCAAACCTGGCACAGAGACAGCTGGAGGTACCACTCTGTGTGCCAGACCTTTTCCATCTGAATGCTGTGTGTTTATCTCACGTGAAGTCTCCTCTAGATAATCTGCAGCAGAATTTAAGGCATAAATCCCATCCTTTCACTTCTCTTGGTTGCCCTTTGGTGTCCTCAAGGGGCGCAGCGTTGAATAACACTGAGTTATTCATGACTGCCTGCAGCCTCCCAGTCCTCTCAGCTCAGCTGCACAAGCACCAGGATGGCTCAGGGCCTCACAGGACTGAGCTCCCAAACCCGGGGAAGGGCAAAGGGCACGGGTCAGACTGCTCAGGAAACCTTCAGAGCAGGAGTTAGTTTGCAGCCAAGGTCTCTGAGTTTTGTCAGAGGACAAAGCATGGTATAGTTGATACCTCAGTGTTTCACACGCTGTGGTTTTTTTTGCCTGTGCAGGGCAGACCTGGGCAGAGACACCTGAGTTGGCCTGAGCTGGCTGCTGGACAGATTTACCTGCAATCCAGAGAGCAGATGCCGAGCAGAGAGCAGTGGGAGCATGTGGAGCTGTGCGTGGGCTCTGTGTGTGCAGCTGCACTGTGGATGGGCAGTGACCTGGTGCAGCTTTTTGTTGCCACTGTGCACAATGTGTTATTCCAAGAGGAAATTGTACCCAAGTCTGTTTGTAGTGAGGTGTGCATGTCCAATGTTTGTCTAATCTTGCATCTTAGTCCCACCTTCTCCTTATGATGGAGACATTTCTCTAATGCTCAAATGGTTTGATTCAGGATGGCTTCCTGATAAATGCTCAGGGATTCTATCAGGAGATGCTCCGTGATGTTGCTGTCAGATGGGTATCAGACAGTGCTGAGCCCAGGGGTGCAGCTGGGGCAGGAGACTCAGTCGCCCTCCACATCCCCTTTTCCCACCTCAGAAGACCCCCTGCTTCTGCCCATCACCAACAGAGTAGTTTGTATTTCCTTTGGTACTCCCATCTGTGCACATGTTAAAGGAAGACTGATTATTAAATGATGCTTCAGCAGACAGCACTTCCACAGCCTGGCAAGATCTTTTAGCTATGGCTGATGTCAAGAAACCAGTCAGAGTTTTAGCTGGATCTTTGAACAGCAGAGACGGGATGTTGGCATGCCTTGGCTTTTGGCTTTCATCCTTGCTCTTCTAGGATCTCATGTGATTATTTTTTCATTCATGAAAAACAAAGGAAGAGCGACAGACACACAGCTAAATTTAGAATTTGTTCATGTACGAGGCCTTTTTACACATGTACTTTTCAGCTACAGTTTCAGGGAGAAACCTGAGCTATGCTGAGGTCACAAAGAGTTCTGTTATCCAGACATATCCCTGCCTCCTCCATTCTGACTCAGTGATTTGTTTTATGGGAAATACTATATGGCACAATGTAAGTACTCTTTAGATAGTTTTAATATTTCCTTTGCTAAGGTCTCAGACAAACCCTTTTAATAGGAGAGACAGGAGGGCATCCAAAAATACTTGTGTGTGCATCCAGCAGCCAAGCTCTCCACAAAGGGATTTTTACTCCGCTTTTAAGGAACCGACGGGCTTGAAACACGCACAGGAGGTTTGATTCTCCTGGTTTTAAAGCAGATCTCCATGTCATAGCTCTCCAGGCTGAGTTGTTTCTCTCACATATTCTCACTCCTCTCTCTGGCAGCAGTTGTCCAAGGTTTGTTTTTTCGCTTCTTGAATACATTAACACTGCCACCATTGCCAGTGGGCTCAGACTTGTCCAGCAGTGAGTCCCTCTTAGAGCCACTGGCATTGCCTCCACTGGACGCTGGGGAAGCTTCCAAAAGCTTCTCACCAAAGCCACCCCTGTAGCCTCCCACTTCCCAAACCTTGCCATGCAAACCCAAAATGCTTCTACAAACACATTTTCAGTCCTTTCCACTAAAACACAGTGGGGGGGAGGGGGGGGGGGGGGGCAAAATCTATTTAATCATAACATAAGAGCAAAAATTCTATAATAAAATTAGGTTTAAAAAGAAG
>JAWWEU010000029.1:7647088-7686845 GCA_035583155.1 Acropternis orthonyx
CCCCCCCCCCCCCCCCCCCCCCCCCCCCCCCCCCCCCCCCCCCCCCCCCCCCCCCCCCCCCCCCCCCCCCCAAAATCTATTTCATCATAACATAAGAGCAAAAAGTCTATAATAAAATTAGGTTTAAAAAGAAGCATCAGAACTAAGGATTCTGGCTCTGAATCATGTCATTGTCTCTGAAGACTAATGGTGTTTTTACAGTCTCTAAAATGTACTAATATCTTTAGTACCATCACAGGCTCACAGCTCACTTCTCTCCTTGACAGTAATGCAATCTTTTCTAAATATGGGATGGAAATTAAGTTCACCCTAATAAATGGTAACTTACAAAGTGTATGTACTTGCAACATATGGAGCTGTGCTAGGATGTTCTTGTGACAGGACAGCTGGGCCCTTTTATTTTGGTTTCTGATATGAGCAGTTGCTAAAAGCTTCAGTGAAGTTACACCCTTATGTTAGATATTTATTTCTCTATTTCCCCCTTTCCTTATGGATTCTGATATGGTGAGTCATCCCATCAAATCTTGTGTTTTGCTAGATCTCTGTTTAGGGAATGGACTTGTGATAGAGTGAATTTGGAAGGCAGGAGCTTGCCATTGGTGTCTTGCATGGTCTGATTCTGTTTCTGGTTCTGTTTATTATTGCAAAGATGTTATTTTTGGCAAAGGCAGTCGTGATGATTGGTGATGTATTGGTGTGAATACTGATTTGTGGAGAGGAAACACAGTAAGTCAGATGTTCTGGTGAGCTGGGGAATGTTCTTGTCTGAGCATCAGCTCTGTCCGAGCCCCGTGTCGGGCCCTCCGGGGAGCCCACCGGGAGCCCACCCGCTCCTCCCTGAGCCCGTCACCCTCCGGCACTGACATTACTTTCCTCCACCTCCACCCTCCTCCTGCTCCGCCGATGCCCCCGGGGGGCTGCGGTGTGAGCGGTGCCGGAGCCCGGGCGCGGCACCAGCGCGGGCGGGCGGGGCGAGGGGCGGGCGCTCAAACGTGGCGGCGGCTCCGGAGCAGCCGGGCCGGGCGGGGCGGGGCTGGAACGGCCCCGCAGCTTCTAGAAAGGCGGCGGGACCGGCAGGGCACGGGACTGGGCTGAGCGTGAGCGGGGCTGAACCGCGGGTGAGAGGAGTGCGGGCTGAGCGGGGACCGGGGGATGAGCTGCGGCGACAGGGGTGAGCGGGACCGGGGGGTGAGCTGCGGGGACCGGGATGGGACCTGCGGGACCGGGGTGAGAGAGCCGGGATGAACCGCGGGGACCGGGGGATGAGCTGCGGGGACCGGGATGAACCGCGGGGACCAGGATGGGACCTGCGGGACGGGGGTGAGCGGAGCCGGGACGGAGCGGAGCGGGGCCGAGCCGAGCCGCGGGGACGGGGCTGAGCCGGGCAGGGGTCAATCCGGATTTTGGAGGGGCGCGGAGCCCCGCGGGCTGTGCCGCAGCCCCCCGGCGCTCGCGGAGCCGGGGTCGGAGCTGGCTGAGCGGTCCAGCCTTGCTGAGCCGCAGGTCGTGCTCGGGGGTCCGGTGCGGGCTCTGCGGGACGGCGGCGCGGAAAGCGGGGAAAGCGGCACCGCGGAGCGTCGCTGGGGGTTTGCAGCGGGTTAGAGGTATCGTGGCTACAAGCACCGTGGAAGGGTTCGTTCCCCTTTTCCCTACCCTCTGGGTTTGGTAGGACCGGTGTTCCCAGTCAGATGTGCCAGCTGCGTTATCTGTGAGGGATCCCTGCCTCCCGCAGGCTCCGCGCGGCGCAAGCGGCGCTTTGAGCTCCACAAACGTGTTCAAACCCCACTTGTTCTGTTCACGTCTCGTTTTATCTGACTCCGAGATCTGCTTTCCAAAAAAGCCGGTGCCGGTTTGTCAGAGCACACAGCTGAGCTGGGGACGAGCCAGGGCAGTACAGGCAGGGGGGTGTGACCCTGCGATGTCTCGGAGGAGAAGGTTGGCAAAGGCAGTGCGGGTCAGTGGGCTGGGGTGAAAGATGAAGGCACTGCTTAAGTGTTATCACAGCTCAGCTGGGACACAGCAGCTTGTTATGTCAGAGTAAGGCAAAACATGCCTTTGACCAGACAGGAATAATTTTATTTCAAGCAGCGAGGAATGTCCGTGTAACCTGGAAGCAGGGAGGATGTGTAAATAAAAGACTATTTTTGGAGCTGTCTGACTTTGTGATGTTTGGTGTTCCTAGTCAATAATCACCCCTCTTCCTCAGTAGTAAATACCGAAGGTAGGCTTCCCCAGAAGGTATTTTTGTAACAAAACCTCTCTGTCCTTAATTTTGTAGGTGCTCTGTGAGGGTGGAGCTGAGCTGAAAGGCCACCGCAGCCATCGTTACCAGGGTAATACTTCATCTTTCTGGCATTAAGGACTTGGAAATAATCCTACAGGTATGCTGTGAATATATATATAGCAACCAATAGCTGCCACTCGTATTTCACAAGCAGAGCGTTATTCTCTGTTTGTAAATTGGCATTGCTGTGACACTAACAGACGTGAAAGTGGCTTCTTGCTAATGCCATAATTTCTTGAGATTCAATTTTTTAATATGAATAATCATACTTTGGGAAGCAGTGCAGGAATTGTGTACTTCAAAGACAGTAACAGCAGAGGGAGCAGGATTTACCAGTTAGTGTAAGAAGTTTTTCAGTCGAGGTTTAAGTCAGGAATTCAATCTGTTTATAATTTCCATGTTGTGCATGTTGGCAAACTTCCAAAGAAGCAAGCTGTAAACATAGATATTTTTCCTATGAGTAGTTCTGATTTTTGTGTATGGTTTTCTATATGTCAGAGACATGGGAATGTGGATTATGGAAAGGGGGCACGTTCTAGGGTGATGTTAGAACAGAGTCAACCCCCGCACCTCTGAGGCAATGTCTGATTTTAATTAAATTGCTGGTATTAATTGGAAGAAACAGTTCAGTGACGGTAGACCTTTTAATATTAAACAAACCTCAACTTTATTTCTGAACAGGAACGTATTTTTAATGCTATATGGGCTCAAGTGGCAGTTTGTGATGACATACCAAAGTTTTGGGCTTTGCACAGTAAAATGCAGGCTAAATGCTAGTGCTGAAAAAATAAGCAGTGGGAAGTATAGTGGAAAAAGAGCATGGAGTCTTGCTGTCTTGATTAACAGTATGGGATTTGACTCCAGGCTGCTTCATATGGGCAGAGCTTGCAGAGTAAGATGAAGATGGATTTGCTGTGCCTTACAGTGGCATCAGTTTTGTTGTCTACTGGAGTGTGGAAGAAACACTCTCTGCTATGGTGTTAAAAAAGCTATGGGGAGCTAATCAAGATGATTATGGCTCCTAAGATTGTTGTAATTTATTTTATATTAAAAGAAATGCCTGCTGTTGTGTGTGAATGTGCTTAATGCTTCATGTAAATGTCCTTAATGCTTGCAAATGAGCAACTTTTGCTTGCCTTGAAAAACACAAGGCAATTGTAATGTATTATTTGCTAGGCAATTGTAATCGTTTTCAGATGCACACTAAATCCTTTGTAAAGAAAGGTGGTGAGGTTGGCACAAGCTGCTTTGAGCACTAAAGCCAATGTACACTGGGAGAAGGAGCTGGAAAGCTGATGATGAAGAGAGAACTCACTTGTGAGGAGGCTCCCAGTATTGCAAGGGAGCAATGCCTGGTGTGTCCATGGGTAGCGCTGAGTGTGTGCTGCACTGACAGTGAGGTGACTCCTGACATGAGGTTCAGAATAGAACAGCATGGTCTTGGTGGGGCTCTGAGAGGTGTTTAAATCAAGAGTTCTTTGAATCAGAGGAGGGGTTGAACATTGGAGCATCTGAGTTCATGTGGATAATGAATTTCAGCTCTGAATTACTTGTTTCAGAGTCTTCGGGCAATGGTGTAGGGGTTTTTCTTAGGATAAAATTAATCTTTTTCTTAGTATTTAATAATTTCTAAATAGTTTTGTAGCTGCTGTCATGTGTTAGGCTAAATCTGCAAGACTTGAAATACTGCTACCAGCTGGATGGTTTTATGGCTGCTTTTCTTGATTGATATTGAGAGAAGCTCTTCCTTGTCATCATCTTGAAAATCTGTTTACAATTAAGCCTGTCTTTTGGCTCTAAGTAAGCAATCTTGCAGTTTTTCGTCTGTACCATTTCCCACTTAAATCTGATTAGCCTTATCTACAGCTATCAATACCCACAAGCAGTTTGGTGCCCACCTCTGAAGCTCCATTGTTTGTGGAGGGGAAAGGGATGAAGCCATCTGTGCCACCAGGTCACTACTCCTTGCTGTGTCTGCAAGCAATAAGACAGGCTGGAATGCACTGGCATCTGGGGCAGCCCCAAACAGACCTGTCTCATCCAAGAGTCTGACCTCAAATTGCTTACGGAGGATGGGCCATCCTTCAGAGCCTGGCGTGTGGGCTTCAGTTGTGCGTGCACCACGGACTCGTCTGTGGCCTGAGGTGACCTCGAAGTAGTGATTTGCTTGTTAGATTTCACCATGATATTTTAAATTTAGATACATGTGGAAGCAGCTGTTTTTTTGGAGTGATTTTCCAGTTGTCTTTAATAGCACAGGCAAGCACAGAGGAGGCGATAAGCTGTAACCCTTACTTGTGTCATCAGCTTGTACCTTGTATTCTGGTAGTCTGGAAAATGGTATCTTAATCAAATTGGACAGTATCTAGTTGGGATACTTTGTCTCACAAACTTTATTACTCTGTAGCAACCTGTGAGTCTGTAAGAGTGGAAGCAAACCAGGGGACAATGAACTGCCTTAACTTCTTGCAGGAAACCATTGTTTTATGCTCTGAAAAAAACTTTACCTAGCCCTTGGGAAGAGAGGTGACTTTGCTGGGAGCAGTTGGGAGCAGCTTCACCACATCCCAGTTCCACAGTTTCCCTAGAGAAGAGAAGCCCCATAACAAAGGGAGTGCTGTCACCTCTAAGTGGGGAGGAGAAGACGACTCTGGCTTTTCTTCTGGACTTCATGTGATCAAAATGTGTTTTCACATAGACTACAAGTCACACTCTGGCCTGATATACCTCAATAAAGAGTATGGCTTTTATTCTTTACATTACACAGACTGGTCTTATGTTGGTTCCACTTAATTTAATTCTTCTACACAAGAAATCTGTGCAAGTTTGGAGCCTGGATGAAGTACTTGCTTTTTCAGTCCCTGTTCTTAGTTAAGCTGTCAGGCAACTGGAGGACTCTTGTTCTATGGTGAATAAAAGAGACTGCAGCATATCAGTTTGATCAGAAGTTGAATTCTAAGGGCACTGGATGAGTAATAGCTATTTGTTTCTTCTGACCTGAAACAAAGTCCTCCCTTCTGGCTTGTGGGAGCTGGATTCAGTCTCCTGTGACTGGATATTGAATTCCAGGTGGGTAAAAACTGATAACCCTGGGACATGTGCAAGCAGCTTTTCCTTTATCGGTAAGGTCTGTGGTTTTGTATCATATTCATTAAGAGCTTTTAAAAAGCTTATTTAATAGAGAAATCTGTCTAACTTATGAAGAAAATTTCATCCTGGTCTATTTTGTCTAGAAGGACCTTTGTTCCTTCTGCCAGTGCTCTCTGAAGCCTGACAGCACTCTTTCCAGTGGGAGCAATGATTCATTAGGGTACTACACTGTAAAGAAGTGGAGGGGGGGGAAAAAAAGCCAGAGACACAGGCAGTAGTTGTCCTACCCAGGCTTATTATCTGGTATTTGTTTGAATACAAGAGACTGGCTTTAGAAACATTTGTCCGTTATTGAGGCAGGAGTTGCTAATGCCCCTCTTGCCCTCCTTGTTAGCAGATGGTTCAGCTGGGTGGGGTGGGCAGACATACGTGTGTCTGTGCACACATGCTCCTGCTGTCCAAGGCTGTGGTTATTCAGCCTCCTGTAATTCATTATTTGTGCTGGTTTTCCCAGTAACAGCTGTGAAAAGAATGTGTACAAACAATCTGCAAACCCTGCAGCCAGGTGTCCTGCTTGTTCAGCAAGAGCTGCTTTCTGTGTTTACTGAAGTTTCTGTTTATTGACTCAAGTGAAACTGAGTAGGATGGTAAAGCTGTTAAAGATCTGCTATAAAGACAAGCTGCTAGCTGTAGTAAGTGTACTTCTTGGCAGATATCCTCAGCCATGAGAGAACATGGTGGGGAGGTGCAGCAGAATGTAGAGTTGTGTTGTTTTAACTGGAAAATTCCCTTGTAATTGTTCTTCCAGGCTTTCTGTTGTGCATCCAAAAAACCTCTCCATTAAATGATGACAGACTACGCAGATGGACAGACAAGGCTTAATATATCCAAATTAATGTACTTCCCAAGTGTTCCTGACTTGCTGGGCTCTCTGCTACATCACTTATTGTGGCTTGTAGTATTGGCAGACCTCTGCATGGTACTATTCACTCAGCTTTACTCAATTCTCAGATTACCCATGTACTAGTTCTGAACTAACTTAAACAAGCAGTTTGGGAATATGTGGTTTGAAGGGGGGTGAGAAACAGAGGAGAGAAAGGAGAAGACTTATTATGATGCTGTGAGACATTTTCCTGCTTACTCATGCTTGCAAACTGTTGTGGTAAAATGTTTCTGATTCCTTGTGTAGTCTTGTAAAGCAATCAAAAGAATAATTTAAAAACAATCATCTAGCCATGTGGTAATACACAGCAGAGGACAGAGCTATTTCTGATGTTCTTGGTTATGGTGGTGTCACTGATGGAGCAATTGGTGTCTGTCCCTGGCACTGGTGAGCTCAGCTGAGGGTGAAGACTTCTGTTGTGCTGTGGGCTTTAAAATCCCAGAGGGAAAGGGCAGTATCTGCTTTTCATCTTCTGCCTCATGCCATGCAGGCAGATGTGTGGAGCCCAAGGGAACAATGAGCTAGAGTTGTTCTAGAATTATCTTAATACCTCTCTATTTGCTGCATTGCTTGAAATTTTAGGATATTCCATGTATTTTCCCTTCTCACCTTCCTTCCCCCTTCTCATCAGATTAAGTCATTCCATTTTGCCCCAAATGGCTGCATTGATAGTGTATTTGGTTGCAGGTTGCAAGGGGTCATTGCCAGCCACCAGTTTGCCTGGTTACACTGGGTAGGAAAAAGGACTAATTGCTTCCTGAATTGAGGTGTAGAGTTGTCACCTTCCCTTTGACAGTGCAGGGGTGTTCCCTGAGCGTGGTGTTTGACAGCTGTGCTCCTGCACGAGCCTGGCCATGGTGGCTGTTCCTGCTTGGGGAACAGGCAGCCTTGCAGTGAGCTCTGGGCTGATCCAAGTGCAGTGTAAGCACCTCATAAATTCCCTGGATATGGTGATCGTGGCCATCAGACCTCCCAAGAGGATGACAGCTCCCAGGAGGCTCTTCTGTACACACCTTGCATCCCTTACTTCACTGGACCCTGCCTGCTCAGACTGGCTTTCCCTTCTGTGCTGCCTCAGGCTGTGCTTTTGGATGCAGAACAATCTGCTTTCAGCATCCATCTCTAGGGGCTGGGTTTCTAAACTGGCACAGCCTTTGAAATACAGAAGTCATAAGGGCTGTGCCCAGAGGCCAATATGCTGAGATGATGCATCTTGAATAAGCAGAGCTGGAAATTTCACTTTTAACTTTTCCAACCATTGCTGCCACTTCCATTCTACAAAATGCTCTATTTCTTTATTTGGCTTTCTCACTATTTGTGTTTCTAGACAGGTTTTATATAACTGAGTTTTATAGCATGCTGTAAGTCTGACCATTTAATTTAGACTTATTATTATTGGAATATAATACAATTTTGTGAGTCTCATATTTTCCAGCTCTAGTTATGTGTGACATGGAAGGCATTGAGCTGCTCTTGTAAAATAGCTTGTTCTCACTGTCTCAGTGGACAATATATTGCCTCCATTACTTCTCTCATGTGGGCTTTCCAGTGCCTTTCATATAAATCCCAAAGAGTATACAAGATAGCTTTTGAGACTGTTAAGAAACAGCTTCTGTGGTTGAAGACTTTTTTTTTCAAGCTTTACTAACTAGAGTTCAGTCTTTCAAGGACATAAATAATTTTGAAGAGGGTAAAATGCCAGAAGATTGTTTTCTCACAAGTAAGTTAATTATTTCCACTCCTCCTTTTAATTTGTTACAGGTTTGAGCTATCTGGAAGATGAAGCTCTGGCTGCAGTTGCTCTTCACCTGTGTTTTGATCTGGCACACAGAAGCAGAGTTCTTCACCTCCATAGGTATGGAAAGAACCAGTGCATGATGTTGTGATGTAGTGAGTTGATTGCCAGAGCTGTTAAGATTTATGGTTTAAGCATATGGCTTTCTTCATGTGGCCCTGTCAAACACTGTCTGTATAATCATCATTGGGGCAGTTTGTTTGCAGTTGGGTAACTTAGCACACGGTGACCAACATGGTACACGTTTCTCTGGAGCCTCTGTCAGTAAAATAAGATGGGGCCTGTATTCAATTAAGAATTGTGCATCTGTTGTTATCTTGAACACAGCACAACTTTATGTGGAAAAGCTTAGTCCTGAATTTGATTTATGAAAAGAATTTAAGTGATAAATGTGTGAAACACGTTTTTTCACAGAACTTGAAATCTCCTGTGTTCTCAAAGTTGGGAGTTGGGTATCCAGAGGAAAAATTAATAACCCCCTTACCTTGTGTGCTTTGTTAGGACTGAGTAAATCCTGAAGAATTCACATTATTTTAAATCCTAAAAATGAATTTATTTTTATGACAATTTAGTTCCTGTGTCCTAATAGCTGTGATACAATTGTGTATGATTGTGGTAGAGCCTCAAAATAAGCTCAGACTGAGATTTCTGCTGTTACTTGGTCTAATGCTTTCCCGTAGAGCAGTGTGGGGACTTCCTCTCTCTAAGGGCATTAGAGGCTGATTAACTACCCCTGGCTGGTCTCCAGAATATTCTCTGAGTCAGTGGAGCTGTGTTGCTGAATGGCAGAGCTCAGAGCTCCTGGTGGGTTATTTTGCACCGCTGTGGAACCGCTCAGCTGGAGCCAGGCAGAAGCTGTTCCCCTGCCAGCCGCCTCACGTGCTCCCTGCTCGCTAAACAACATTTAACTACATGTGTAGTACTTGGTTCTCATTTTCCTAAGTAGCTTTCTATATGCAAAGTTTCCATGGAGGATCACCTTTTCTTTACGCTTACCTTTTTCTGAACCTTTCCTTACTCTGCAAATAGCACAGCCTGCTGCCTTCTATCTGGTTAATCATGCCTCATTAATAATTACTTTGGAATGTTGAAGCTAAAGCTGTGGCTACACTTCTAAATCTCATCCGGTCTTTCAGTTTGGGCTTTGAAAAGCCAAGTTTGTCATAGCAATTAGGACAGACATGTTAGCAATTTCCACTAATACTAATCAGGAGAGTGTGTGTGTCAGTCTATGAACATTAGTCTGAAATTCCTCTGTACTTAATGTTAGATTGTGTTTCCACAGTTACCCATATTGTAAAGCTGTAAACTTAAATGATGCCAGTGGTTAGATTAATAACTTGTTAGTGTGACCTAATCTGTATTCATGTGTAGAACAGATGCTTTGGCAGCTATTTGGATCTTTTGTTGCTTTGACTCAATAGCTGTATGAATGTCAAACCTTTATTTTGATTGTCTTGCATACACTTGTAGTACTAAGGGGCAATGGGAGGGTCACAGCAAAGGTACATGAGCCACTGAAACTGGGACTTTAAAAATCCGTTGAAGGATTTGAATGTCAGACCTGTATGTCTGAGAGCTTTTGTGGTTTACAGTCATTAACGTGCACACCCTCAATTTGTCTGTTCTTTGTGGTGGCTTTTATAGCCCTAGGGCATTTAAGTTTTGTCTTCTGTACACTTGGAAATCATTATTTTTGTAGGTCTGATGGCATTTTCTCCTACTCTTTTTAGGACAAATGACAGACCTGATTTATGCGGAGAAAGACTTGGTACAGTCTCTAAAGGAATATATTCGAGCAGAAGAGAACAAGCTCTCTCAGATTAAAAGGTAGGGGAGCAGATTTGTGTAATGAAGGGTGACAAAATGGCTCATCTGTGTTCAATCATACCCCACCTTTCTGTCACCACACTCTGCAGTTGGTATTTCCTCAGCAGATGATCACAGTGAGACCATAGGTGCTAACTTGGTTTAATTTATGTCCATAAACCTGCAGGGAGGGGTTCCTGCTTCAGATATCATTTAGAATTTTCTTCTTTAGAAACAGTGATTTGCTCAGCTCTTCCTGCTTTGCTGGGTCCTCGTGCCATCAGAGAGCTGCTGTGGAGAGGACACAAGTCACTTCAGAGGAGTTCTGTCTGAACAGCTCTGTGTGCCAGTGCTCTGTGCCACCTGTGGTTTCATGCCATCAGCCCTGCTTACAACAGCAAAGTGTGCCAGTGGCACTGTGCAGCGGTGCATGCTGAATCCCTGGATTCCTTCCCGTGTCGGCTTTGCCCTCAGGGACAGTTCTCTGACATTGTCCTGGTTGCTTGGATCACTTGGAAGGCTCTTGCTGGCAACTGATATTTTCTGTGTCCCTTAGGAAGATTGTTAATGCTTATCCAGCCAAAAGCAATGCCTGCTAGGGTGTGACACTGGGATAGCCTAAATGAGGTCCAGGTTCAGAAGAGCTGAGTGCCTCTAAAAGGAGCCATGCTTTCCAAAGGATTTTGGAACTCCATGCTTTGTGTCAATCTGATCTCCCTTTGGGAGTGTAGGGTGAGGGCAGGGCAATGGAGCAGTGAAATTACAGGAATTCTAGTCACATGTACACAGAATGTTCTTTTCTTGGAAAGCTACCCTTTGGAGGAAAAGCAGTCTCTTCTTTAAGTATTGATAAAAACAGTGTCTTTTATTCTGTATATAAACTGGTGTTTTGAAGACTCATTGCAAGTGACATACATGCCTGCTGTACCAAGGTTTAAAATGGTAACCAGGGAAATAATTTCCTTTTAAAAAAGACTATTCTAATTTAAAGAAATCCACTTTATACTTCTAAAGGTGAAAGATTGAGAGCTGGTTTTGATAGCAAAAGCAGCAATAATTTGATCTAGGTGTGTAATTAGAATGACTTAAGAAGGAAAAGATGTGCATTCATGAATTGTTCTCAGGCTGAAGTGCACACTTCTCATTCCAGCTGGGCTGAAAAAATGGATATACTGACCAGTAAATCAGCCTCTGATCCAGAAGGGTATCTGGCACACCCTGTAAATGCATATAAACTCGTGAAGCGTTTAAATACTGACTGGTTGGAATTGGAAAACCTGGTTCTTCAGGACACAACAAATGGTAAGGAGTTACGGGGAGAAGCTACCCAGAGGCAGCCTTGGGGCAGTTGCTACTCCCCTTGTGTTCTGGGAAACCACGAACTCAGCTGTGGTTTAAATATTATTGCCAAGTTCCTTTGAAACACCCTGATGACTGGTCTCTTGTGTGCTGGTTAGCCATGGGAGTGGAAGCTGACACTGAAACACATCTCAGTGAAGACTCAAAGAAACTGTTACCTGTTTTATTTGGGGGGGGAAAGGGGAATAGGGTATGTGAAAGTTGTCAGCTGTGATGGCAACTGTTGAGCATTATGTTCCTGTATGTATAAACTACTTCATCTGCTCTCCCAGTCTACTCCTTCTCTTGGTGATCTTTGTTTTTGACCATGTTGATCAATAGATAAGATTAAGAATCAAACGAGTCCCGTACTGAATTGGTGAAGTAATTTATCATTAAGAGTTTGCAGATACTGTAGTCAGTCTGTTGATAACAGAGCAACTGTGTATTATCCTGTTAACTATCCTTCTAAATCAAATGCTTCCAGTGCTAATCCTTGGTTTTGCATCATATTGTCAAAGTGCCTGGCTGAATTTGCTTCCATAGCTTTTTTTTTTTCCAAGGGGTTTATTTTTACTGGACTGCTTGAAAGTGAGGGAGAGGTGGCAATGTTTTCCAGGCAGGACATTGCATGTTTTCCCTTTCTACTCTGCATATGTTAAAGTTTATGTACTTGGAAGGTTTTTCCAGCCAAGACTTTTATTGCCTTTTGGAATAGTCATCCTAGATGGAAATAAAACACTCAATTCTTTTGAGTACTTTTGTCACTAATTCTTATTCTAAAGGCTTCCTTTTTGCTGCATGAGTGGGAATGGTTGGGTGGTTTTCCTTCAGCTGCTGGCTCTCAGTTCTGCCCAACCAACCTGCTGTGTAACCCTGATATGTTATGTAGTGCATTTAATGGTATTTCTGAATGTCACCTGGTTTTACTTGTCAGGTTTAGGCCTCTCACTGGCTGAGGTCCTACCCTGCTGAGGGGATCCTGGATCAGGGTCTCTGTCCCTTGAACTGAGATTTGAAAAGCTCTTAGGGCTTTGCAGGTTGGATACAGAGTTGGAGCTCAATGACCAGTACTACAGTCTACAGCTGCCTCAGGGTATTGCAAGAAAACTGATAAAAGCTATTAAGTTTTCATGCCAAAAAGAGACATTAGAGGAAAGCTAAGGTCATTAGATTCACATTGTACTTCAGTAATTGTGCGACACAAGAAAAATGATTGGTTTAGTTATTTATCTGTTATCTTTTGCTCCTTAACTATATTTCTTAAAATGGGGCAGAAAACCATGTGTTTATAACTTGTGAGCCTAATAAGAGGCTTCAAATCTGGATTATTTGAATCTCAATGCCCAAGCAGCTGTTTCCTCTTCTGTGTTAATCTGGTACTGATATTTATTGAAGCTCTGGAAGTAACATCTTTCCCTTTTACTGCAAAGGCTTCATTGCAAATCTTACAATTCAGCGCCAGTTTTTTCCAACTGAAGAAGATGAGACCGGAGCTGCGAAGGCTCTGATGCGCCTGCAGGACACCTATAGACTGGACCCTGAAACTCTCTCTCGAGGCAACTTGCCAGGCAAGTGCACCACAGTCTCCTCTGCTTTAACAGGAGGTGGAAACATCCTCAAGCTCTCTCCAAAAGTCCTTTAGGAAATGGGCATTAACAGGTTTTACCACAGATGTTTTAGAAGGTATAGTGGGATGTCTTGGTAGCTGAGACCTGACAAATATTTGTTGCTGCTGCTTATGAGAGACTTACTGAAACTGGCTGTGGTTACTACCAACATGCTGTTTCCAAACTGAACAGGCTTCATCAGAGTGTAGGTAGACAAGATGAAACTTTTAGTTATTATACGTGGGGTTTTAATAATGAACTTAGTTTTAAATCTTATTTGTACATCTGCTGAGCTGGAGCAACTGGAAATCAGTGCAGTTACAGTCAAATGGATACCCAGTTTGTCTAAATAACCCTCAGCTTGCTTATGCACAAATATAGACCTCCAGTAAAGAGGAACAAGCTGGCTCTGTATGTAGTCAGACTTCTCTGATCACTTAACAGTGTTACTCTGTAGGTTTGGTGAAGTCTGTTAAGATGTTAGTCTGCTCTGCCTTTGTCTGCAACACAAAACACAATAGCTGAACACTATCATTTTTGTTAAACTTGTCTTTGTTTCCAAAGGAATGAAATAGAATAGAATTAGGGTAGAATTTTCCCTTTAATTCTGAAGGTGATTATTTTAGTACTGAATCTAAAATATTGTCAAAGCATTCTTTAGAAGCATTTTTGGATGATAAAAGTATGTATTTACAGATATTCCTCAATGTGCGCTGTGTATTTGAAGGCACAGATGTTTGTGTGAATTGCTCAAAGCTGTCTTTTTGTTTTTAGGAACAAAATATAGGTCTACCTTGTCAGTAGGGGACTGCTTTGGCATGGGGAAGACGGCCTACAATGATGGGGACTATTATCACACTGTGCTCTGGATGGAGCAGGCCTTGAAACAGCATGATGAGGGGGAGGACACAGCAGTCAGCAAAGTAGAGATCCTAGATTATCTCAGCTATGCTGTTTTCCAGTTTGGGGATTTGCACAGAGCCATGGAGCTCACCAGGCGCCTGATATCCCTGGGTAAGGACAAAAGGTACACTATTCTGCCTGGGGAATGTTGCCAGCAGCAGGGCTGAGGACAGTCGTGGCCCAAACACATTGGTGACCTGACTGGAAGGAGATCCTGACAGATGACTTAGAATAAGTGTGGGTCTTGGAAACAAAGTCTATTTATACATGAAGTGTCTTTAACAAGCTGTGCAGGTACTCTCTGATGCCAGAAGAATGCTTTGCCTGAGATCTTAAAGTATTTATTTCTGAATACTCAGAACAGATTGAGTTTCTTAAAACCTCCTTTTATTTCTGGACTCTTTCTAGCTTTCTCTTGAGTGAGCAAATAATCATTACTTCCTATCCAGTTTTGCCTGCTTCCTGCATTGGAAAGGTCTGTCCTCCTCAATTAGGCTTAACATTTACTGTTATGTATTTGTTGGGGTTTTTTTAATGAGCTGTGGCTCTTAGTTTGGATGTTAGCAGCGTCCTGAGCGTGGGTGAAACCTTCCTATTGAAAAATATGTACTAGTCTAATTTCTGCAGACATTAGAATCCTTGGACTAAAATTTATAAGAATGTGAGTAGATATTGAACCTAGCTTCCTCTGCAATGGAGTTTAACACTGACAGCAGAATGCAAATCCTTATCAGCAGCAAACAGTGAAGCAGACTTGGCATTCCCCCCTTGGGAGTAGCAGCTTCCTCTGCTCTGGGCTCAGCTGCCTTAGCTGGCCACTATTAGTCTGTGCTCTGAGTGGTGACTTTAGTGCCCTTTGGGGCTGGTTCTATAAGATAAACACAATAAGCTTGGGAGGGCAAGAAGGGAAAGAATCTGTTCTAGGTGCCAGTGTCCAGAAACATCCCTGAACAGGTTCCTTCTTAGCTCTGCAGGGTAAAGATCTGTTGATGCTTGAGTCATACCAACATCATTCACAAGTCACTAATGATATGTCCAAAGACAGTAGTGATCCAGGACACCTCCCATATAAACCTGTGACAGCTAGAGATGGATGCTGTAAGGTGGTAACACCTCAGAGCTTCCCAGCCTGGGGGAAGTCTTTGGGCCTGAATAGTGACTGGACTCCACCACAGTCCCTGGTTCAAGTGTGCCTGTGCAGTGTGGGTGAGAAGTGTGGTGGAGAGGAGGGGGCAGCAAGAGTGCTGGCCTGATCTCTGCTGCTGAGCTCTATGACCTGCTTGTCTTGGGTAGAACTGGACAAAAAATGTTGAGAGAAAAGGAGGAGTGTGAAGACCAAAAAACTTCTAATCTTTTTTTCTCAGAAGCCAAGTTTTGTGATGGGTTTTTCCAGAGAAGATTCTTTTGCACACTGTGCTTACCTTTCCCCTGCACTGACAAACTTCCCAGTGCTGCTTTCCAGAGCAGATTGGAGCCTGCTAATTAGTTTAGGAAGGGAAGAATTGTTGCTGTCTTGATTCAAAGACTTGTATGTACTAACAGTTCCTGAGATTGTAGAAATCACTGGTTCTGTCTGCTTCTCTCCCAATGAAGACAGCACTCATGAGAGAGCAGGCAGCAACCTGCGGTACTTCGAGAAGCTGCTGGAGAAGGAAAGGGAGGAGGAGGAGAAAGAAAAGTCAGTAAACAGGACTGTGACAACGACAGAAGCAGTGGTACAAAGTGGAGCCTACGAGAGGCCTCTTGACTACCTGCCAGAGCGTGATATCTATGAGGCCCTTTGCAGAGGTGAAGGGGTGAAAATGGTAAGAGAAAGACAAGAATTTCCTGACTATGCTGCCTTTGCATAAGGGCGGTTAAACTTGGTAGGACAAGTTTTTTCCTTCGGTAAAGCTGTTTTTAGAAAATATTAAATGTAGTTTTGTCCAGGCTGAGACTTGTACCTTGGATCTTTAGCTCTTAATCCTAGACAGACAAACAGCTTGCAACTGTACCTCTTAAAGGTTACTGAAAATTGATTCTCAGTCTGCTCATCTCTTTCAAAGCCAACTGTACAGATACACAAGGAGTCCTTTCCCCCTGCAACCTGGTTATACTTTGCCACACTTACGGAATCACATTATTCCTTCCCTTTTGCATCTTAAAGATGTGTCCTTCTGTGGTGATTCTTTTGACCAACCAGTCTTCAGTACCTCTCAACAAACATGGCTTTAATTCTTAGTTCAGGGAAAAGAATCAATTTGTTCCATCTGCACAGTCTTAATTATAAGGGTCAGACTTTTTTTACAGCTGGCTGCTTGTGTAATTATTTGCTTAATCTATAACCTACTATGATTTAATTCCCCTAAAGGTTAGTCTTTCAGATGTTGCTCAGTGGTACCTTGTGTGGAGTATCTTGGTTTTTATTTGCAGTAAATTGCAGAATCACTCCTGCTTACCTCATATCTGCTCGTCAGCTGATGGCTTTTACAGTGTTTATGGAATGAAGCTCATTTCATTTTCTTGTCTTACCTGTTTTAAGTTCATGAAGTGTTTGAGCAAACAATGCTTTGTTTGGCATTTTTTTCAGACACCTCGAAGACAAAAAAGGCTGTTTTGTAGGTACCATGATGGAAACAGAAACCCTCATCTGCTCATAGCTCCCTTTAAGGAAGAAGATGAATGGGACAGCCCCCATATTGTACGATACTATGATGTCATGTCTGATGAAGAAATTGAGAAAATTAAACAACTAGCTAAGCCAAGGGTAAGTTTCCCTTTTTCCATCTCACTGATGACTGCTAATTCCATGCTTTAATCTCTATGAGCAAAGACTAGGCAAAGGATTTGAAAGATCTGGTTTCATACCACAGATGATACACTGCAGCTGTGAGCCTAAGGGGAACGATTTCCAAACTGCCTGGTGATGTAGGACCATAAGGCCCAGGCTCCTGAAGGTATTTATGCATTGTTGCACTTAATTATGCAAAGCTCTCAGTAAATGGCTCAGAAAGCTTTCAAGAAATGAACGACTAGACCTGAAAGGGTGGATGGCTGAGTGACTTAGCGATAGCAGTAGGTGTGCAGTATGCCTTAAGTCTGCCTTTTGAAAGGGAGCCAGACTTCAATGGAATTTGAAAAGCCCAAACCTCAGCAGAAATGGGAAGGAAAAATAGGGGGGGTGTTTTTTTTGGTTTTTTTTTTGTAAGTTGTGCTGGAAATTTATCTAGAGGTTGTGCTTTTGCTTAGTGTCCTGGAACCCACTGCTTCTGTTTTAAGCCATAGGTGCTACCTGTTATGCATGCTGTGAGTTCTGGTGACTCTGCACAAAATAAAAATGCAGCTGCCTAGTACAAGGCTAGTAATTATCTCACCTGATTTTCTGAAGGTGAAACTTCCTCCCTGTCACCTGTCTGTGGCAAACGAAGGTTGGCAGTGTGACATTAGTAGTAGATGCTGCACCTTAGTTTTTCTGTCAGGTCTCAGAAGCAAGTAAAACTGAACACTTCATGGCTTATAGAAGAATGGTTCACTTTAGCACTCTTCAGGCTACTGCTTTGAAATATTCC
Organism: Acropternis orthonyx; assembly: GCA_035583155.1. NCBI lineage: Eukaryota > Metazoa > Chordata > Aves > Passeriformes > Rhinocryptidae > Acropternis > Acropternis orthonyx. Next base: position 7,664,409 of record JAWWEU010000029.1, read on the forward strand.
AGTGAATAAAGTTCAAGTGAAGAATTAGCCTTCTATATGTATTTCTAAATGCAAGCTTAAATGGTTAGAAACAGATTGAGAAACTGATGCTTCCCAAGAACATTAATGATTTGGGATGTTTGTGAAGCTGAACTTCTATGACTACCAGCCAGCTCTGGGAGTGTTGGCAGAACACTCCTGTCTCAGGGAGGACTCTCACCTCCATAAATGGAGACTTTTTCCTATTACATCATACTATAAAACTTTAAGAGCTTTAGATAAAATGGAAGCATTCATGCAGAGCATATCACTTAATCTATTTTATCAAATAAAGAGCTTTCTAAAGACAGTGGGTTTTTTCCCTTTTTATTCAAAGTTTTATGGAAAGTCTGCAGCCTTGCTCACTAAGTTTTGCTTATATTACTAATGTCAGAGGAATTTTTCATATAACCTGTGTAGTGTAGAACTAGGATCAGTCCCTCGAAGAGTAGGTAAATATTACTGTCATAAGATTCAGAAGAAACTTTTCGATTAGCAAAAAAAGCAACCATTTTATGAATTGGTTTTTTCCTGAGTCTGTGTATAGCTCAGCTGCGGGAGTAGCTTTAAATTCTGCAATACTGCTGAAAGAATGGAAAGTGCAAGTCCTGTGATGAGACTGCCCTTAATAAATACAGCTTAATTTTAGCCAGGAGATTTTAGTTAGTAATTATGGAAGCTTCCAGACAGAACTCTGGGGTGGTATTTTAGTTTTAGGCTCAGAGAGATGAGCACTTTCTTTATTCTAAAATGCATTTGCAAGAAATTTCTACTTTTGAGTCCAAGCACTTTAACATTATCTGCACTTTACACTTGCCAATACTTTTTGTAGAGAAACAACATCTGTATGTGATTGGGAGTAGCTGTAGTCATGTGGGCTTGCATGCTTGCTTTGCAAAATGCAATCACTGTTACTTCTCTTCCAAAAAGTAGTTCCAACTTGTCAGGCAATCCATCAGGGCTGAAGGGGGAGGGTCAAGAAAATTCTTAAGTCTGTTGATGTGGGTAGCATTGAGACAGGTCTGCCATCAAAGTATGAGAACCTTATTCCCAGAATTCTGACTGTTACCTGTGACCCAGACATGTCTGAAAAGGCAAAGGTATGGCCTGGAGGAGGCAGGACATGAATATCTTTGAAATTGGTGCTGTAGGGTTGCAGCAAGGCAGACTTTCAGAGGGAAAAGCCAAGGGAATGCTTGCTAAACTAAACACAGACTGACAGGAAAACTGGATGAAGCTTTTGGCAGTGCAGTGTGTTATGATGATTCTTCAAAGCCCAGCAAATGCCTCACATTTATTGGTCTATTATACCAACTGAGGTGTAGATTGTATGTCTTAAATGAAGAAGCTTCCCTATCTGAGCAAATGAGAAATAATATCAATGTAGTCAGGCGTGTTTTAGTTCTGATTTATTTAGATCAAATGCGAGGTGCAGAAATCAAGCAAGTGTATACAAGCTTGAAATTGGCAGCAGAATGAAAAGTTTGGGAAGGGGAAATTATATCCCCAAAGCTATAGTTCACTGTACAAGGGAAGAACAACATTCAGTCAGCCTGGCTCATCTGTTATGATTTATGCAGGAGAAATCTGGAACAAAATAACAGTGAGTCAGAATTGCAGCAACAGCTGTGCCAAGGACTCTTGTATAGGGACAAGACAGCTGACATGGATTGTAAAGCTGGCTGGAGACTTATTTGAAGAAAAATGAAGGAAATGATGACTGCATGCTCCAAAGAAGATGCAAATAAAAGGGTTTTCTATGACCTATAATTAAGTGGAAGGAAAGAGGCATGATTTAGAGTGTCTGTGGTTTGCAGGAGTTAAATTTAAATGTGGTCTGAGCTTAGAGTCAAAGGAGAGTCTCTGTTCTTGTTCTCAGCTGCAAGTATGAAACCAAAGAGACCTGGTGTGTTGTTAGCACTCATCTGTCACTGACACCACAGCAAACCTCAGCAGCTTTGCCAAGTTCCAAATTTTTCCTACAAATTTGGTGATACAGCCCAAGTGTGATGATAAACTCAGTGTTTCAAATATATAGGTGAGCTGTGCTTTTGCAGAGGTGTCTTCATCATGTAATAACACATCTCAAACTGGCTCTGAACTGGATGTTCCAGGCATCTTCCAGCTGGAAAATCTGAGCATGGGAATGATGAGAGTTGCCCTCAGGAATTTTCTACTGCTGTGGATTTGCCTGCCCCCTAATTTGTAACTCATTCTGTAAAAGTTTTCACTTGTTATTTTTCATCTGAGAATGAGATTGGGTATTTAGTCCACATGAGGAGCAGGCTGATTAAATTTATGGAGTATCCAATGGTTTCTCTTTGCTGGGAACTTGGGCTTCATATGTTGTTAGCTTTTGTTGTTGTTCCCTCTTGCTAATATTGACTCCAGCTGTTTAAAATAGTGCCTTCAAAACCTGTTCAGCAAGGAGCTCATGGATTTAATGAATATCATGGCTTGTGAAGTCAGACTCTTTTTTCCAGGATCAAATGCAGGTGCTGGATTTTACTTGTGTTTCTGCATGTGCTGTTAGTTCGTTCTGTTTCATGCTCAAAGTTTGGAACTCTAACTTTTATCCAGTGATATATTGAAGCTGGACAAATCGGGTTTTGGTTTTTGGTTAATATGAGATTAAAAAAATTTTCTATCCTGTAGTTGATGTGTTTCTTCCCCCTTGGCATTTTTTTTGACACAGCTGGCACGAGCCACAGTACGTGATCCCAAAACCGGTGTCCTTACAGTGGCTAGCTACAGAGTGTCAAAGAGGTAAGAGAGAAGAGTTGAGCTCTAAGGTTTTTGTGCTTAACAGCTGTTATCTGCTTCCTACCTACAGCTGAAAACTTGAACTGCTTTGCATGTAACCAAAGCTTCCCCAATAAATGCAAGGAAAATGGCTTTTTTAGCCATCTAACTGAGGGCAGAAGAATCCTTCTGCCTTGGGAAACATGTTCTTGTGGTTGGTGTTCCAAAATCATGTTTCTACCCTTCTCTTATTCTAGCTCATGGTTGGAGGAAGATGATGATCCTGTTGTGGCCAAGGTGAATCAACGGATGCAGCAGATCACAGGGTTAACAGTGAAAACAGCTGAGCTATTGCAGGTCAGTACAGTGACTTCATCCTGGCGGAATTGGCTGCTGGTGCAGGTGGATGCTTTCCCTGTGTGTGCTTGGCAGAGAAGGGTGGAGATATAAAATAAATAGAAGATAACTTTGTGCAGGGACTGTGATTTATCAGTTTGTTTTGAGGAAAATGCCTGTTGCTTATTTTCGAGTCTGTAAAAGCTGAACCTCCTTCCTATTTGAACCTTTCAAAGACCCACATATTTTTCATAGTCCTGCTGTTATCTCATATGAATTCTGATTGCTGGCTGTTGGGGAGAGGAAGGAGAGTAGCACTGGTACAGCACTGCCAGTAGAGCTGTACCTTACCCTGTTTGCTGTTTACCTTCCTCCGTGCTCTGTGAGTTCCTTTTTCAGAGCCTCATTAAAGTACTGTTGATTACAGGCTATCCACAGAAACCAGGTAACCGTGTAAGGATCTGGGAGACATGTTAAATGCAGCCTCAGAGTTGCTAAATCCTATGTTGTGTGAAGGTCATATAAAGAAAGCAAAGGGGTGCTTTTAAGCTACTTTGAGCCTTCTGTGGTCCTGGAGGGGCACATGTATGTAACAGATCATACAGGAGTGGTACAGAATCTAATTCTGCCTCCTAGGCAGGACACAGAATTGTACACACTCAGCTGCATTCTCTTCAAGGGAGGGAAGCAAGAGTGTGGTAAAATCATTGCTGCTAATTCATGTTAAACAGGCTGCTTTAGTGATAAGTAAAACCCTTAAACTACAAAAGGGAAAAAGCACTAAAGTTGTTTCTCATCTGTTTACCTCACTTATGGCTATCTAAAAAGAAATGAAGTGTGCTATAGATAACAATCTTGCCACAAAGTGCTTTTTCTCACGAGCATGTTTTGGATTTCTGAGAGCAAATGCTGTTCAGCTGCAGTCCCTTGCAGTTCAATGGATGTTTGTGCTTCCTTCCACGCTGTAGGTTGCCAACTACGGAATGGGAGGGCAGTATGAGCCACACTTTGATTTTTCTAGGGTAAGATCACATTTCTTAGAGGGATGGGGAAACAGTTTGGTTTGGGGAAAAAACTGTGGAAGCTGGTTTTTGTTAAAGCATTTAATGTGTGGACCTGTTGCATGGATGGATTATGACTTTTGAAAAGCCTTTGTACTGCCTTCTCTGCTGAAAGTTCAAGAGAAAAATGAACAAATCTTCCTGCATATCTTTGTGACTTTGATTCCTTGCACAGTATAGACAGGAAAAGAGTCACGCAGCGCTTGAATGTGCTGTTTCCCGTGCTTCATTTGCAAACTGAGGTCTGCAAGCCCCAGGTAGTGAGTTTGCCTTGTTCCATTAGGCTTCTGAGTTCAGCAAGGTTGTGCAAATCCTGTTTTGCTGGATGTTTTAAAACATTCTGCAGGAGCTGGTTGAGGAAGAGAGATCCTTCACCTTCCTTCCAAACGAGTAGCTATTATGGAAATGCTCATGGGTTGTACAGCCCTTCTGGCAAGAGCCTTAATGTGACTGCAGCTCTGGGGTCTGAAGAGGGTATTATGGTGCTAGCTTTTAGCATTTGGACAGTGTCCTGTTCACCTGGACACTAGGAGGAATTTCTTCACAGACAGGGTGATGGAACATTGGAAGGGTGTGGAGTCACTGTCCCTGGAGGACAGTGGATGTGGCACTCAGTGCCATGGTCTGGTTGACAAGGTGGTGTTCGGTCCAAGGTTGGACTTGATGATCTCAGGTCTCTTCTAACCTCACTGATTCGGGGTTTCCTGCGTTGGTGGTGAGGAGGACAGTGCTGCAGGGAGCAGGTGACCGTGCAGGTGGTGGGTGCTGGATCCACACCAGGCACTAGAGGGCTCTACCCGGCAAAGAACAGCTCTGGTTAGCTCCAAGTAGGGAGAAAAGAAGAGCACGTTCTTAATGATTACCCTGAACCAGATCATGAATGTGCTAATCACACTGAAGAACAATGGTGATGGGTAGTTTCAAATATAAAACCCATCTAATGCCCTGCTTTCTGTGGTATTTTAGTGGAATCTGGCTTAATTCAGGCTGTCCCAGGTAGAAGGGATTGGTGCAACCAGAGCACGCAACCCAATAACTGAGTGCAGACTTGAAACCACCCAACTTAGCACTGTTTAAGAAATAATAATAAAAAACCCCTGAGTTTCAACACCATGGAAGCTCATATTCGTTACCTTTGGCTCTTGGAGAGAATTTTCCTGTTAACCTTGACTGCTTCGTTTCCTGAGTCAAGCAAATGCTCTTAAATTCTCTTCAAAGCCTTTGAACTCAAGGATCTCAGGCATCAAATTGGCCAGTGTGGACTTTACAGCTGGAATAGGCAGCTGGGGCAGAGCTCCACTTGGAACACCCCCTTGGCTGCAGTGTCAGCCGAGGCCAGGCAGCTGCAGAGCTGCTGTGCTCTTGGGCTGGCCCTGCAGGCTCTCTGTGCATCACACATTTTCAGTGTCCAAGCAGAGGTGCTGTTGTGTCTCCCCAGCTCCTGGCCAGCCTCCCAGCTTTTTATTCCCTACAGTTCTCAAATAGGGGCATTTCAATTGCTGCATATGGCACCTTGGAGATTTTATTGATTGTTCAAGATAGGGATTTTTTTGCTCTTGAAGATGAGAAATTCATGGTTGGACCCGGGTTTCACAGCAGTGGCAGTGACCAGGGAATCCCCTGTATCTCAGTGCTCCTACGTTGTCTCTTTTGCATTGAATTTGCATGTGCAAGAGTCTTTGGGGTTTTTATGAATCCATTTCCAGAAAGACCTTATTTCTTAAAATATGCTTCAAGTAGATTGAACTATAACATCTTGGAGACAGTGGCTGTGGTTTTCCTTGCTGTTTGTCTTTTTAAATACTGATATATTCTTTTCTTTAAAAGTTAAATATTGTTTTTGTGTGTAAGAATGCACTTTAAGGTCTCCTGAGCAAAATTACTTCCTGACTATTAGCAATGTAAATAAACTTTTAATTTCATTTCTTGAAGGCAAGAGAGATACTGATATTCTAGATGTTCCTTCTGCTTCTAAACTGGCACCAGTGAGATCTCCTGCTTCAACAAATGAAACACAATGTTTCTTACAGATTAAAGATAATTTGATCTTTTTGATGTGGTCCTTAGTGCTAGAGAGGCAACCACCTGAAAGAAGTTCATTATTGCTCCTCTGCAGTTTTGTCTGCTGGCAAAAAAAATGCATTTTCTCTTCTCGTGGCAGTATTTCTTTGAGTTGCTGCATTTATGAGAATCTGTGTTATCTAGAGCCCTCTTCAGATTAGTTTTTGTATTCACCACAGTTGTTGACTTTGGATCAGTGCCCAGAACAGTGGCCTGTTGTTAACCTTGCTTGGGTAACATCTGTGCCACAGCCCCTGGAAACAGTGGTGCTCCTCTGCCCTCAGAACTGCTCCAGTGCCTCTTCTCCCTGTCGCCTCCGAGTGCTCTGTGCATGCAGCTGTGCACCCTGGCTGCAGCTTGGGATGGCTTTCACGTTGTCCTGTATGAACTGTACCCTTTCTGTCCCAACTCTCAGCTGGGTTCAAGGATCTCTGCAGAGCTACAGGCAGCTCTAGTGTGAGCCTGTGTGGAACTGGGGTTAAAGTTGTTGTCTGTTGCAGCGACCCTTTGACAGCACACTCAAATCGGAAGGAAATAGGCTAGCGACGTTTCTTAACTATGTAAGTATCTCTGTCTGTCTGCTGTTTGGGAGCTTGAAATTTGCAGTTATTCTCATTTAATTTTATAGAAAGATGAGCCAGATGCTTTCAAGCGGTTAGGGACTGGAAATCGTGTGGCCACTTTTTTAAACTATGTAAGTATGATGGTCCTTTACGCATTGGTAACTTCAGCAGCATCTTGTTTACAGCTTGTGCAGTTGGTTATTTGTAGAGAAACCCTGGCACCTGGAAGTAGGGGTTTCATTATTCTTGCAGCATCAGGTGCTGTCCCATCTGGATTGGTATTTAACCTCAGAGCAGAAAATTTGAATGTAGGATCCATCTTCCCCTTTTGGCCACTCTACTGTGGAATCGTTTACTTAGTTTGATTCTGTGGCGCGAGAGGAGAGTTTGGCTTATTTCTCCAAGGCAAATGTGTGGGGTACTCCTGTGGTGTGCTGTTGGAGAACTGGACTATCAGCCACGTGATGTGAGACAGTCACGTTCTTTCGCCACTGTTTGACAGCACTTGATGATGTGGCCTGTCAGTCTCCTCGGCTGTGGCAGAGCTGCTCTTGCTCTGGCACAGCTGCTGCTTCAACAAGTGCAGGAGGCAGAGCTGATAAACTTGGTGCAACTGGGTTACAAGTGCAGAGTTGACAGGTCTGTGTTGCATGCCTTGTACAGCCCTCAGACCATGTACCCTGGAATCCTAAACATCACTGCCACTGCTAATAGTGGCCTCAGGTTTCCGCAGCAGACTATATTTTATCTATGAATGTATACTCACTGTATGATTTGTATCACCTACTCTTCTGTGTTTAACTTCTGAATGGTACAACTTTAAAATTCTGTGACAAAAAAAGTATGGCTGAGCTGGTGTTCTCACTATGAAATACTGCTCAAAACAGAATCAGAAATTTGATTTGTTGAGGGGAGGAAATAATCTCTGAAACAAAAATTGGAGTAAGGTAGCTGTGAAATCTGCTGCAAAGAGGTTTTCATTTTAAAATTGGCTGAATCTGTATTTTTGTTTGCTTCTCAGAATTTTGGACAAGCCTTGATTTAGAGGGATTTATACACCCCTTATTCTCTGCCAGTTGTACATGGTCAAAGGCACTTTGCCCTTATTTGTCCCATGTAAAACACATAATACATGTACCAACACCCTGACCAAAGGGAGTGGTTGTGTTGCTGAAACACGGGTGTTAACTTGCAAAGTTGCGTGCACACGCTTTCTAGTTGGAAGGGGCAAAAACCTGTGTACCTATGGCATCTTGTGCCCTTTTATTGTAGGTACCAACCAGGAGGACACCAGAGTGGTAATAACATCTGCTTTAAACAGAAATCCAAGTTACAATAGAGTGTGGGGGTTTGGGGAGTGTATTAATAGTAGTTTTTAAATTTAGTGAGAGCTGGATCTGACTCATTTGTTTCTTTTAAATCAGAACGTGACCCAAAAACTTACTGAAATCTGTGGGAAGACTTTCTCTTTTTAGTGGGAGTGTTTCCAGGAGCTTCAGTGGTTTTGGGTCAAGTCTAGAATTTATAATGTATTCAGTAGGGTTAAATTCATGCCAGTGTAGAAGGACAAAGCATAAAGCTAAATGCTTTTCTTTAGTCTCATAACTGTAGGTGTTAAAGCTTGAGCTGCATAAAGCAGTTGTGGGATAACATTGCTGGTGAACAGCAGAGAAACAGTGCAGAAAGTGAGGTTTTCTGAGAGTTTGTGTAACTTTTGAAGTGGTTGACCAAGTTGCATAACTAAATAATGAAAATGAGTTCCAAAGGCATGGTTTCAATTTATGAGGAAACATGTGGTTTAACAGGCACTTGTTTTCCTAATTGGATCATAAACTGCAATGAAATTCTTGAAACTGACTTACTCTGAGGTCCTCTCCCTTGTTCTGGAGTGTTGGCTTTTTAACACTGCAGGCGCACAGCTGCTAGGGGCTACTTGAAGTAGATTATATATTATCCAGACATATATAATCCATACAAAAGCCTTCAGCTGAAATAAAACTCTTCGGTAATAGGTGCTGCTACTTCTGCAGCTGGTGCTGGATGAAGCTCATCCTTTCTCATCAGTGCCCCTTGTAGAGGTGCAAGTGGAAATCTTGGGCCTTGGGGCACTTTGGCTTGTGGGACTGCTTGTATAAAAAGCCTTTAAATGGACAGTTTGTGGGCTTTGTTTTCTCAGATGAGCGATGTAGAAGCAGGAGGAGCTACGGTATTCCCGGATTTTGGGGCAGCAATATGGCCCAAGAAGGTAAAGCCTGTTCGTGTTTTGGTTGATTTCTTCTCTCTCCACTCACTGTCTCTCCCTCAGCACAGCCCATGTTAAAGTCAGCTGATGTGACAAAGTGCTCATTGCTGATCTTGCAGACTAAAGGCCATGTCCCCTTTGTTGTAATGTATAAAGTGAAGTTTCTCTGTACAGCTGTTTTTAACTAAAACTTGTGTTCAGGTAGAACTCCCCTGTACTCTCAACATGGCTGGGGTGGAGTGGGGTCAAGGGTTTCCATGTGCTGTTGGTGGTGACCTGTTAAAGTGCTTCCTGAGAACCTGTAGCTGAATTCAGAGGCATCCCCCTCCCTCACTGTGCCCTGTGTGTATTGGCTCTGTTCTGATTAATCCACATCTGATTTCACTTTTCAGGGAACAGCAGTGTTTTGGTACAATCTCTTCAGAAGTGGCGAGGGGGATTATAGAACAAGGCATGCAGCTTGTCCTGTGCTAGTAGGGTGTAAGTGGGGTAAGTGATTCTCCTTTAGAAACAAAACCCAAGGGAAGGCTCATGTGTTGGCAAAGCTGGGGATATACTGACTCCATTTAATAACTGGGAGATGCCACTTTAACCACCAGAGTCATTTGGCCATAATGAAATTCCCACCCGTGAATCCCAGGACATGTTATGCAGCTGCATTGTTCAGCTGTAACTTTTCTAATGAGCTTGTTTTGTGTCAATGACAGCACAAAGTGTGAGAATGCCATTGGGTTTATGCAGTGTATCAGCATCAGGATGACTTAAATTATCATTTGGCTGGAATCACGTTTGTTCTTACAAAAATCTGAGCATAGTTTTAACTGCCAAAGGATGAGAACTCCTTGTAAGGTAAATGGGAATGTCTGGACATTAGGAATTCCTGCTTACTGCTGAAAGCTTCTCAAGGTTCATGTCATCCATTCCCATACCTGCCTTCTCCGGCCTCCAAGGTGTTCCCCTGGAGTGCCAGAGCATGCTGGCCTGTCAGTGGTGCCAGACCCGAACACACTGCTCTGGTACTCTTGGCTTGTGCAATTGGGCAGATCCTTTCTTCCCCAGCCCTTTGCATCTTTCCATGTCTTTCCCCTGGGGTGATTAGAGAACTATAAGCATGAATCCTCAGGCTGAGAGATGAAATTTTACTTGATGTAACCATCTGGGTTGTGGTGATACTCACACTATGTATGTGGTGATAACTAATTCCACTTCCTTATTTCCACAGTTTCAAACAAATGGTTTCATGAAAGAGGAAATGAATTCTTAAGACCTTGTGGGAGAACAGAAGTTGACTGAACAGCCTGCTGCAGACCTTTGTTTGTTTCCTTTTCTACTGTTGTTTGTTTCAATTCATTTCTAAGAAATGATCCATCTTTTTCTCTAAGAGTCCTGGCACTTTACACACAAAGGACCACAAAATATGTAACATCTGTGAAAGTAAATGACATTGCACACATCCTTGTGTTTTGGGTGCTGTTATTTCCATGTCCCCCTGCCATCCTCCTTGGCCTGCCTTCCTCCCTCCAGTCTTCCTCTGTAGCAGTGGTGCAAACAGTGCTGTGAACAATTCAGTATGTTTGGGTGCTTGGTCTCGTGCCTTCTGTACCTCAGAAGATTTAGATGTTAAATATTTCTTTGAACCAAAGTTGTTTTTTAAGTTTTGTGTACATGTTAATTTTATTGTATTTCTATGGATCACAAGTTTTGAAACAAAAATAAATGTTCTTTCCATAAAGTGATTCTCTATTTGCTGTCCCTAATGTGCATCAGTGCTTGGTTTTGGGGAACAGTGGGGCCTCTACTTTTTCCTTTGAGGGCCTGTTGCTTTGTTGTCCTTTCCCTGTAGAAAATACATCATAGTTTTGGTCAGTTTTTATTTAAACTCCAGCATACAAGGCAGAACTGTTGAAGATGGAAAGGTTGAATTTGTATATTGAAACTAAAAGGTGCCCTGGGAGCATTTGGGCTGTACTTTTTGTCCCAGTGCAACTGTGGTCTCAGTATTTCACACTTATGAGAAGCCTTTTCCTGTGGTGTTACTTCTCTTGTGAGGTACATCTATTTTTAATGCAATGCAAAATTTTGAAGCTTTTGAAGATGAGCTTTGGGCAGTAGTTAATTCACCAACACCTGTAATTTGATTGAGAAAGTAAAAGAAACTTTAATTGCACTGAAACATCCAGTTGCAGTCAGGATTGTCATATGACCAATGCTGGTTTGCTTTGTGCTTCTTCATTGCCCTGTGTTGTGCAAAGCCTGAGGAAGGTAAGGCTTGGGACTGGTGTTGGGCAGGGTTAGGATCAGTGCACCTGCTCTCCTGCTGGAGAGACTTGTGGAACAGAGGACTTCTATGTGCTAGAATCAATTGAAGACATCTATTGTACCTACCAGTAGTAAAGCAATGTAACTCAGCAATATCAGAATTTAATCTTGTAGACAAGCTTTGGGTGAGTAATTACAGCAGGTAGCTATAGGAATTGCAGTATTTTTTCCTGTAAGCTTTAATGACCTGGCACAGTATAGCTCAATAGCTGCTCTCTAACCTCCCCAGGCACTTCTTTGCTTGCCATGAATTTTGTGGTTGCTGGCTGGCTGTTCAGAATGTTTCACTGTTGACCTCTGGTTTCCTTAGTAAAATCTCTCAGCATAACATAAACTTGGGAAATAAGGAGCTTTGCTTATAACAAAGCATTCAGTATATGGCAGTCTCAGAGATGTGAAGAACTGATGAGCCAAAGCCACAATCTCTGGTTGGAACACTTCAGGTTTCAGGGCAAGGAAGAGAAACCTACTTAGAGTCTCTGTCAATGTGGTATGTTGACGCAAAGTTCACATCAGGACTCTGGCCAAACACTGCACAGCCCACTGCTGAAACAGTGCAGTTGGCTGGGACTGCTATTGTTAACTGTGTGTTATCATACTGAACTCTTAGAGATAATCTTGCTTGCTTGTTTTCTCTGGGAAAAATCCAGTCCTATTTTCTGAGTTGTCTTCCACCTTGCTCCCATCTAAAGTAGGAGGTGATGAGATTGAACGCAGAACTGTTTGAATTCTAGATTGCTTTTAGTGCTGTGTGCAGGATTTGCTTACTGCTAGTCTGATCTGAAGAGTAATAGATAATACAGTGATTAGAGAGAAAAGAGTGATGTGGCTTGTGGAATTCAGGAAACTCCTGGGCATGTTTGTGTAGTCTGCAAGAATTATTATCCCTATTCTGTCTCCTATCAGTTGTAGATGATGACCAGAATATGGCAGTTAGCTTTAAATTAAGCCTATGGGATAGTTCTTAGATTTAAAAGAAAGCTGATTTTATTCCAGCATTTGGAACATCTTTCTCCACGTGGGCACAGGGAGCTCTCCTGGCAGTGTATCACTTGTAAGGCAAGTACTGAAGTCTTGTAGAGTTTGAAATGGTTTGTGTCCTGACATGCTGGGGACTATTCTTTATTTCACAGGGTTTAAGCACTTAGTACAGATACTCACAGACACTGCAAAGGCTGACTATGGGCCAGTGGCTGCCAAACACTTTGAAGTGCTTTGGACCTTTTCAGGTCACAGCTGGTGGAGTTTGCTCGAGATGAGATCTGCAAGGCACTGCCTGCATGACAGGTACTGAGGGAAGCAGACACCATGTGAGCTCTCATGGAAAGATGGTCTCTTATCGTGGCTTGTGTAGTCATAAGAAGAATAACCACCCCCAGCCCATGCCAGTAATCCACATCCAGTTTGAGCATGTGGTTTCTTAACCCCTGGCCTGAATGCTGCTCTGTGGATATGGGCTGTGTGATGGATGTGTGTGTAAAAGGCAGTCTAGGCTAGAGCTGTCCTCCAAGCCTCTTCCTTCTGCTCTTCTTGTACCCAGTGATGGTGCTGGGGGCAGCTCAGCACAGCATGTGTTCCTCTGGCCCAAGTAACAGGAATCCCTGTCAGGGATTCCAGAAAGGGCCAGAACCTGACAGCTGTGAGCTCTAGTGATGGGAATTTAAAGAGATCAGTTTCACATGTTTAGTCTTGAATCTGTCTCATCCTGCAAGGAAAGGGATGCTTGGATTCTGTGCGGTGAGGATATGTTTGTTTAACCAGCGTTTAACCTCGTGGTGATTCAGATAATCCCTTCCCACCTCCTGCTGTTACTGCCTCTGTGCTCCCTTCAGGAAGGGTTGTCTCCTGTCCCTCTGAGGTGGAGATGAATCAGAAAAGGAGGGTGGTTTCAGCTAAGTGCTTTCTAACCAGTGCAACCTCAGGAGCCCTTATGTTTCATCCAATTCCAGCTTCTCTGAGTCCTGTCTTGGCCTCCCTTCTTCTCATCTACATCACCTTTGCTCTGGAGATGCCTCTGTGTGGCTCTGCCAGCATCATGGGATAGCTGGATACCTCTGCTTCCATGTACTTTGCAGTGAGATGCAGTGCATAGGTCAGGAGCTTTCTGGGGACTGTCAGGGGACACACCCAGAGTTACCCCAGCAGCACTGTGCTAATCCCACTTTCTTCTAAATACTTATCAGGTCAAATCCCTCATGTGTCCGAGACCACAGAGATGCCAAGAAATCCCTTTCTCAAAGAAAAGGATTTGATTGCTATGCTTGGTGTTATCAGGAAAACTTCCTGAGCTGGTAATGCATAACAGCCCCTGTTTAGCTGGACTCTTGATCTGTTGAGTTTCTATACATAGAGTAACAGTGAGTTTGCAATTTGGGTTTAATCCTATGGGAAATATTAATTTGTGAAATTCTTCAAGGACAGCACTGTCAAACACCTCCTCTTTGTCCAGGCTTGGCCAAAGCCAGCTCTGAAGCCACCCTCCTGTGCAGGGTGTCCCCTGCTTGGGGTCCTTTGTAAGTGCCACTGGCCTGTGCTGGGGCTGCCACGTAGTCACAAGCGTGGCTGGAGAGCTGTGCAGGGAACAGGGGGCTGATCCCATCCAGCTGGGCCAGCTGCTGGCCAGAGAGAATGGAGAGTGTGAGAAGGAACACTTGGAGCTTGGGAGGGAGGAATTAATGGAATTGCTCAGCTGGAAGGAACCTGCAGCAATCATCTAGTCCAACTGCCTACCACTCCGGGGCTGAGTTGTTTTCTAGGAACCAGCTTTGCTTTATTTAAAGTACTTTCATTAAAAAAAAAAAGGTGGCAAACCAAGAAAAAAAGCTACCCAAGAAAAGCACCACAAAAATGCTAAATTCTCTCTTGTGAGTGATGCTTATCCCCTGAGTGCCTTCGAGGAGCCTGTGCAGGGCTTGGCAGCAGGAGCAGTGGCCAGCACATCCCGGTGGCTCCGAGCCATGGCCAGGTGAAAGGACAACGTGGCTGTTGTGAATTGCACAACTGAGATCTGTGCCAGGTGTGAAACAGCACTTGTAGAAACTGCTGGGAACCAGCCTCGGTGTTTGCTGAAGTCGTGTCTGATAGTGGTGATGTTTTAATGGAGGGCAGCTGTGCAGCTTCTGCAAGTGTCAATCGTGGGCAAAGCTTTGCACCTGACATGCACAGCTTCAGGTGTGTGACGGCCTGGTATGAGCTTAAATTGATCAACCAGAGCTTGAAGTGCCTTGCAAATAAATAATGCTGGCCGTAGGGCTGGTGGTTAGAGCTCAGAGTTGTACCTTACTGCCTTTTCCCTGGAATAAAGCGGTGTTGCTGTAACTGGAAAGGCACAGAAGCAGAAGAGCTGCTGGGTCGGGATATGTTTTCTAGAACTGAGAGGCTCGGTGAGTAACAACTGGATAAAGGATGTTTCTGATGATTGGTTTGAATCCTGACGACATTGCAAGATGAGAGGTGCTTTTGAGCTTCTGGAAATTGGGTTATGTTTCCTGCTGGACTGCCATTCTGCAAACCAGACCTGATACCGTGGGCCTGTGTGTGCAGAGGAGCCAGGTGGGCCCTGCAGTGAGGTTTGGGGAGGCAGGACCCGTCCCTGGGATGCAGAGTCCCCCATCCAGGGTTATCCATCTCCAACCTTCCAGTAGCATTGTGTTCATATCAAAAACTGAAGTAAGCCCATTTTAATTTCACTTTGTGCCTTTTGGCAGTGAATTCTGTAGGACGTGGGGAGGGAGGCAGAGATGACCATGGCCTGTGCTCAGCTCCCATCTAGTCAACCACAGCCTTATCTCACTCTCCATCTCAGGGAGGGAGGGAGGTCTCTCTGAGTCTATCACACCTCTTTCTGTTTTGTTTTCTGGCTTCCTTTAAAACTTCTCTAAAGGTAAAATACTCTTAAAATCTCTCCCATGACAGGCAGTCAATGATCACAAGTGACTCAGTTCTGTGTAGCATCTCAGCAAGAAGAAAGAAGTAATAAGGTAAGCTCATTCCCATGGTGTACTTCGGAAATCACCAGATACATTCAGTGCCCTTCTGGCCACTAGGAAAACTATTTGTACCTCTAACTCTAGCTGTTGGGTTTTTTTTCCACAGTTTATTTGAAATATGAAATTTTTGGGGGGCAATATTTAAGTTTGGGAACAGCAACCATTATAGTGATATGTTTGAATTTGCCAGCAGGTTCTGGTGCGGCTGTGGCTTTTCAAGGATAGCGGGTCTGGATTTATGGAGAGTGGACACAAGTGACCTGTGTCCAGAGGTGTGGGGCGGTGCTGGCTCAGCAGGGAGGGGGATGGGGCCTGCTTATCTCTCTCAAGATAAGGGAGAAAGGGGTGATGCTGTCACAGACAGTGGTGGGAGGCAGGGACGGGGCTTTCTTCTTCTTTCTCTTGATTTGTCTGCTTCTGGTAGGTGGTTAAAAGTGCACTCAGGCCCCTACAGCGTTCTGTCCTGGGCCCAAACCTCAGACCCTGTCCTGAGGACAGAGCAGGAATGCTTAATTGCAAGTAATAAAAATTAGAAGCCCTTGCATGTGAAGTGTATCACAGATAAAATATGCTTCAAGACACGCAAGCCCAGTGCTTATGGAAGTTATTAGGACACAGATTGTGCTGCTGCCAAGAACATTAGATCCAGATTTCTCTCTTTTTTATTTTTTTTTTCCATTGCCTTTGAGAATACTCAGAGCATTGCACTTAAAAAGCTTCAAAGTCTGGATGAAGATTCAAATAACTTAGGAAATTGGATATAGAGAATTAGGTTTGGTTCAGAACTTTTTCTGACCAGACTTAGATTGGGTTTCTGTAGGTCTTACAACTTTGGGAAATAAATTCTTTTGTACTTTTACATAATGTTACTGTCAATGATGACCAGACTTACAGTCTATGGATTACTGATGCGCCATTAACTCAAATAAATTATTTAGTACTTGCCATTTCTTCCACTGACTTTTTGTAAAGTATTTTTTAAAATTGTTTTCCATTCTGCCCTGTAGTTAGGGCTATTATTATTAGAGAAAGTTATGGTTTCTTTTAATAAGAGTGTATTCTTTGCCCTCTATAGCTCACAGAATTTGTGACTCAAGGATGTGGCTAACAGCTCTTTGTGTCTTAATACACAACAAAAGAGAGTTTAAAATATTTCAGCCATGACAAACAGACACTGTAGCCTCAGTGCCTCTTGTATTTCTCCACTCTGATAAAGTCATGGGAAGAATTTACATACTGAAGTTCTCTGACCATATTTCCTTTGGGTCAAATCCTGTGGGTGAGACTTGTGAGAGTCTCCTCTCTAATATAACTGAGAGCAGAAGGGCTCTGACAAGCAGCTTCAGATTGCTGGATGGTATCAGGAATTATCCTAAATTTTGTCTCTTCTGGTTTCTGCAGAAGCACTGGCATGAAGTATAACCTGCATCAGAGTACTTTTAAAAGCTTTGCCCAGTTTAGGTTTTTTTCATCACAATACATATGCCAGTATCTTAAAAACCATGAGGGCACTGGGGTGGTGTTTATTGTTTGCTTGGTTGTTTCACTCTGTAGAAGTAGGAGGAATAACTGAGCCTGGCTTTGACCCTGACCACTTTGTGTGAAAGGGAAATATGCGTGTGCAGGAAACATGTATGGAAAATGCTCTAAATGCAAAACAAATGCATTCATAGAGTTGGTGAGGAAAACTGCTACCTACCCAATTTGAAAGGTCAAAATTTAATTCTAAACTGGTTTCCTTTTCCGCATTTTCTTGATGCAAGGGCTGCAAGCAGGTGTATGGAAAAGTAAATATCTGTACAGAGGGAATGACCTGGATTTAAGAGTGGGTGTAAGAGGAGTGCAAGTAGGCGTTCAGGGGGTTTTTCCCCTCATTATGAACTTAAAAAAATAAAATATGAGTCATGCTGGGAGTGCTGCAGGACTTTCTGATCAAGTCAATGGGATATCAGGCCCAAATGTCATGTTCAGAATGTTAAAAGCTAAACTGAATTACATTAAATTTAAGCCTTGGAGGAGCTGCTGGAGCAGGTGGGTGCTCAGCAGGAAAACCCAACTGTGCCTCAGCCAACCTGACCACAGGTGGTAATAAAAAGGTGTTCTCTAGCAAGAACTCCTTAAAACCATGGGCTCCCGCAGAATAAATGTCTCTCTGATGATAACACGAGCCTGCTGTTGGCCACCCCCGTTCGAACACTGGCTGGTGCAGCATCTCTGATCCTGGGAGATTCTGCAAATTCCTTGTGGTGTGTGTTTGAACAGGGACAGCTCCAGTAAGGGTTGCTGCTTGATCTCTTCTTTCTCACTGGGCTGGACAGGAGCACTTTGTTCATCTCTAGGGTTTGTGAAAGTAAACAAAGTGCTCTTCGATTGCTTTCTAGTTTTTAAAGCGAGTTGTCCTTTGAAATGGCTGGGCTGGGTGGGGCAGGGAGCTGCATCCCCTCCATGAAAACCCTGGGACTAAGGTGAGATCAGAGATACATAACATTAAACAGTGACATCAAGAATGAAAACTATTGGAACATACCCAGTTTAAGTGGTTTGTTTCAAACCTAGTGTGTTTCAAAGTCATCTGGAAGGTGAGGTGGGGCTGAGTATATGAGTAAATTCAGGTATTACTCAGCAACTGCTCTGAGTGGAAGGAGAGTAGTTGGTTGCATTTACTGGATGTGCAGTGAATAATTCCAGGACAGCAATTCAGCAGGTTTGTTTCTTTGTGTAGCTCCCATCCTTTCACGCACAACCACGGAAACTCATCCTTCACCCAGCCGTGGGAACACTGCCCTGCAGAATCCTGCTGCAATTCAATTCACGTTGGGACTTTGGATGTTTCCCCAGGCTCTAACTTTGCCCATTTATCATTTCACTTCAGTTTTCAAAGATCTCTGTGATGTGGGGGTTTCCAAAGTGCTTATCTTGCCTAGAATGCAGAAAAATGCAGACAGCTACACCAAGACCTTCACCACCCTGTCTCCACTGCTGTTTTAGTTTTAGCCTGGAGATGCCTGGTGGTTCAGGGCCTGCAGAGCGTGATAGAAAACTCCCTATGTTTGCACTGAAGCATGAAAATATGACAGACTTCTTTATCTGTGTGACTTATAAACGTTGTATCTCTTTCTTCCTCTTACCACCATTTTGTCAGCTGCAAAAATCAGTTCTGATGTTTCACGCTAGACTGGAGTGATCACTGGGTAGTGATCAAGACCTGATGGGAAATGGTGCAAACCTTCTGGTTTTTGTGTCTCTATGAATTATGTCTGGTTTATGTGTGTGATAAATCATACTTCCATGACAAGTAATCTCCATGATTGTTAGTGGCTTCAACACCAATCCTTGTCCAAAACTCACTGACCTTGGGTAGGCTGTAAGTGTGGGTAAGCCTATTAACAGCAGCAGAGGTCTAAGCATCAAGATAAGATTCATCTTGCAAAGATCATCATGTTTTATCACAGTATCAAACTCATGTCTCAGCCTTTTGCTGGGATTAGAAAAACTATAGATTTTTAACAGATATCAGCTAGATTCTGATATATGTCAATTGTCTTTTGGCTCAGTTTTATGGCAAATTACAGTTCTATCTGTATTTAGAGAAGTCTGGGTTCCCCCATCTGCTCTAAGTTATGAGGACAAAAGCCTTGAAATTTGTGGTGCCTGTGAATCCTGTGATACCACCATGTTGCTGCTGCCTGTACACGTGGAAACAGCATCAGCAGCCCTTGGGGGATCCATCAGCTGTGATATCTGCTATCTGTTACGCTGGTGGTGGCATTGCAGACTGGGAGCACTGGTAACCTGGGACCAGAATTGCCCCTAATCACTGCTTTGTGATAATCTGCATTTTTAAAAAAACCTTCTTCCCTTTGAAGTCTCTGCCTAAGATTTTGCAAAAATAAAAAAATATATGCCAGAAAAACAGCATCTGACATCCAGTACTGATTTACACAGAGATTTGCAAAGTCTTGTGCAAGGAATGCTCTGTGTCTTTTTTAAAGCATATGATTCAGCACTGGTTGGATCTAGTCATAACCTGTATAAATGCTGTATACTGAAAAAAATGTGAAAAAGGCAAAGCAAAAGCTCTCCAGTACAATGGGAAAAGACACTGTGCAGCACATGGAACCTCAAGGTTTTTTCAGTCAGGTTCCTGGTAAAGCCCATTGTAAAGCAGTAGAAACTAAAAGCAAGGATTTTTTTGCTGGGGGTTGAAGCAGGTGGTGGGAATGCTTGGTGTTGGGTCTCTTCCATGCCCTGGGGCTTGTGCTGGATCTCCCTGTCTGTGGGTCAGGGTTGGGTTTTCTGTCCCTTTGTGCAAAGCTCCCCCAGACATTCAGCATTACTACAAATCTCTGGGGACATAACAACACTTCAGATTTGATAACTGCACAAAATAAATGACAGTACTTGGCCATGCTCGTTATACAAAGCTTTAATCACTATGTACGGTTTTAATTTGCCTGCTTGCATTAGCCAGCAAAGATTAGCATCAGAATATTTGCATTAATTAGCTTTGTAACAGCCATATCTCCTCTCCCTTTCCTACACTGCCCGGGCAGCTCTTCTCTAGCCCAAGCCTTGCTGGGATTTCCAGGGATGATGGCAGGTACATTTGCCATCCAGGTACAAATCCAACTCATTTCTTCCGGGGTTTTTGCAGTCCAGGCTCTGGTTGATCCATCTCAGGAATTCTTTCAGGCTCTCTTTAAATAGTGAGAAACTTCTTTTTGCCTTTGAGCATCTTTCACCCTTGGATGGAGATTTCTGAGAGAGAAGAGCAGATACTGATGCATGAGATAGAGAGGAATCCTGCCCAAATGCTGCCCATTCCTCCTCAGCTCTCGGGGATGGAGGGTGATGCTGCCCTTCACAGCCCTCAAACCATTTCACACAATTCTTAGAAATCATCAGTGATTAGTTATTTCTCTTTGACTTTCACAACACTGCAGATTTTCCTGGGTTGTTTTTTGGGGGCAGGGAAATCATCTGCCAGACTGGAAGAAGGGAAGTCAGATCAAAACACTTCTCTGGTAATACCCAAGTCCTGGGGCCAGGGAGGGGGTGTGGGGAGCTCTTTGGGTGCTCAGCACGAGCTGGTTGGGTCACAGCCTTAGATGTGCTTCACTCTGCAGTAGTTAACAAATTGCTGCTTATCTGGGTCTCTTCCTGAAGCCTGTCCCTCTGTTCCAGGGACTTGCCTGAGCACAGGCACTGGTCCAAGCTCAGCCACTAGTCCAGGCAAACCCGGTTTTCTATCCCCTTAATTTCTCTGTCTTTTTCTCTTTTGGATTCAAAAGGTAGATTCTTTCTCTGTAGTATTTCTTGCCTGTGACTTTTCTGCTATTAATTGCTGTGTCCATCCTGCAGAACAAGCTGTACAAGTCATTATTAATTGCACCTAATAAATTATATTCATTACTGCAGGTCTACATGAACTATATTGGTATGATCTTTATAAGACTGAATTTGTGCATGAGAGACAAATCTTGATATCCTTCCTTGGGCTGCAGCTGGTCCAAAATTAAAAATGAGTGATAATTTCTTTGCTAAAAAATGAAAATAGTAGATCCCCTGATGTTAAAACCTCTGGATAAATGGATAATTACAGGAAAACATTTGAAATTCAATTGAAACAAATAGCAGAAGCTTACCTTCAAAACGCAGCAGGCTTTTTCTAGCTTATGCATACCTTTCTCCACGCACTTCCATATGGGAATCTTTTTTAGTTCTTGAATAAATATTTCGGTGTTACTATGTGCACAACTTTGGTTCTAGGAGAAAAGGGGAAAGAAATAGTGTTCTAGTTTGCAACTCGAAAGCTTTGCTTTCTGTAAAAAACTGTTGATAAATCATGCCAAATATGCCAGCTGTCATTTTTCTCTGGAAATATCTTCTTCTACGAAGTTATGTTACAAGGACAGTCTTTATAACTATTATAAATGGAAACTTTGAAACAAAAGTGGTCCACTTTCTGTCAATGGTGAATGTGACCACATTGGGAATTTGATTCAGTTCCATCTAAATCAGAGAATGATTAATTTTGTCTTTGCATTGGAAGCAAGACACTTAGAGAGAGCTGCTTTAACCATTTTCTCTATATTGCCAGTCATTTGGAGACCAGGCTTTGTGATCACCAACAGAAATTTCTCTGGAAAAGCATTAGAAAGGACTGATACAAACTGCGGTAGAGAACTGCGTATCTTTGGCAGCAATTAGAGTGATTATTAGCCACATTCTCATACTCTCTTAAAAACATTACTTCAGTATTTTGGGTCAGCATTTACATCTACAGCAGTTACAGGTTGCCTTTAAGTGCCCTCATACCTGCTATGGCAGAGGTTATGCTCCAAGGTCCCTTTGGAGACTCTGACTGATAATAACAGAATGGGAAACAACAGGTTCTTACCTGTATGTAGAGTGGTGTGACGAACTTCTCCTGGAAACAACAGAAATCCATTAGTCAGAAATTAGAAATCATCTCAAAAAGTAAATCTGGAGTGAGGGAAATGGAAAATTATTTACATTTGTGGTCTCATTTTCAGCCTCAAGCAAACAAAGCATTTCATCAATTAGCGGGTATTCAGTCTCTTTCTGCAGATAAGGCATCTTCTTCAGAGGAAGAAAGTAGCTGGACACCCCAGAGCTCAATAGCAGGAAGAGCAAAAAAGGATGCATTTTAAAAGTCTGAATTTGGGAGCTTGACCCCTGTAATCTGAAATGGGCTTTGAATTCAAGCTCATCTCTTTGGCAGATACTAAACTGGCTTATATAGAGAAGCTGAGTAAGTGCAGGATCTGATTACTATCTTATCTCATTCATAAATCATTATAGTAGGAAAGCAACAACAACCTGATAAGTTGAATTAGCAGCATATCTGACCTGAGAAACTTTTCTGATTAAAGATCTGGTAAATTTCCTAAAGCTGTAACTTCAGAGCAATGCTTTGATGCAAGAGCCACGTGCAAGGCCACAGGTCGTATGTGAGAGATCGTAAAAGGAGAACATATTGATTGTAAAATCATAGAATCACAGAAAGGTTTGGGTTGGAAGGGACCTTAAAGCTCATCTCATCCCACCCCCTGCCATGGGCAGGGACACCTCCCACCAGCCCA